>OZ017738.1:416557956-416895456 GCA_963969285.1 Odontomyia ornata | reverse complement strand
GGTGAACTTTTACGAAAATAAATTTTTCTTTGTAATTGAGGGCATGAGTTGACATGATTAATTTTAAGTAACACGTACCAGTAATTGCACCGAGGTTATAAATTTTCATTAAAAGTGTTGGGAAAAGCTGGTGATGGATGAGGAGATTATTTTGGCGATGAGTTAGTTTACAATTTCGTTAAAAGGAATACCACAATATCGATAAAATACGATAGACATAGAGAAGCTTACGCAGAGATAAGCATTGTAATATTGAATGCAACTATCAACGGCTTAGTAGAAACTATACTTTTATAATTGTTATATGCGGATGAAATTCACAAATAGTGTAGAGCCAAACAAATAATGCTTTGTTTAAACGGTTTTCACTGTTAAAAGTCATCCAACAGTAAAAACTATTGAATTAACTGCATTCTTTCAGTTGTTGATCACGGAACTGATCATTTGTTGAAACAACGGTATCAGCTGTGAATATTAAACAAGTTGGGTAGACAGACCTATGCTCATGTCAGAAGGGTTTTGTACTCAACTTACAAAATGCAGTAACCAGCAACGAATAAAATAAAGAAACATGTCAAATACGATTTTATTGGAGAAAATCGATAAAAAGCGCATATGGCTCCATAGCCATATGTTTCCATAGTAATACAGGGCATATTATTCCATAGTAATACGGGAAAATTCAAACCGCTATAACTTCGTTAAATACTATTCGATCTTTATGAAACTTTCAAAAAAAATCAATCTTATAAATAGTCGTCTGTTTGCTAAATTTTATTGAATTTAAGGGTACCGTTTAGATTTTATTCAAGAAAACTTAAAATCGATAAATCATACTATTACTAACAAAGTTGAGTGAATTTTGACTTCTTATGTATTTGTTGTTGTTGTACTCATTAAGGCCTACATTCATGATTTTTTTCAGATTTTTCGGATGGAAGGTTTCCAATCGCGAGGGGGGGGGGTACGCGAAAAGTTCGTACATTTCCCCTTCCCCTGCCCCCCTCGGTACCGATAAAGCAATTTTAAGACCTGTTTTGAAAAGATCTCATTGAGACCTTTCCAATGACACCCTACTCGACTACTTTTAAGGGGTCACCTCCCTATACGGGGAGACCCCCCTTAAACCCCTTTGAAAAATTTTCTACCCTTGAAATTTCAAGAAGTCACCACTTCTGGCTGTAGCCTCTATAGTTTCGGAGAAAAAGTGCTGTGACATACAGACGGACGGACGGACGGACGGACGGACAGACGGACAGACGGACACAGGTCGTGATTGCAATAGGGTTTTGTATTTTAGTACAAAACCCTTAAAAAACTTACTGTTAGATTTCAAACGAAACTTCTGATACAAATTCGCAAATTTCTTCGATAAAATGAAAAACACATTCAAATATTTAACTTCTATTATTCTATACGATTATAAGACTTCATTCACGATCAAAAGTAACGAAAGACTGGCTGGTCCTGAAAATATTGCGGGTTATTTAGTAGTTCCGTTAAATTATATTATTGTTGAGTGGAAATTTAACCAAAAATAATATATCATTGTTGGTTCCATTAACATTCTCCCCCGTTGGGACGCTAGTTCCAGAAGATGTTGATTCAATCGGAAGTCATCGTGTAAATTCTTATCATCTGGTGCTTCTGTGCATTCTTTTTGTGAAGTGTACCTTTATTCAACTAGGTTTGAGACTTGTACTCTATTGTGTGAGAGCTTAGTGAGGTCAAGTGCCAATCATCAGTTGCATCAGTGAACTCATATATTTAATGTAGGCGTAATAATAGGCAGGGTGGAGTTCAACCAACTATGTTGGCAGTTCTCCTTTGCCTTTTATTAAGACTATGTGGAAAGTAGAAACAACTTGTTAGCAGCCACATTACCATGGATAGGATTCGTCTCATCTTGATCAACGTCAACTCCATTGTTACTTTACATCGGCGTGATTATCTCCTTGAATTCATTGCTAGACAAAAGCCTGACATCGTGCTTCTAACCGAAACCCACCTCAGTTCATGGTACTCCATGACATTCGAGGATTTTGATTTCGTAAAGAACAATAGGGTAATAGGTGATGGGGGAGGTGGCACCGGGATATTGGTTCGAAGACCCTATCGTTTCCAAAATATTGAAAAAGTCGAATTCAAAAGCTTTGAATGTCTTGAAGTGTCAGTTATCAAAATCTCACTGCCAGGTGGGAATAACCTCTTCGTTATCTCTGCCTATGCAACTGGTGGAACTGTTCTCAAGCTCAAGGAGGAGCTTAATTCCTTGTTTCAAATACTCGAATTGAACAGGCTGCATAACTATTATATTCTTGCTGGTGATCTGAACGCCAAGAAGGTCACCAATAATCCAAGAGGTCTATTCCTGAAATCGTGGATAACAGAGAACCAAATTGAATACATGTGCAATCTATATGGGTCGGAGCTCCCAACATACCCTAGGACAAATTCATATTTGGACCTTTGCATTGCTGACGCAAGATTTGAATTCAGCTTTAATAGTCCTCAACGGAAACTGCAGGTGCTTCCTTATGATAGCGACCATAATGCAATCGTAATGGAAATCAATCATCAAAGGGATGATTTCTTCCTCATTCCAGTTCAACATGAAAATCATCGGTTGAATTTCAAAAAAACAGACTGGGGAAAGTTTCAAAAGAAGTTTAATCGGGAGTACCAGAAGCAATGTCCCCCTTCTGATGGTGGCAATTCTTGCTCAATGGTTACTAATGACAAGAATCTAACTAACGATGAAATAGATGTCCATTTGTCGAAGTTAGAGAAGCTGACGTTGGAAACGATTGAGAAAGTCGTTCCAAAGATTAAGCATCGAAACAATATGGAAGGATATGAAACACCAACCATCACAAGGTTGAAAAGATTGAAAAGCCTTCTTCTCACACGCGTCAACAATATTTATCGACGATTTTTGGACTACAACCATCCCTCGTTGTCTTTGTTGAAATTACACCTGAAGAATGTCCGGAACTTAATCCGGTCATACTTCAGGAGTGAGGTCAGCTATCAATGGGCGGAAAAATTGAGGGGCATTAGCCCACAGGACCCAGACGGCGTGTTCGCGAAAGTGAATCGCTTATTCCGCAAGAAGTCTCGAGTGAAGGTATCGAATCTTGAAGTCGCTAGTGATGAGATAAATCTTCTCGATAGGGCTGGTATCGAAATTGATAATACGACTCCGGATAGAAATGGAAACAGGATTATTTGTGAAGGGTTGGATAAACTTGCCCTGATTGGAACACATTTTGAATTGGTTCATCTACCAAACCCTGAGAGGGGGAATGAAATATTTTCAGAGGTCGTTGAAGCAAAAGTTTCCGACTTCAAATCAAGCCTGAACGGCCAATCAATTCTTCATTTCAATTAAACATTAACATCTGACCTCATACCGAGCTTGAATCTTATTGATTATTTTGTCAGCTATGAAGACTTGTGTTTCATATTTCACAGGATAAGCAACAAAAAATCATGTGGTACTGATGGTATTCCAAATTTAACTCTCCGAAATTTGCCGGAGGTTGCTATTAGGAATAATTGCATATTGTTCAATAACATGTTGAGCAATTCATATTTCCCAAATGAGTGGAAAAGGCTAAGATATTTCCGATCTTGAAGAAAGGAAAAGAATCTTCATGCCCCAAAAGCTATCACTCAATCAGCTTGCTGCCTAACAACAGCAAGGTGTTTGAAGTGATAATCAACAGAGCATTAAACGCCCACATTGAGGAAAATGAGTTGATGCCGAATTGCCAATTTGGTTTTC
Organism: Odontomyia ornata; assembly: GCA_963969285.1. Lineage (NCBI taxonomy): Eukaryota > Metazoa > Arthropoda > Insecta > Diptera > Stratiomyidae > Odontomyia > Odontomyia ornata. The sequence goes on along the minus strand of OZ017738.1, from coordinate 416,891,669 downwards.
GTGCCAGGCATTCGACCACACATGCAATAACAAAAGTAACCTCAGACATCTGTTGGAAACTAAATGATAGACAATGTGTTGGAGCATATCTCATTGATATGGTGAAAGCCTTCGATACGGTGTGGTTAGATGGACTAATTTTTAAACTCCTTCAGACAAATTGTCGCCATGATGTGTAATATGTCGCCATGATCTGCAATATGTTATACGGGAAATCGTTTGTTGTAACTGATGGAAATCTGACAACAATGCGCTAGTTCAAGGCCTCGAATGGTCTACAGCAGGGAACAGTTACTGCGCCTCTGCTCTTCTCAATCTTCATTCGCAAGCTATTGAACGGCTTTGATTTTAACGTTTCGCCAACGCGATCATTGGTAGCATTTGCTGATGATCTGATCATCCATACGGCAGACTGAAAAGCTACAATAGTTCAGAGCACTCTCCAAAAAATGTTCCATGATGTACAGCTGTACACTGACAATTGGCGAATGAAAATCAAAGCGCAAAAGTGTGAAACAATCTTGTTTCGGACAACGCTGCAGGGGGTCAGTCAAGACCTGAAACGTAATTGGAAAGATTTCCACATCATGGCTGGCGAGGGTAGTTTAGAACGAGTTCCACATAAATCCTGTATTCGATACCTCGGTGTTTATCTCGATCAGTATCTGTACTATACTGAACATGTGAAAATCATGCTCAGTAAGGCACTAAAAGTAGTCATGGCCCTACGAAAACTCTTTCATTCCAAATACATTTGTCAAAAGGTCAAAATTATCTGTTAAAAGACCCTGGTTAGACCAGTTTTGACATATGGATGTCAGATCTGGTACATCCAGAGTGCTAGTACTATATAAAAATTAAGAGTTTTCGAAAGGAAATATCTTCGTGCATGTACTGGTTTGTACAGAAAGCCTGAGACGGATTGGAAACATTATATATCGAATAGAAGAATTTATCAAACTGCTGAAGTGACGAGAGTCGATATCTTCATATTGAAACTTCTTCGGAATCATATCGCAAGATCTGTGACTGTGAGTGAAAACCCTTGGATTTCACAGCCGTTCTACCCTACAGACGGGTATATAGTGACTTGCATCGCTACTGGCTTCATTCCTACAGAAGCAATCGTGTATTTGGACATGAATCGATACGTTTTTGATTCTGACGGCGTCCCAGTCATATATCACATATATTGACGGGCCACCGATAAGAAGATAAAATATCCTCCGCACTTGAGTTCACGAGACCAACAATTTCAATGGAGATACTCATTTGCTAGATTCGTTGAAGCTGATCGAATTGAGACGGCGCAATTCAGGTATTGGTGGCTGAATGACAATGTCTAAATAAACCGTATTTATTTCCAGTTTTTGTGGTTTTTTCGTTATTTAGTTTTTTGAGTTTCAGCTCATTATTGCTGCATTTAGTGTTTTTGTATATTTGTGTTAAAAATTAGGTATAAATTAGGTATATGTTATGTTTACTATATTGCGTTAGAGATAAGATTAAACGCTTAAATTAGGAACATCGTTATTGAATTTTTTTTAGTATAAGATAAAGTTTTTGATTGCATTTTATTAGAATTAAATTACAACATATTAGGTGTAGGATCAAAGTTTCACTGTTGTGTTTAAATTATAAATAATTTTAGGATAGTGTTGGTTGGTTTTTTCTCCTTTTTCCAATTGAATTCTTAAAAATATGTAATAATCTTAATTAATTGAATTTGCTATAGTTTTTTTATTGATAAAATGTGTTAATGATAACGTATAAATTTAGAGAGACATTTGGGCCATTAAGTTTTTTATTGTTATTATTTGGAATTTGCTTTATATTCTTTTAAAATTTATAACGATTAGTTTTAAATAAAGCGCTTTTGACTTTTACATTGAACAGCTTGTTAGCGAGGTGGGCGTATGCCAATGAAATCGATGGGAACACGGAGGGAAAGGCTTTATTGCCTTGTATGCTTTGATTTTTGTCAGATTGACTTCATGATTGTCTGTAAGAATTGTTTATTTACTTAAAGGTTCTCTTTTTCACGATAAGTTTGATGCATTTAATATGATTATTACAAAACGAAATTTAGATTGTTACTCTAATTGTTTAATTATTTCACTAATAAAGGGTGGTCCAACCATAATGCAAAATGGTAATTGTAAGTCACACCTTAGCGTCAAGTTTTTCGCCCAACATAATTTGATATTTCTTTGTTTCAGTGTTTGACAAATTCAAGCATAGAGAGGTGCAAAATTGAGTAGCGTTTTAAGGTTGTTGAATCCTTTTACGAAAATGGGCGTTCAGATCAAAATGCATTGCGTGCACTTCGTGATTTTTTTGGTCAGCATAATCGACCAAATGTGTGCACAATCGGGAAAATTGTGCAAATTTCAGCAAACCGAGTCTGTAGAAAATGTGAAATCACCTGTGCATACTCGCTCAGTTTGTTCTGCAGAAAACGTTTCTGTTGTTAGGGATAGTGTGGCAGTAGAGCCGTCAACATTGACTCGTTGTCATGCCCAACAATTGAACATCTCACGAACATCACTGATGCGGATTTTGAATAAAGATTTGAATTAACACGCTTACAAGGTTCAATTGACTTAAGAGCTGAAGCCTACTGACCATTTCAAGCGCCGGCAATACGCCGAATGGTTGGTTGAACAGACAGAAGGGAATGGTGACTTTACAAAGAAAATCATCTTCAGCGACGAGGTACACTTTCACATCAGGAGATTCATTAACAAGAAGAATAGCCGCATTTGGGCAAATGAGAATCTACGAGTGATTATTGAAAGCTTATGCATCCACAAAGAGTGACTGTTTGGTCCGGTTTATGGTCTGGCGGCGTCATCGGGCCGTACTTCTTCGAACATGAGGACGGCCAAGCTGTTACCGTGAATGGTGTTCGCTATTGCGAGATGATAACGAGCTTCTTGTACCCAGGGATTGAGGCTATGGACCTGGACATTATGTCTTTCCAACAGGATGATGCCACTTGCCACACAGCCAATGAAACAATGGCTCCTTTGCACGAGATATTCAATGACCGTGCTATCTCACGTTGTGGTGATGTTAATTGGCCACCACGATCATGTGATTTGACACCATTGGACTTCTTCCTTTGGGGATATTTAAAAGAAAAAGTGTACGTCAATAAGCCAAGAACAATTTAAGAACTAAAGAATGAGATAATTCATCACAATAACGACATTGAACCTCAATTATTTCTCAGAGTCATTGAAAATATTGACCATCGGAAAGAAGAATTCCACTTTAGCCATGGCGAGCATTTGGGCAATATTTTGTTTTACACATAATTGTCAAAGATCTTTCTATTATAATAAAAAATATTAACATAATTCTCTGAAAACTTTTTGTTTTGTTTACAATTAATATCGTGCGTGATATGGTGTTAATATGTTTTTTCTTTGGGAAATACCAACACTAAGCGTACTAATCCATGTTAACCAGGATGAAGTTCGACTATTTTAGCCAGTGGCCACTTGTAAGCCATTAATTTTTCGTCCTTCAAAATGCAAATGTCTCCAATACGAGGGCTTCGTTCTTGACTGAGCCAGTTTGGACGTGATTGTAAACGAGACAGATATTCAGTTTTCCACTTGCTCCAGAAGTCCTGTGATAAGCGTTGAAACAATTGCCATCGATTCAAGCTCCAACGAAATTTGTTCCATAGTTACTATAAATATGACTGCAGAGTCCTCGTCCCATGAATCGACATAATGCTGCTGAACACGTTGTTGTCGACAAATCGCTGACGAGTCCAGTGTCCACAGCTTTCACTGCTGGATATACATATGAATATCGCTATGTGGCTCTTATGCAGTTTCCCACCTCGTTTACGTATATCTCGATATTCTAAATATCCGCAATAATCGACATCTGTGTGTGTGAAGGGTATTGACATTCTTACTAGAGGTGTAAGCAAATTTCCCATTAACTGTTCCGGTAACTGGGGCCTTGCACTTTCGTTTTACTCTCTTGATTGTATTGCGAGCATCTGAAATCCAGAAACGTTGCCCGGTGACGTTTAGCATCAATTTGGTTTTGCCATGTAAAGTGGTTTGATGAGTGTGGTGTATCAAGAGTTCCACTAACCTGCTTCGTTTTTGTAAAAGAATCTGATACTTACTATTATATGGCATATCAGCGTTTTTAATTCGTCCACCGACTTTTAGTACCCTATCCCGTCTACGAAAGGGTTCAGACTTTTTAGAGTGCCATTGTCACTTATGGAATCTCCGTTTTCTAGTTTCGAAATTCCTTTAGCGAACTCCTTTCCTTGCTCTTACTTTATCCTGAAGTTGGAGGGTTACTGTAATTCACTTGTCAGATATTCTTTATTACTGATTCATTTTGGAGCAAGTGAGAAGAATTGGAAACAATAAGCTGTTACTCTTATTAAGCGAGACCATGTTGAAAACTTATTTAGTAAAGTTTCGAGCTGTGCGTCACCTTCATTGATGAAGTTGACCAATGTAGTATTTCTAACTTCCATGTTAGTGTTCACCAACGACTTATCGCGAAGCCATTGACTGCAATCTTGGACTAACTAGTCAGAACCACACCACCATAGACGATTTACGAAAATTTCGGTTATGTCGATATCACGAGAGTCGAAATCAGCGGGGTTTTGCTGGGATGGAACGTGGCGCCACTGAGTGTTGCCGACAAATCTCTTCCAAATCTCCGTGGTTCGATTGGCAACAAATACTGCCCAGCAGGTAGGATGACCCTTTAGCCAGACTAAAACGACTTCTGAGTCCGTCCATAGCCAGGTGTTGATGTTTGATAAATCTAGAGCGCTTTTAACCTTTGGTACCAGTTTCGCTAATAGTGCTGCTCCACATAATTCTAGTCATGTTTTTGAGATAGTTTCCAACAGAGCAATCTTTGGTTTTGCTATGGGTGCCGTCCTTATTTCAAGAGACAAGAAAAAGTGATGCTGCATAAGCCTTTGATAATGTATCACTAAATCTATCAAGGTTTAACTTTGATTTTGAGGTATAATTAATCTATCCAGGAACTCTTAACTGATCGAATACTATTAATTTACATCTGAGTTCTGTCCAAATTTTCTGTAAATCTTCTTACAAGGGCTCATCCCAAGACAAACCATGTTAACATGGTGGGAGCATCCTAACAGGTCATAAACCTAGCGATATCCGACAGTATTTGTCGTTTTGAATACGTTGTACTCTCGTCTTGGAATTTGATACTAAATTGATCCATCTCGGGGTGCCACACTATTCCCAATGACTTGTAACTTTGATCTAAGTTCGAATCTACTGGTCTTTGCACCTTAATGTCTTCAGCTGGTACGTCCCTTAAAATTCGATGATCATAAGATCCAGAAAATCAAATACCTCCTTCCTCTTGCTCATCGTATTTTGGAGGTCATTGCCTCCAGATAATAGATCGTCTACATGAAATTTGTCTATAATGGAATAAGTTGTATCAGGCTAGTTTAATTGTTCATCTTAGGCCAATTTTTGCAAAGTTCTAATCGCTAAGAAGGGTGCACAACATGTTCCAAATATGACTGTATATTATGTGTAATCCTTAATTTCTGCCGATGGGTGAAATCTCCATAAAATTCTTTGATAGAGTGCACAGTGATTTGTCGGTACATGTCTATTATATCAGCCAGAAATGCAAGACGATGCCGTCTCCACTTTATCAATACTGCCTACAGTTCATTTTGTATCTAGTCCTAGTCCCTCTAGTCCCGTGAATAAGGTTTCATACAATAATATTCCATAACTAGTTTTTCTAAACCTATCTAGCGCTTTTTCAAATGTGTGAAACTTTCGAGAGCTATCGACCTTGAGTTTCCTAAAACATTTTTTTGCTTTATGCCCTTTAAGGGTAATCTCAGTAATCTCACTACATATTCACCAGTTTTGTTACAAGTTGTAGTTTCAGTGAAATATGCTTCACAATATTCTTCTTCTGGCATTGATATCTTGTGAGGCTGGATCTCCTCTAACTCTCAGAATTTATTCAATTGCATGCTGAGTTCTGAGTGATAATTTGCTTCGATTTGCTTCAGTCTTCAAATTCTGGACGTTATCAGCGGTTTAGTCAAGTAATTTTTCAGAGATTACCCACCCCAGACTTGTATTCTGAGCTATTGGCCTAGCCAAAAGTTATTGTATTTTCGCTAGTAGAATTTTTCCTACTACTTCAGCTCCCAGCAACATGTCGATGGGACCAGGATGGTTAGAAAACGGGTCAGTAAGTTTTAACTACCTGTGCTGATCCCAATCCGAAGTTAAAACCGATCGAGTGGGGGTTAAGTTAGTCAGCTTATCCATTATCAATGCTTCAAAATTTAGTACATTTTTCATTTGTGTACGCAAGCTTTTCTTGACAATTCCCCTCACATCAGTTATACTAGGATTTCCCATTCCAGATACACTTATGTTTGTTGCTTTCTCTTCCAAACCAATTTGTTTCATAGCAGAATATGTAATCAACGAAATCTGTGAACCTTGATCGAGTAGAGCTCGCAAAGTGATTTGTCCCGATGTGGTATCTAACGTCACAAGGGCTGTTACTAAAAGAACTTCGCGCCTGCTCATTGTATCAACTGCATTAACATTGACACGTGGGGTTAGCGGTTGTAGATCAGGCATGTTCTTGGGTTGCATATTTTCACGATGCAGCAATGTATGATGAGATTTTTGGCATTTCAAGCATGTAAACTGCTCCGGCAGTTAATTAATAAATTTCCTCTTTCCAACCAATTCAAACATAATCCGTTCTGTTTTATAATTTCGAACTTCCTTGAATGTGGCAGCTGCTTAAATTAAGGGCAGAGGATTATGCGATGTTGATCACGGCAACGAACGTATGTATAAACTTGACAATTGTGCTTGCAAGGAGTGAATATGGCATATATAGTATGTGCCGGTTGGTGAAAATATTTAGTTCGATCAACCCCAGAAGCTTCTAAAGCACAAAATTCCCGATTCAAAAATGTCCTGACCTCGTCAAACGACGGCAACCTTGTGGTTAATTCTTGATCTAGCTCCAACAGTTATCTGGTGTACAGGGGAAGCCGTTGTGTTGGCGTATATGTATATCAAAATTGATTGCCACAAATTTCCTAATTTCAAGTTTTTGATTGGCATTCAACCGTACCGTACGGTACCGTAACCGCAGACGCAGTTTCGGTGGCATTACGGATGCTATCGTACCGGTCATTCAGCATTTTCCAAGCTGACTCATAATTGGCTTCTGTAATGCTAAATTGACGAAGCAGGTTTTCAGCCTTACCTCACAAACTGCATTTCAAATAGTGTGACTTTTCCAATTTCGATAGTGAAAGACAATCATGGATGAGTGATGTGTAAAGGTCCTTGAAGGATGTCCACTCTCCCTAACCTCCTGTGAATCTAGGTAGATTTATTCGCGGAAGCTTCAATTATTATTCATCGATCTTCTTGCTTGACTGGGCTTTGACTTAATTGTCTTGAACTCCTAGTATAGCTTGCAAGCCATCTTTTAGCTCTGTCTGAAAGTTCGATGCAAATTCTCGGATGTGTCGTAATCTTCTGTAAAATACGACAGTTCAATTATTTTGCTGTCAATTTGTTCAAAAATTTCCTCGTGCGTTTTCATGTACCGTTTGTACAAATCATTAACCTCCTCGATTATGGCCCGATAATATTTATATGGCCGCTTTCCGCGACTTGGAATCTTTACGGAAATTCGTTTACCTTTCCCCGAATTGGTCGAAAGCTACCTATTTTCGCAAAGCTACCTTTGATATTTTAGCCATCAAACATTTAATTTAATAAGCATAATGCTTAAAAATCTTTGCTTATTTACGAGCAAGTCAACTAGTTGACAAATGATTTAGAATCAAAAGCTACCAACGCACTATGTTCAATTTCAATTAATCACCGATCAATAGCACCGATCCAGCTCGAAGGACCAAAATGTTCGATTTCAAATGAAACTTTTGATACAAATTTACAAGTTTATTCGATAAAATGAAAAACACATTCAAACGTTCGATTTCAAACTAAAGTTTTCATACAAATTCACGAAATTTTTTGATAAAATCAAAAATACATTCAAATGTTTAACTTCTATTATTCTATACATTTCGAAGACTACATTCACGATCAAAAACAATAGAAGACTGGCTGGTCATGAAAAATATTGCGGTTTGTTAAGTAGTTCCGTTAAAGTATATTTTTGTTGAGTGGAAATTTAACCAAAAATTATATTCCATTGTTGGTTCCATTAACACTTACTGTCAACTTCAACAGAGATTTCAATTATGTGAACAGATAATTATTTGTCATAATAACAAAAGTCTTGTTGATTTGACGGAAATAGCTAATAAGATAGCTCCGTAATTAACAGTGATCTGCCTTGATTTGAAAGAAGATTCTGTTGAAATTATCAACACGAGCTTACCTTTACGCCTTTTTCTTGAGTGCGATCTTTACATTGGAAGGTGTCATAAATACTTAAAAAATATCAAATATTGTGATTAAACAATTATGTAATTTAAAAAATGAAAATTAAAATATTTCGTTTGCAGTAGAACTTGGATAATTCGAATTATCCAAAAATTCGAATTAGAAAAGTTTTTAAGGAAACGCTAAAAATAGCATAACACTGCATGATCTAACAAATAAAACTTTATTACGTAAATTTAAGGCATTTTGTTTACAAATTCATGAAGAAGTCCGGGATCTTCATTTCTTTCCTAGAATTAAGTCTCTCTGCCGCAATGAACGATTCTAACTGATTTAATGACTGAAAAATCGACTCACTTGATTCATTTATACTTTCAAAAAATCGCTTAAGTTCATCACCTTGATTTGCTGCTTCAGCTGTACTTAGAATTGGGCTTTTTTGTTCCACTCTTAAATCGTCATCTTCACCACCGTTGCCGAGCACCTCAGTGATGATGGCCGCTTCAGTAAGCTCGCCACACACCGCAACATTTCCGTCTATGATAAGGAAGTCCTCACATAAGATAGCAGGGTCCTCCCAGCCGTTACCTGCAGGCACAGCTTGAATTACACTCGCACTTTCACTCTCTGCTTCTGTTAAAAAAAAACAGCTTTCTTGAAACAGCTCTTAATTGTTTCTTGTGACACAAGAACCCAAGCCTCATTACACATATGTGAAGTCTGAAGGACATCAAGTTTAATTTTGAGAGAAGTGGAACTTCCGGTGAGAATATTTCCAAACAACGAATGCCGGTTAAAAATGTTTGACGTTTTTTATTATGCCCTGATCCATAGGCTGTATGAATGATGTCATATTAGCGAGGAAAAATATAATTTTACAGTGTCCATAAGTGGCAGGTTTTTGTGAGCAGTGCAATTGTCAATAAAGAGTAAGATCTTCCGTTTTTCTTTTCCAAATTTTTCATTGATTTTCAGGTGCCACTTTTCAAAAAGAGCACTTTTGATCCACGCTCGTGCACTACATTCATACTCTACTGGCTTTGAGTTTACGTTTTTGACACAACGGGGAATAGCAAATTTTCCAATCATTAACTATCTATGTTTTCTCCGACCAAAAGCATTACTCTTTCCTTGCTGTGTTTCCCTCCATGATATTTCTCGTCTTTAAAAGCAAGCATTTTATCAGCGATGCACTTGAAAAAAAAGATCCGTCTCCCCAACATTTAAAAAGGTTTTTGGGCTCCTTGTCCTGGATCATCTCTTCTAGTTCTTTCTTCCACTGTCCTGCTTTATGCAGATCAGCACCACCACTTTCACCATAAATAGATTTAAAAGAAATTTTATTTCGTCCTTTGAAACTATCTAGCCATCCTGTGCTTGCTTTAAAATTGGTTTTCCCCATTCCAGTGGCAAATTGTTGAGCTTCACCTCTTACAAGAGAGCCACTCAGAGGAATAAGCTGATGCTCTAAACCGTTTCCGGTAATTTCCGTTCTCAAAATCACTGCTTAAAATCCTTAATTTTTTTAAAAATTAAGTCGACAATATTGTCGTGGCCGATAATTATAATGTTCCGGGAAAGTGAAAAGACACATTCAATGATTTAACTATTTTACAAATCGTATTTAATTTTAATTTTTACCGTCCATCAACTTATATCCAACTGTTTATATCACGAAAATCACTTCACTCACTTCACTATCAATCAATATTGCCTTTCTTCGCACTCCACTCTATCGCAGTCTTACTATCGCAGTTTTACTATCCCCCCATTCATTCAGCTTGGCTTTATATAGGGTCTCTAGTCACTTAATCCATTTCTCGTATGTTGGCGAATGTTTTGGCGAGAACTACCTGGAATATTCGAGCAATTCTGCAGTGACGTCACTTTCAGAAAAATGTTTGATCATGCTTGATCGATTCTTGTGCTTTCGAGTACATTCGTTTATTGATCATGATTTTATTAATAGTTGCGACAACGATTGCGACAGTAGCTCACAGAATAGTATGGACACTTTAGTTCTTTTTGCACCGAAAAGATGTGTCGCCAGTCGTAGTCAAGTCTCCCTGAATGCAATATGGGGCAAGATGGTCCAGGTGCGCTATTTCCTTGGCTCTCGAGACCTACCCTTCCACCGTTGTGGGTTATATAGCCACACCAAGTCATCTTGCTGGAAGCCAGTAGAATTTGGCTTTAGATCATACATGGTCTTCATGCGGTCAGTAGCCGATTCGAGGTGTTTTCGCACTGTCCGATGTATCTGGTTCAACCGTTGCCGTTGCCGTACTCCGAGATCGTTTGGTGTTTCTCAGGGTGTTTCTCGCGTGTATCGTTTCACCATTCGAATTCAGGAAAAAGTCCTGCGATGTCGACAGCAATCGGTACACCCACGTTGCATTTGTCCTCTCATTCGTCAATTTGGACCTTTGATGGAAGTGAAAATCGTGCATCTACGACACCAGTCCTCTACGTCTGCGGGAGAGGTTCTACTGGCATGAAGCCAGTAGAACCGCTCCCGCGATTTCGCTAAGGTCTTGTTAACACCAAAGTGGCCTCTCGAGGATCCTTCATGCATTTCCTTAACTACTACGCGGGTTCGGCTTTTGGGAAGTATAGTTTGCATCCTGTCGGAGCTGCCATCCGCCGTTTCCCATTTCCGTTTGAGTACGCCACCCTCCACCTGAAGGGTGGCGCCATGCATCGAAACGTCCTTCCACTCAGATCGTCCAGTAGTCTCCTTCCATATCAGTAATGGTCCGATGTCTTCATTGGCTAGCTGGAGGTTTCGAATCTTCTCCAATTATCAACCTTCATCGAATTCACTTGCAGATCAACGGTCAGCTCCTTTTCCTCAATCTTTCGGTAATGTTTGCGCTTAGCTGGACGATGAGATAGGGTGGCAGCATTTTCATGAACTCCACCCTTCCGATGAACAATTTTTTAGTCGTATGACTGCAATCTTTTGATCCATCTCGCAACATGTCTCTCGGGGTTTTTGAAGCTAGGCAGCCATCTCAGCGATGCAAAGTCTGTTCGAAGAACAAATTTCTGGCCATATAGGTACTTGTGGAACTACTTGGTGGCCTCTATTATAGCCAATAGCTCCTTCCTGGTCACGCAGTAGCTCCTCTCACTTTTTGAGAGAACTCGACCATAGTACGAGAGGACTTTTTTTTCGCCATCGATCTGCTGGGATAGTACAACACCAATCCCGCCGTTGCTCGCATTCGTAGCAACTACAAATATTTTTCTGGGTTTTGGATATGCCAGCGCGGGTGATTCACACAACTTCTCCTTCAAGGCCTCAAAGGCTGCCTGGCATTATTCATTTGAGACATACGGACAATTTTTCTCGGTTAGCTTATGGAGGCACTTAGCTTTTTTGGCAAAATCTTTGACGAATCTTTGATAGTAGGTCGCCAGACCCAGAAAACTTCGTAGTTGGCGCTTGTTGTTTGGTGTTGGCCAGCTTTTCACGGCTTCAATGTTTTCAGGGTTTGCTTTGACCCCTTCTGCTGATACGACGTGTTCCAGGTATTTTACTTCAGCTGCAAAAAGGGTACACTTGTCGGGACTAAGTTTCAGATTCGCCAGTCGTGATTGGGAGAAAACCCCTTCTAAGTTCCGCGCATGCTCTTCGAACGTTATCTCAATAATAATGATGACATCTAGGCACACCAAACAAGTCTTCCAGGTTAGGCTCATATCACGTATTCCAATAGGCGTTTGAAGGTGGCTGGAGCATTGCAAAGCCCAATGGAATCACCACAAATCGCCATAATCCGGTCACAACTGGAAATGTGTTCTTTTCTCGGTCCTTCTTGTCGGTTTCTACCTGCCAGTAGCCACTCTTGAGATCGACTGCAGAAAACCATTTTGCATCCGCTAAAGTATCCATGATGTCGTCAATGCGTGGAAGCGGGTAACTATCTTTCTTAGTGACATCGTTAAGCTGCCTATAGTCGACACAACAACGAATGCTACCATTCTTTTTCTTTACTAGAACTACTGGCACAGCCCATGGACTGATAGAAGGCTTGAGAACACCTTGTTTTCAGTGCGCTCATTTTTCCTTATTTAGCAATGGGAAGACGTCACGGTGCTTGTCGAATTGGCTTGGTTCCCTGTGTATCTATGATGTGAGTTAACATACTTGTTCAGCCTTGGTCATCCGGACTTGTTGAAAAGATGTCACTGTACTTGGTGACTAGATCAAAGGCACGCTTGAATAGCTGCACTGGCAATTTGATCTGCTTCACTATTGCAGACGTGCATTCCCGGGCTTTGTCTGTGTTTTGCCTCCTTTTACAATGATGGTCGTGAGTAGCTTCCAAAAGGGTGATGATGGAAACAGGCTGGCAGCTGCCGATGAATTCTCCCGTTTAGATGCTCATGTTTGAGTCTGCGGTGTTAAGGGCTCTAACCAGCACGTATCCGTTCCTTACAGATCTTACAAGGCTTCACCGCTTGCCCAAATTCAACGTGATTTCATGTGGTCCCAACTGTATCTGGAGGTTGACCTCCCCATGGGCAGTGAAGCTTCTCCCGTAGCTGTCCGTAGTGAAAAAGTCCTGCTTCTGTGAAGTAGTGGTTTCCTCACTGGGTCAGGTCGGATAATCGATCAGGTTGCACCGGTGTCGATTGTTATGGATTGATGATCTTCATCAATTTGACCCGGAAAGCATAAGTCTGCTTCTCCACGATGTAGTCTTGACACGGTGATGGTGGTGCTGAGGACGTCGATTCTCCTAGCCAACCTCTGGCTCATGAAGTTGGCCCCCTCAGTTTGAAGGGCTTTCATTCTGGGCTCTTGATTTGATCTGGATCTCCTCCACCCTGGACAATAGCTCGGTTTTCTTCGCTTCTTTCAGTTTCTTTGATGGTGCTGCTTCTCTCCACAATGCCAGCATCTAGACACACTATTAACGTGACGAATCGCGCCAGTGAGTCTTCTCTAGAGAAACTCATCAAGGGAAGACTCACTGATGCGATTCGTGCTGCTGGGGACCTATCTCCTCAGCAGTACGGCTTAAGAGCCGGACGTTTTACCATTGATGCGGTTGCAAAAGTGGTGAACGCGGTCCAAAAGGCAGAGGCATATAGTCGCACCAAGTGACGGATCGTTCTGTTGGTGACACTCGGCGTCAGGAATGCTTTCAACTCCGCTAGGTGGGTGGATATTCTGGATACGCTGGAAAACTCTTTTCAAGGTCCAGAATATCTAATGCGGCTTTTGAGGAACTACCTAAAGGACCAAAGTCTTCTCTACGACACGACTTAGGGCCAACAAAGGATGGAAATCACATCGGGTGTTGCCCAGGGATCTATTCTTGGTCCGGACCTGTGGAACGTGTCTTACGATGGACTACTGAGACTTGAGATGCCAGATGAGTCACACTTGGTCAGCTATGCGGATGATGTTGCGGCTCTGGTCGCTGGACGCCCCGTTGAACAAGCGCAACTTAGGTTAGGTATTCTAATGCACCGAGTGAGGGACTGGACGACTGCTCGCGGGCTCAGCTTAGCACAGGAGAAAACTTAAGTGGTCATCTTGACAAAAAAGAGAATTTCTAGAGTAAGGATGATCAGTATTGGCGACTTACAAATCGAATCGAAGCCAGCGGTGAAGTACCTGGGGCTACTGATCGACTCGAAGATGAGTTTCTCTGAGCAAATAAGGGCAACGGCTGAGAAAGCTTCTTCGGGAATATCGGCTCTGAGTCGACTTATGGCCAACGTAGGGGGAGCAGCCCATCAAGAAGACGCCTTTTGATGAGTGCTGTAGAGTCAGTGTATGGAGCAGAGGTATGGGGCAACGCTCTCAGCAAGGAAGTATACCGAAAACGTTTGGCATAGGTACAAAGACGAGGAGCACTGAGAATTGCATCTTCGTATCCGACAGTCTCTGACTCAGCGGTGAGAGTTATTGCAGGTGTGATACCTGTTTCTCTCCTTGCTAGTGAGCGCCACGCTATTTACCTGCGTTGAAACGAGGATGCGAGGGAGATGGTTGTCCGCGAGGAGAGACACCGCTCGCTCAACGATTGGCAGCAGTCTTGGGTGAATTGCATGAAGGGAAGGTGAGCTGCGCGCCTCATCCCTGATGTGAGACCGTGGCTAAATTGAAGGCATGGTGAGACTGACTTCTATCTGACCCAGCTTTTGAGCGGGCATGGGTGTTTACAATCTTACCTTCACAAGATCGGTAAGTCACAGTCCCCCGATTATCGGTTTTGCCCAGGAGAGGAGGACAATGCCTGTCACACATTTTTTGCGTGCACGAAATGGGTCAGGCTGCGAAGGGAACTCTACAGGGAGACGGGAGAGCTCACTCCGGATAATATAGTTGCGGTGATGCTCGAATCGGTTGACAAATGGAACCAGATGGCACATTATGCTCGGGCAGTCCTAAAATATAAAAGGGACTCACAGCAGCCAGGGCGCTTGGGGTTGGGGGATCGCTTTTCTGGTACTTCCTCTTCCCCTCCCGCTAGGAAAGAGATTCCCCAGCTTGAAGGTGCCTCACGGCGTAACAAAACGAGACCTGGCCCGAAGTAATGTGTCAAACGGTTCCAGGCTGGGTTCTCAGGTTTACAGGGGAGGTATTTAGTGGGTAGACCAGTCGCGTATGGGAGTCCCACACTCTGTGCATAAATGGCATTCACCTCTCTACCACAAAAAAACGTGTGGCCTTCACTCAATTTTCACGCGCTCACACCTGCACTCGTCTGTCACTACCTCGAAACTCTGGGCAGTGGTACGAGTAAAATTTTTCGCTGCCTCAAAGCTTAGACTATAAGTGAATGCATCCTTAAGCGTTTGTCTTTGGGCTGAACCCACGGCTTGTTGCAATTTCTGGTCCTTTAATGCGCTGATAAATGCTTCTGTCGCTGCGTCATCTCGATGTTCCAGGTCGTAAGCTGGGTAAGCAAAATGTGCCAGTAGCTCAATGTTTTGGGCTAGCTGCTGTGAGGTTTCACCAGACTTCTGCATCCGATGCCGTAGCTTTGACCAATAAATCTGCTTCAGATGATTGTTTCCATAACGCATGTGAAGCGCATTCATTCAGAGTTTGAGTGCAACTCAACGGGGATAGTCTGCAAAAGCTTGGCAGCTGGGCCTCTTAGAGCAAGAATTAATGCAGTTCCTGCTCATTCCAGTGATTTATCTTAGCGGTGGCTTAAAACTGGGTTTTGTAAATACTCCAGACCGTTTGCCCGTCGAATATTTGTGCTGTGAAATTTCTGGAAGTACTTTGAGCTGCGGTTGTATGCGGGGCTGGTGAGGTGGTTATTACAGCCTTTGCCGCTTCCAATGCCATGTTGATTCCTCAACCTGGCTGATCTTTTCCTCAACCTGGTGAACCTTTTCCTCGACGCATTTAATTTGGTTGTTCAGACTACCAAGCTCCGCTTTATTTCGGTTAACGGTTTTCGCAAATCTGTCTCCAAATCAGTTGACTATTTTTGTAACTCTGCCTTGATTTCGATTGGTTGTTGGTCTACCTTCGTTGATTGCTCCTCCACTTCTGTGGGATGCCTGCCTTGATTTCGAATGCTTGATGGTCCAGCTTCTCTGATTGTCCATTTAGCTTTGCAGTTAAACTGGATGACTCACTGCTCTTGCTGCATCAGAATCAACATTTGTATGAGCGTATTTTCTGGTTCCTTTGATTTTGGTATTTCCGCTTCTCCCTTAAGCTCCGACATGGTCAATTCATTAACTTTCAAATCTAAGCTTCATGGCATTTTTATTATTTTGGCTTTTTTTTCACCAGTTCCCACATTACATTTCACTATTATGCACATTAAAAATATTCACTTTCAAAATTTTCATTCTCACTTTTGACACCACTGTCGCGTGTTACGGTTCGCGGCCGATAAGTTTAATGTTCCGGAAAAGTGAAAACGCACTGTCTTTTAAATTAATTCAAAAGAGTTTATTTGATAGGAATGCACAATAATCAATTTCCCTATTTTACAAATCGCACTTCAATTCAATTTTTACTTGTATTATCAATTTATATTTCAACTGTCTTCAAATATATCACGATCTTGTCACAGTTTTACTATCGTAGTTTTTACTACCACTCTATTCCCCATTCATTCAGCTCGACTTTATATAGAGTCTCTAGTCATTCAATCCATTTCTCATATATTGGCGAATGTTCTGATAAGATACCTGGATTATTGGAGCAATTCTGAATACCCGCAGTTACATCACTTGCTTACTGACAGATATTGATCATGGGTGTACTTGGTCCCCCATTTTGCTTTCGAGTACATGCTTTTGACGTCATTCGTGTACTTTTCTTGGCTGCTTCTGCTCAATCAATATTGATCATGATGTTATTAACATGTGCAACGATAATGCGACAGTAGTTCACAGAATTTTGTGGACATGTAACAATATATTGTCGCGTGTTATTGGTTCGCGGCCTATAATTTTAACGTTCCGGGAAAGTGAAAACGCAATGTCTTTTAATTTAAGTTAAGAGTTTATTTAATTCAAGAAAGTGCACAATAATCAGTTTAACACTTTCACTAATTTTAATTTTCACTATTAAAATAAAATCTAACACTTGTCCATAAATTTCTTATCGCAATTGTCTTCTAAATCACTTCACTATTCCGAAACACACTTCCACACACTTTCGCAGTTCTTATCGCGGTCGAATGAATGATCCCCCCATTCATTCAGCTCGCCTTTATATAGGGTCTCTACCTATTCACCCATTTCTCGTTTATTGGCGAATGTTCTACCGAGAAAATTAATGAATGGAGTGACGTCACTTGCAGATGTTGATCATGCTTGTTGGGTTCTCGGGGTTTCGAGTGAATTCGTGTTCTTCATTGTTGTGAAAACAATTGCGACAGTAGCTCGCAGAATTATTTGTACATGTAACACTGCCCCCACCTCAGTTCTTTTCGCCCCGAAAAGATGTGTCGCCAGTTGTAGTCAATTCTCCCTGGGTGTAATATGGGGCAAGACGGTCCAGATGCACGATTTTCATTTTAGCTCTCGGCTTACGATGTTCCTGTATTCGGTATACGACGTGGTTGATTCGCTTTCTAACTCGGTACGGTCCCTCCCAATTATGTTGCAACTTTGGAGACCTACCCTTTCGCCGTTGCGGGTTATAAAGCCACACCAAGTCATCTTGCTGGAACCCAGTAGAATTAGCCTTTAGATCATACCTGGTCTTCATGCGGTCAGTAGCCGATTCGAGGTGTTTTCGCACTGTCCGATGTATCTGGTTCAACCGTTGTCTTAGATCACTTGCGTACTCCGAGACCGTTTGGGGTTTCTCAGGGGGTGTTCCGAACTTTATATCGGCTGGCAGACGAATAGACTTTCCAAAAATGACTTTGGCTGGGGCTTGGCCCGTCGACGCATGTTCAGCGGCTCTATACGCCATCAAAAATAGTGGGATATGTCGGTCTCAGTCCCTTTGGTTCTCGTCAACCATTTTGGCAAGGTGTTTATTGAGCGTGCCGTTGAAACGTTCGACCATTCCATCGGATTGGGGATGCAGCGGTGTTGTCCTCGTTTTCCGTATTCCGAGCAGCTCGCACATTTCGCCAAAAACTAGTGACTCAAAGTTTCGGCCTTGATCCGAATGTAGTTCGCCAGGTACGCCGTACCTACTGACCCAATTTAACACTAGCTGTTCAGCTACAGTAGTTGCTTCCTGGTTGGGAATGGGGTAGACCTCGGGCCACTTGCTGAAATAATCGGCTACAACCAGCGTGTATCGATTTCCCCATTCAGATTCAGGAAAGGGTCCAGCGATGTCAATAGCAATCCTTTCAAACGGTACCCCTACGTTATAGGTTTGCATTTGTCCTCTCAGTCGTCGCTTTGGGCCGTTGACGGAAGCGCAAATTGTGCATCTGCGACACCAGTCCTCTACGTCTTCTCGAGCGTGGAGCCAGTAGAACCGTTCCCGCAATTTCGCTAAGGTCTTGTTAACACCAAGGTGGCCTCCCGAGGATCCTTCATGCATTTCCTTAACCACATCGTGGATTCGGGTTTTGGGTAGTATAGTTTGCATCCTATAGGAGCTGCCATCCGCCGTTTCCCATTTCCGCTTGAGTACGCCACCCTCCACCTGAAGGGAGTTCCATTGTGCCCAATAGCTTTTCAGGGTTGCGCCATGCATTGAAACGTCTTTCCACTCAGGTCGCCCAGTCGTCTCCTTCCATACGAGCAATGGTCCGATGTCTTCATCGGCTAACTGGGCGTTTCGAGTCTCCTCCGATGATCAACCTTCATCGAATTCCGCCGTTATCAATCGCAGATCAACGAGCGGTTCCTTTTCCTCAATCCGTCGGCAATGCTTGCAGTTAGCTGGACATGGACGGCGGGATAGGGCGTCAGCATTTCCATGAACTCCGCCCTTCCGATGAACAATTTCGTAGTCGTATGACTGCAATCTTTCGATCCATCTCGCAACTTGTCCCTCGGGGTTTTTGAAGTTGAGCAACCATCTCAGTGATGCATGGTCCGTTCGAAGAACAAATTTCTGGCCATATAGATACTTGTGGAACTGCTTAGTGGCCTCTATTATAGCCAATAGCTCCTTCCTGGTCACACAGTAGTTCCTCTCACTTTTTGAAAGAACTCGACTGTAATACGAGAGGACTCTTTCTTCGCCATTGATCTGCTGGGAGAGTACAGCTCCAATACCGCCGTTGCTTGCATCAGTGTCAACTACAAACATTTTTCCGGGTTTCGGATACGCCAGCACGGGTGATTCACACAGCTTTTCCTTCAGGGTCTCAAAGGCTGTCTGGCATTGTTCGTTCCAGACATACGGACGATTTTTCTCGGTTAGCTGATGGAGACACTTAGCTATTTTGGCAAAGTCTTTGACGAATCTTCGATAGTAGGTTGCCAGACCCAGAAAACTTCGTAGTTGGCGCTTGTTGTTTGGTGATGGCCAGCTTTTCACGGCTTCAATCTTCTCAGGGTCTGTTTTGACCCCTTCTGCTGATACGACATGTCCCAGGTATTTTACTTCAGCTGCGAAAAGAGTACACTTGTCGGGACTAAGTTTCAAATTTGCCAGTCGCAGTCTGGAGAAAACCTCTTCTAAGTTCCGCACATGCTCTTCGAACGTTCTCCCGATGACGATGATGTCATCTAGGTACACTAAGCAGGTTTTCCGGGTTAGACCACGTAGCACGTATTCCATCAAGCGTTCGAAAGTGGCTGGAGCATTGCAAAGCCCAAACGGCATCACCACAAATTGCCACAATCCGGTCCCAACTGAAAATGCGGTCTTCTCACGGTCCTTCTTGTCAATTTCTACCTGCCAGTAGCCACTCTTGAGATCGAGTGTAGAAAACCATTTTGCGTCGGCTAAAGTGTCCATGATGTCATCGATGCGTGGGAGCGGGTAACTATCTTTCTTAGTGACGTCGTTGAGCTGCCTATAGTCGACACAAAAACGAGTGCTACCATCCTTTTTCTTTACTAGAACTACCGGCGCGGCCCATGGACTGACAGAAGGTTCAATAACGCCTTGTTTTTCCATGTCCGAGATCAGCGCGCTCACTTCTCCTTGTTTGGCTATAGGGAGGCGTCTGGGTGCTTGTCGAATCGGCTTGGCTCCCTGTGTATCTATGACGTGAGTTACCAGACTCGTTCGGCCTTGGTCATCCGGGCTTGTTGAGAAGATGTCACTGTACTTGGTGACCAGATCAGAGGCTCGTTTGAATAGCTGCACCGGCAATTTGACTTGCTTCAATATTGCAGACGTGGATTCCCGGGCTTTGTCTGTGTCTTGCCTCCTTTTCCAATGATGGTTGTGAGAAGCTTCCAAAGAGGTGATGGTGGAAACAGGCTGGCAGCTGCCGATGACTTCTCCCGCTTTGATGCTCGTGGTTGAGTCTGCGGTGTTAAGGACTCTAACCGGCACATATCCGTTCCTTAAAGATCTTACAAGGCTTCGTCCTACAATCAAGCTGCGCAATGCGGATGTCTTCGTTGGCTCTATCGGATAAGATCGGTGGTCTCCAGAATCACCATCAAGCTTGGCCCATACAATGCTTTCGGAGGAATTCGGTACATCAGTGTCAGTACATACCACTACATTCATCTTGGGGATTTGGACGCTAGGATCCTCCATCAGTACTTCGACATTCTGCCATTTCAACACACGTTTGCCCAAGTCTAACGTGATTCCATGTGGTCGGAGAAAATCCATTCCGAGAATGCAGTCATCCCTAATGTTCGCGACCAGAAAATTATGTCGGAACACAAGGTCTCCCAACTGTATCTGGAGGTTGACCTCTCCATGAACAGGTGCAGTTTCTCCCGTAGCTGTCCGTAGTGAGAAAATTCTGCCCTTGTGAAGTTGTTGCTGTCTAACTAGGTCTGGTCGGATAATCGATCGGGTAGCACCAGTGTCGATTGTTATGGTGCAGTGTTCTCCGTCAATTTGACCCGGAAGGCATAAGTCCGCTTCTCCACGATGTAGTCTTGACACGGTGATGGTGGTGCTGGGGACTTCGATCCTCCTAGTCAACCTCTGCCCCACAAATTTGGCTCTTGCAGTTTGATGGTCCTCCATTCTAGGCTCCTGACACGGTCTGAATCTCCACCATCCTGGACAATAGCTCCATTTTCTTCGCTTCTTACAGTCTCTTTGCAGGTGCCCTTTTTCTCCGCAATCCCAGCATCTAGGCGCACCATTACCCTGCGGCTCTCGCTCATTTTCCACGCGCTTACACCTGCACTCGTCTGCCGCTACCTCACGAACCCGGGCAGTGGTACGAGTCACATTTTTCGCTGCCTCAAAGTTCAGACTATAAGCCAATGCGTCCTTAACCGTTTGCTTTTGAGCTAAACGCACGGCTTGTTGCAATTCCAGGTCTTTTAGTGCGCTGATGAATGCCTCTGTCGCTGCATCAACTCGATGTTCTGGGTCGTAGGCTGGATAAGCCAAAAGTGCCAGTCGCTCAATATCTTGGGCTAGCTGCTGTAGGGTTTCACCAGACTTCTGCATTCGATGCCTTAGCTGTGACCGATAAATCTGCTTTAGATGATCGTCTCCATAACGCATGTCGAGCGCATTCATTATAGCATTCGGGTTTGAGTGCAATTCAACGGGGATCGTCTGCAACAGCTCGGCAGCTGGGCCTCTTAGAGCAAGAATCAATGCAGTTGCTCGTTCCTGTTCATTCCAGTGATTTATGCGAGCGGCTGCTTCGAACTGGGTTTTGTAAATAGTCCAGACCGTTTGCCCATCGAATATTGGTGCTTGCACATTTCTAGATGAGCTTCGCGCTGCTGTTATAATTGGGGCTGGTGAGGCGGTTACTATTGCCTTCGCTGCTTCCAATTCCTTTTTCACTTTTTCCATCTCATGGTTGACCTGGCTGATCTCAAGGTTGATTCTCTCCTCGACCTGGTATACCTTCTCCTCGACGCATTTAATTTGGCTGTTGAGACTACTGAGCTCCGCTTTTATTTCGGTTGACTGTTTTTCCAGCTTCTGAGCGATGTCCACCTTGATTTCGAACGCTTGTTGGTCTAGCTTCGCTGATTGTTCATTTAGCTGCGCTGATTGTTCATTTAGCTTCGCTGATTGTTCATTTAGCTTCGCAGCTAAACTGGATGTCTGTTCATTTAGCTGCGCTGATTGTTCGCTTAGCTTCGCTGATTGTTCATTTAACTTCGCTGTTAAATTGGATGACTGTTGTCGCTGCTCTTGCTGCATCAGCATCAACATCTGCATCAGCGCATTTTCTGGTTCCTTTGGTTTTGGTGTTTCCGCGTCTCCATTAAGCTCCGCCATGGTAAATTCATTTATTTTCAAATGTTAGCTTCGCGGTTATTTTTATTATTTCGGCTTTTATTTATTTTTCCACCAGTTTCCACGTTATATTTCACTATTGTGCATTTTTTTTAAACGTTTTTCACTTTCAAAATTTTAATCCCACTTCTGACACCATTGTCGCGTGTTATTGGTTCGCGGCCTATAATTTTAACGTTCCGGGAAAGTGAAAACGCAATGTCTTTTAATTTAAGTTAAGAGTTTATTTAATTCAAGAAAGTGCACAATAATCAGTTTAACACTTTCACTAATTTTAATTTTCACTATTAAAATAAAATCTAACACTTGTCCATAAATTTCTTATCGCAATTGTCTTCTAAATCACTTCACTATTCCGAAACACACTTCCACACACTTTCGCAGTTCTTATCGCGGTCGAATGAATGATCCCCCCATTCATTCAGCTCGCCTTTATATAGGGTCTCTACCTATTCACCCATTTCTCGTTTATTGGCGAATGTTCTACCGAGAAAATTAATGAATGGAGTGACGTCACTTGCAGATGTTGATCATGCTTGCTGGGTTCTCGGGGTTTCGAGTGAATTCGTGTTCTTCATTGTTGTGAAAACAATTGCGACAGTAGCTCGCAGAATTATTTGTACATGTAACAATATATATATATATATATATATATATATATATATATATATATATATATATATATATATATATATATATATATATATATATATATATATATATATATATATATATATATATATATATATATATATATATATATATATATATATATATATATAGTTTTCTATTAGGGACATTACAATTTTGTATCCTTATATGAACGCACCATTAAACTTTTTTAATAGACTGCCAATGTCAAAACGTTAGTTCAAGTCATAATTTTTTTCATGGTAAAATTCACAAACCAGCAACGTTTAGTAATTATTAAAAATGATTTACGAAATGGTGGTGGCGTCTTTAAGAGCACTGACTCCGATTTTCGTCCTTGATAATCGTCGCTCACGTTAGGCTGTGCGGGCTAGGGATGATAAGTTCGAGCCCATATTTTCATTATTGAATGCTCCGGTGCCAAAAGACGTCGTAACTCTGGAAGTGAAGGAAATATCGCAGCCGTAAGCGCACCGATTCTTAATGAGCCAAATCGATCGATTCCTTATAGTTCTCAAGAATTGGGCATCGCTCAAACGACACTGGGGCGTATTTAGCCAAAAGATCTTGGCCTACGTGGTTACATGATCGAATCGACTCAAGAACTAAAGCTACTTGATCATTCGAAACGCCAAAACTTCTCCAATTGGGCTCTGGCAAAGCTTGAAGAAAATGAAGAATTTCATCGAAAAATCATCTTCAGCGATGAAGCTCATTTCTGGCTCAATGGCTTTGTTAATAAGCAAAATAAGCATTATTGGTCGGCAACAAACCCACTTGTGCTTCTTGGGACACCATTACATCCGCAAAAACTTTCTGTTTGGTGCGGTTTTCATGCCGGATGTGATTGGGCCGTATTTTTTTGGTGGATTGAAATGACCGTCATGTTACCGTCAATGGAGAGCGCTATCTTGTGATGTTGGAAGATTATTCGTGGCCAGAATTGGATAAACTTAACATCATTGATATGGATTTCAACGAAACAGTGCCACTAGCCACACAGCACGCATCACAATCGATTTATTGAAAGGCAAATTCGGTGAACGTGTTATCTCGAAAAATGGTCCGGTCGAATGGCCGACTCGTTTATGCGATCTAACTCCATTGGATTTCTTTCTATGCCAACAAGCCAACAACTTTTGGAGAGCTCAAAGATAACATCCAACACAAAGTTGCCAACGTTCCGGTCGAAATGTGTACCAGAGTGGTAGAAAATTGAGTCCAGACAATCGAACACTGTAAACGCGTTCATGGTGGTCATGGATAGACATTGAATTTCATTCATAAAACGTAATGCTTGCAGTATGCCCACAACAAGTTTTAACTCAATATCTCTGTGTTTTCTTAATAGATAAAATTTGTATGTCTTTAATGGAAAATCCTTTATACATATATACGAGTAAGCATAAAGTAAACTCCAGAAATTTACTTAAGAACATCCTTCTTAACTGTATCATTCGTTTACATTTATTCGATAACCATCGAACTCGTTTTAAGTAAAAGAAACCACATAATTTTCATGAAAGCTTCATGAAAATGATGTCCTATAGTCAACTCAACTATGCATTTTCATGTTCATCTTTAAAGCTATGATCAGTTATAGAAGGAAAAGTATCGTCTTTTTAGGTCGCGATTTTCATCGGTCTTTAGTATGGATGTCACTTATTTTAGATTTCTGGGCAAATCATTTATTTATTTATTTATGAGTTTTTCAATCAACTTACAGACTAAAGTCCAATTACAAGATTGGTTCAAACAATACAACTGAAAAAGCACAACAAAATACATCTACTAGGCTGGGTATTTAAAATGCAATTCTTAAGTCTATGCATATAAATTATTAAAGATGGACGATACGCACCAAACTCCATAGCATTGTGGTTTCTTGGCAGACGTAGCAGTGGTGAATGGCAAAATGTTTCCATTCTTGCAAATGGAATTTGGTATGATCCCTCATTTCTAGAGGGATAATTAGATGGCTGCATTGTCAGTAACTCTCTTACATTTGTCTGAAGCTGATGGTTGTGTAGCTTATATAGGAGACACTCATCAAGAAAGAGTCTACGGCTTCATAATGGGAGGTGCAGAAAAGAAAGTCTTTCTACACAAAATTGGCATGAGACTTTAAATTTAACGAACAATATTCGGGTTAACTCCCGTTTTATAGATTCCAGTAGTGAGTGAGACAGGATATTTCTAAAGATGCATGAGTGACGGAGAACAAATCCAGGAACCCGAGAAGCACGGGACGTGGTGTCGAGGATGTGCTGTTCGGACTTGAGACGTGGGTCGAAGATCACCCCTAAAGTTTTGAACTTTTTTACTACAGATAACGGCTTATTGTGTAGGCTATATGGAAATGAGATTGGATTCAGTTTTGAAGAGAAAGTCATTGTATGACATTCTTGTATTTTAAGAGAAAAAAAAAATTGATTCGCTTCAGTTGTACAGGACGTTCAGGTCATTTTGGAGGGAGATGCAATTATCAATATATCTAATCACTTGAAAAACCTTAAAATCATCAGCATAGAGAAGACATAGAGCGTCTATTAAAGACGGCATTTTGTTTATGCAGATGAGGAATAATAGCAGCCCCTGAATGGATCCTTGAGGGACTCCAGTCTGTACGAGTAAATAGAACGAGTGAGATAACATTCAACTGAGACTCACTCTACATGAACGATTTGTGACGAGTGAGATAAGCCAAGGGAGAAAACGACCAGAAATGCTATGTTCTGCTAGCTTTCCACACAGCACGTTACGATTTACTGTATCAAACGCCACGGTAACGTCAGTATAAATGACGTCAACCCAAAAGTGCTTATCAAGGGCTTCAAAAACAATGTCAATAAACTCAAGTAGGTTTTTATTCGTCGATCGACATGGAAGAAAGCCATGTTAAGCAGGAGACATCGAGGAATATATTAGCTCATAAATGTGTTTATGAACTAAACGTTCTAGGATCTTCGGGAAACATGATAGAAGTGAGATTGGACGGTAGTTGGAGACACATGAAAGGGGACTATATTTATGAATTGGGAAGATGTTGGCTGTCTTTCAGAAGCGAGGGAAAAGTCCGGAGGACAAGCTGGCATTACAGAAAAAACTGAGAGAAGCGCTTAATGAAGAAGACACGTTCGGGATTCCGTCTGGCCCAGAACCAATGCTTTTGCCAAGAGTATTAACTATGGACTCAATATCCGCAGGGCTAACTGCAGGAGCATTATCAGCCAGGGAAAAATGAAAAGGGAAATCATAAGAAGAATCGGATGCTGAAGAAGAAGATATAGTGGAAAAGAGTCCCGCGAAGAAGTTGGAAATTGATTCCAGTTTTGAACTTTGTTTATCATTCCAAAACATGGTGCTACGAAAGTGCGGGAGTACTTTATATAATAGATATATGACCAGAATGGCTTTGACTGGTTGGAATTAAGTGACTGCTGTATATGCATAAAGTAATTTCTTCTTGAACTATTAATTTCGTGGTTGATAGATCCCATCTAGAGTACTCATTATAAGAGTCAGAATCTCCAGTCAATCTAAACTTTTGGTGAAATTTTTTCTTAATCTTCAGAGCTTCTAAGATTTAACGGTTTAGCCAAGGCGGCTCAGAGCTTTTTTGGGCCTTGAAAGTGGTATAAATTTATTTATTTATTTATTTAAATTCCATTTAACAGATAAAACACAATCCAATTACAAAATGGAACAAAACAAACAGAAAAGAAAATTAGTGAAAATTAGAATTAAGTGTTAAAGTTGATATAAAAAAGAAATTCAATGGTACTAACAACAATAAATATGCGTGTAAAATTAAATTAGAGCACACAAAAAAGAAAATAAAGTCTAATATTTACTCCAGTTGAGTCTTAAGAATCAGGCTTCTTAACCTCAATTTAAACTAGGTATGAGTCGGAAAAAGGACCAAGCTCAAGCTTATCATGATTCCTTACCATTCGTATAATAGGAGGATGAAAATATAAATTTGTACGCGCATACGGTGGCACGAAAAAATTGTTTGCCCGAGAAGAACACGATGAATGACGAAGACGTAAGTCTGCAAACAATGTTAATGAAATTTGATTGTGGCAGAGTTGATACAGAAAACACTGATCTAGATATATGCGACGGGATGACAGAGTAGGCAAACGTAGGAAGGATAAACGGCAGTCATAGGGTTGGTATGGGATTTTGAATTTGTAAAACAAGACACGAGTTAATTTACGCTGGACATTCTCTAACGAGTCAATGAGGTAGGAGTGTCGGGGAGACCAAACTACAGAGCAATAATCGAGCGGACAGGGGTAGATATATTGTTAAATTTATGAGTATGCCTGAAAATAAGTCCCAATATTTTCGAGGCCCTAGTAGTCGCAATTAGAACGTGTGCATCAAAATTGAGCTTAGGATCAAAAGTAACGCCAAGTTCCTTAGCAGAGCTCACAGCAGCGAGTGGGACTTCATTCAACATATAGGTGAAAGTCAGCGGAGAACGATTTAGATTAAAAGTCATTTCACAGCATTTGGCAACATTAAGACAGAGGTAATTAGACGAACACCAGTTACTTAGTACAATCAGGTCCATCTGAAGATATTGACAATCTTGTACAGACCTGATACCTCGAAAGACTTTAAAATCATCGGCATACAGTAGGCAATTGGAAGCGATAACCGAAGGAAGATCATTTATAAACAATAGGAATAGGAGGGGACCTTAAATGGAACCTTGAGGAACACCAGAGGACGGATAGAATGGAATAGAGGTAGTTCCACAGTAACTTACACAACATATACGAGAAGACGAGTAGGAGTCCATCCATGATAAGAGAGGGCCGACAACCCCAAAAGTTTTCAGTTTACAACAGAGGAGTTGATGGTTGACCGTGTCAAATGCCTTCGAGAAGTCAGTGAAGATTACATCAACCTGCAATCGATTGCTAGAGCCTTAGCAATGAAATCGTTGAATTCAATTAAATTTGAGGTCGTAGAGCGACCTTTGAGAAACCCATGTTGTTCTTTCGACAAGATAGGGGTCAATGAAACTGAAAACCGGTTGTGTACCAGTCGCTCGAGTAATTTTGGGAAACAGGAAATTAAGGAAATAGGACGATAATTGGACACAGAAGAAGGATCACCACTTTTAAGAATAGGAACAACGTTTGCTCTTTTCCAATAAGTAGGGAAAATATCAGTCTTTAGACTGAGATTGAAGAAAAATGCCAGAGGGATACAAAGTGAAGGTGCTAATGACTTGACAAAAATATTCGGCAAGCCGTCAGGACCAGGTGATATATTAGAATTAAGTGAATTAATGAGGGATTCAACTTCGATATGGTCAGTGAAAAGTGAAGAAATGTCAATGGAGTGATGTACGGGTGTATTAACTGGATCGGAGATATGAGAAGATGGAATAAAAGTTGACGAGAAGAACTGAGAGAACAAGTTGGAAATATCTTGTGGAGAAGAGCTAACTATATTATTCCAGCGGACTGAAGGAGGGACAGAAGAGGAGGACTTAAAGGATCTAATGTATGACCAGAATGGTTTTGCATTATTCGCCATGAGGGAACTCTCCAAGCTACTGAAGTAGTTTTTCATCGCATTCTTTAGTTCTTTTTTTGCTACAAGACGTAGATCATAAAAGCGGGCTCTGGATTCTTCAGTACCACAACGCTTGAAACGGCGGTGTGCCTTACTTTTAGCATTCAAGGCACTTAGTACTTGCTTGGTTAGCCATGGTTTCTGCTTTACTTTGGGAAGAGCTTGTAAAGGTGTGAAGTGTTTAATCAACTCATAGAGGTAATTATACAACTTATTCAGAGCTTCTTCACACTCCAAATTATCAAAAAACTCCTGCCAGTCAATCAAGCTCAGCTCGGAGGCTAAAGCTTCGTAGTTTGCTTTGAAGAAGTTGAATTTTGGCGAAAAAGCAAAAGTACGACTTGACAAAGGTGTAATGGAGAGATCGAGCGATAATGGCGGATGATGACTATCAATACTCACTAGAGGATTTAATGCAGTGGAAACAGATAGACCGTTTAGGGGAAAGTTATAAAGAACAAGGTCAAGTACCCGACCATTAGCATTAGGGATATTATTGAATTGCGATAGTGAACAGAGCGATAGAAACGAGGAGAGGTATAAAGAAGATGCATTGGTAGATGAAACAGAGAAAGGAAGGTTCTTCGTCCATTGCACTGTTCCCAAATTAAAATCACCGCATATTAGAATTAAAGATTCCGGATGATGCAATAAGACATAAGAGGAAAACTCGGCAAAGAATGTCTCATACACATACAAAGGAGAGTTACTAGGTATGTAGACAGAGGAAACTAATAAAGATGTATTGTTAGGAAGGAAGATCTTGACAATCACACAATCCACAACACGGGAAAAGCAAAAATCAGCACAAGGGGAGCTATGCACTGTATTACTAACAGCTACAAGAACACCACCTCCACCTACTTTATTTGCAGAGGCCAAGTCCCGATCACAACGGTACATATCAAAATCAAGGGATATTTCCGAGTTTAAGATGTTACTATTTAACCAGGTTTCCGAAAGACATATAAATACATCTTCGCTGAGTTGTAACGATAAAAAGAGCTTATCAAGCTTGGTCCTTAACCCTCTTAAATTTTGGTAATATACTGAAATATTTGAAGTTAAGCTACAGTCATGAAATCTTATACTAGTTTGTAGGTTGCGGTCCACCCGGTGCACGAAAGGACTTCCTTCTTCTTGAGCTGAATGGTATAGTACTCCAGGTGGCCAAGCTTCAGGATTCAAAATAGTATCACAATTTGAGGGCACTGTAAGCTTGAAAGAAGCTACCGCTCTGTCCTTCAGATTGTGCTTAGTTAATTTGTAGCTGTAGCAACTAATAACTTTAACAGCTGACCCAAATTTTTTACAAACGTAGTTTTTAAGGTATTCCGCAGTTGTATGGTAGGTTAGGCGCGAAATAAAGATCTCCTTTGGAGGGGATACGATGTCAAGTGTTGGGACTTCGTCATCCGAAATCAGAGTAGCCACAGCCAAGGTGTCAACACCAGATGAGGGTGGAAGACTAGGCGATTGATTATTTTTGATTTTAGAAATCGCCCCCTGATTTATTGATGAGGGTCCCGGAAAACTCCCACATGCCACAGGTAATTCATTACTAACCATATGCTGAGTTGCTGCTGAAGGCACAGGAGAATTAGAACACGACGTAGTAGTGCTAGAACCAGCAGCAAGGTTCGGGGTTTTAGAAGCCGATAACTTTGCTAGCGATTTGCTACGAGTAAGGATGGAAGGCCTTTGTACAGGCGTAATTGAGCCCCTAATGCATACCTGCTGAGCTGTCGGCGTAAGTAATTGCGTCTGGTTATTTACATCAGTGATATTCACTGAAGCCAGAGTTTTGGGTGACGCGTCCTCTGTAAATCGCAACAGGGTCTCGAATTCCATTGACGGGAATAAAGTTTAGTAAGAGCTTCTTTGCAATCTATAATGAATAATATAAACTGGAAAGTAACGAATCAATTTTCATCTAGCGATTACATATATAATTGGCAAACACTCAACCCGTATTCTTTCTGCGGGGAATTTCGTAAGTCCTATGTTTAACGTTTGAGTCTAGAGAAGTAAAAAGGATCATTTAATAAGTTCATAATTAGGCGGAGAATGAATGCGGAAGTGAAAAACATCATGAAATTTTCCCAAATGAAATTGCTCTAAATCACGTCAAATTGTCTTCATTCTGCATTTAAAATTAATTTATTGGCTATTTCCGGCAAAACCAATTTACTAAAATGCACTGTTTAAGTAGAATGTTAAGGATGCTGATAATTTTAACTATTCATCACCAACGGATTTGGTATCTCCACAAGATACTTGATGAGTGCAAAATAATTGGCATTGTTCGTATGAAAGATAATAAAATTCAATTTTTCGACAGCAATGTACCATGTTAAACTGTATATATTGCCCTTCATTTGAAACCCCTGCAATCAAAATCCTTACAAGTTGGACATTTTTTGGTTTTTACGGTAAAAGCCCTGTACTGTTATTTGATTTCCAATAGAAAGAAAGAAGTATCATTTGCCGTAAACAGGACTCTTCTGTCTATTGGTAGCACCCAATGAAATACCAGCTATTTTTACAAGTTGATTCAAGATAAAAAAGCTGCATTGAGGAACGTCATGTCATGATTTTACTTCTGTTAATTCTATTTTGAAATATTTCTGAACAATGTCTCCGTTGAATCATTTAGAAACTCATTCATTTGGATTTATTTATCACTACTCTACTTGTTTCAATTACTTTAGCATTGAACAAAAATTCATTTAAAATCACCTACTGCGAAATTTTAGCGAAAACCTTGAAATTATAAAAATACATTGACATAATTTATGATACATGAAGCGAGAATCGCACAAGTCACTCACCTGCTTGTCGCACGACGTATTCAAAAGAGTTCACCTGAGACAAAAATAGAATGTTTTAGTAAGTGGACGAAGATTCAAGGCGTATATCTCTCAAGAAAAACATTTTAATTCGTAATTTTCAAATGATATAAGAAACAAAAAATTCTTTCTCTTAATTGTCTGATATTATCTGCATCAATAAAATTCGGTGAATGCATAATTCCCCAAATAGAAGGACTTTACTCTTTTTTTGTATCCTTGTCTATAAAAATCAACCTTATAATTATTTTTGGAATGAAAACATATGGTTACTACACCTGCATTCTTTTTCAAAAATAAAGAAACAAAAAATCAGGATCCACTCAAACTATGTGGAAAAATAAAACTTAAATGCATTTCACCTCATTTCAAAATCATGTTACCCATATAACTAATTGGACCACTACCAACACATCTTAAGAAAATCGGAAAAATATGCCGCTCACTCTCAGCGCGAAAGAAAATGGGAAACATCTTATGTGGTTTGGAAATATGACTCATGCAAAGCGATCCCAAAGAATGACTGGTTTGGTCCATAGTGCGCGTGTTGGGTGAGGAAAATCTTTTGCGCGCTTCACCGCCCACCACCCGCCGAGCTGAGTCAAAATCAAAAAGCCGAACAAAAATTCAAAAAATCTTTCCACTTGTCTATGTATTAATGGTATAAATAAAATTTTTCCCCGGTGAGAAAATATTGCTACGTGAAAAAAAGAAAAGGAACTTTCTTTTTTGATGTTTTCTTACGAAATAACCGTCTGAAATTGTTTGGTCGTGGTTCGCGTATAAAAACTTATAGTTTGCCCCTAAAACGGTTATTTTGTGTTCACACGTCGAACCTTGAACAATAGCTGACAAACGTGCGCTTTGCGTTTTTCAAATCGTCTCAGCGAGTCTGCTTTCGTGAAGTGGAAATTACGAGAAAACATCGAATTTTCGTAAAACTAGTGTTTTCATCGAATTTCGTGTCGGTGTTCGAGTGTCCTTTTTTTGTGTCGAACGTATAATCAAATAAAAATCTCCAAAATGCCAGGTGGTCGTCCAGCATGGCAGGTTAGTAGTGAAGTTATTATGTGATTCTTTCTTAGGAAAATTATATTTGAATTGGAAAATGTTAAGGATGTTAATTATGCTAAAATGATTAAGTGTGGTCACGTTTCCCGAAAGGCTATCATAGATTTAAATGGTGAAACGGGTTTAAATTCTGTTAAAAGTTCAGGATTACTTTGTCAGTTCTATTAAGTTCGTTTTCATTAGGCGAAATTACTTGAAGTTGAATATCTGCTCTTGTTAACATTCTTTGAAGTTATACTAAGGTCTTTCCTCCAGAAAATATATTTGTTTTTTTTTGGCGAGTTTTGCCAGGATGTTGTAGGCTTGCATGAACGCAAAGAATATGTTTTTAAATATCCTGCTCCTATTTAAAAAAACGGATACGGTGATCTTCAAAGATTTAATTTTATAAGGTTTAACGGCCTCTGCCGAGTGGTTCACTTATGTATACCAAAAAAAAGAAGACACATATTTATGCAAATGAAAGATAAGTAAATCAATTCTTGTATTTTCCTCAACATGACGTGGTGATGAATGAATGGGACCCCCACCAAGAGTGTGTGAAGATGCATGTATAAGTGACCATAGTGATAAGTATGCCGGTTTGTGTCATGCGTTTGTTATTTGTCACCATGTCGTCTGTGAAATAGAGAAGAATATAAATAAAGAAGCCATTTAGGCGAACGGTTTTTTATATTTATGAATATTTCATTAACATCTTCTTCTTCATGGTACTGCAGGCCCTCTCGGGCCCCCACTTCCTGCAAAAAGTACCACCAATTGTCTTGGCCCATCAACCGCGTCCTCCAATTTCGAAATTCGAGCAGCCACGAACTGTCTTCATCGAACGAGTCACCCCAGCATTTCCTTACTTTCTCCATGGGATTCGGCCTTTCAGTTCTTCTAACGAATACCTTTTCCGGTATTCATTGTTCATCCATACAATTCACATGGCCTGCCCATGGTATCTTCCGCACTCTAACAATCGTTGAGACCTCCGCCTCGTCAATAATGACATATAGCTCAGGTTTGTGGTGAATCCGCCATTGATCCCCTTTTAGATTCGCTCCAATTATTCGCCTCAGGGCCCCTCTCTCGAAGGCGTTCAATATGTTTTCGGATACTTGGGCAGGGACCATGTGTCACACCCATAGCATGGCACAGGTCTTACCACAGATTTGTATACTCGAAGCTATCTATACAGCTGGTCTTCAAGATCGTCAAAACTGAATGAAATCATTTATTTGCGAACTGTAGTCTTTGGCGTGCTTCGTATTTCGTCTCTTTCATTACCGGTTCTCGTTATTTTGGTGCATAGATACACAAATTCACCCACATTTTCGAAACTGTATTCGCCAGGTGTGATATTATGTGTATTCAAGCTATTTTCCCTTGACTGCGTCATGAGCTATATTTTATTTATTTTTTATTAATTAATCTATAAAACAGATATAATCCAATTACATTATAGGCAACCAAATTAATACAGCAATGTTAATTGTATAAAACTAATCTGAAAATGAAAATTAAAAAAAAAAAGAAACGATGTACGAAATTTTTATAAAGAAAAACTATTCCACTAAGTTAAATAAAAGAACTGATTCTTTAAGTTTTTTTGAGTTTAGCAAAGGACAGGGGTATTGAACCAAGACCAAGCGCGTCATAATTATGTGGTAGTCATACAGCTGGCGAAAAAAATAAAAATTCAGTGCAAGTAAAGGGAACATTGAAGACTACCGAGGATCTAGTAGTATGTCCGGTCTGGGAGGAGGAAATTTCAATGCCAAGACCTATAGGAAGCAAATTGTGATAAAGCTTGAAAAGCAGGCATTCATCGAGAAAAATTCTGCGAAAGACTATTGAAGGAATGCGCAGAAAAGACAGACGAACACTATAAGTGGAATATGGGATATGAGATTTGAACAAATTGGGTAGACAGACCTACGCTCATGTCAGAAGGGTTTTGTACTCAACTTACAAAATGCAGTAACCAGCAACGAATAAAATCAAAAAACATGTCAAAGACGATTTTATTGTTGAAAAAGTGAAATTCGAGGATCATACTATTATTAACAAAGTTGAACGAATTTTGACTTCTGATGTATTTGTTATAGTTATACCCATAAATATTTCCTTTGATAATTTTTTCAGATTTTTTAATATCACGGGTGTCCATTCGCGAGGGAGGAAACACATTTTTCATGTATTTCCCCCCTGTGCCCCACTGAAGCAAAAACTGTCAGTTTAAGAACTGTTTTGAAAAGCTCTCATAGAGAATTTTCAGTTGATACTCATATCAGCTACCTTTCATGAAATTTTTTTTCAGGGGCCAATCCTCTGTACTGTAATCATCGATTTTTTCGTATCCTAGAATGGATACAAAGCCCTTTTGCTAGGAGCTCTCTCCTGCCTCTTCGACTTGTTTCAATTGTATTTACTCATCTTCATGATACCTATCACTCCTGAAAATTTTATGCAAATTCTAGCAAAGCTGTAGTGTCTAAGTCGGTAAAAAGCGCATATGGCTCCATAGCCATATGTTTCCATAGTAATACAGGGCATATTGCTTCATAGTAATACAGGAAAAGTTCGTACATTTCCCCTTCCCCTGCCCCCTCGGTACTTATAAGGCATATTTAAAACTTGTTTTGAAAAGATCTCATTGAGACCTTTCCAATGACACCCTACTCGACTACCAATGGTGAAATTTTTTTTTGAGGGGTCTCCTCCCTGTATGGGGAGACCCCCCTTAAACGCCTTTGAAAAAATTTTCCACCCTTGAACTTTCAAGAGGTCACCACTTCTCACCTTTCTACAAAGTTTCATGGCTGTAGCCTCTATTGTTTCGGAGAAAAAGTGCTGTGACATACAGACGGACGGACGGACACAGGTCGTGATTGCAATAGGGTTTTGTATTTTAGTACAAAACCCTAAAAAAAGGAACTGAGTAAACCTACGTTTCATTTTTGCGAACAATACTCCAATATGCTTTGAACAAGAGAAAGAAATAAAGAAACATACGATGAAATATCTCTAAAATCTTTTGTGGATCTGGGGATAAAATTTGACATACGAGATGCTTTAGATACAAGATGATATATGTTATAGGTTGTCCAAAATGAAGCATGGTGTCAAAAAAAACTCCCAGATCCTAATGGGACACAACAACTCCCAAGGAAACATTAGCAATCGCATAATCATAATCAAAAGAAGATTTTTTGAGGAAGTAAGTCATCTTGAAGTATTTGCTAACATTTAACTTCAGCTGGTTAGTTGTATTCCAGCTAGCTCATACTCGTATATCCAGGTCTTTCTGCAGAGTAATTCTAGTAGGGCAGATTTAATCGCCCTGAATATTTTCAAATTGTTCGCGTAGATGAGTGAGTGTGAATTGATTATCATTTACAAATACAAGAAATAACAAAGGACCAAGAATGGAGCCTTGCGGAACTCCGGAAAAGGGATAAAATGGAGAGGATCTATGGGAATTAATTGTCACAACTCAACTGTGACCAGCTACATAAGAACAGAACCAATGTATAATAGACATGCCTAAGCCGAATTCACTTAGCTTTTGGATAAGAATAAGACGATTAACTAAATCAAAGGCCTTACAGAAGTCTGTGTAAATAACGTCTACTTGGCTTACCTTATCAAACTCAGCAGGAACCTTACTTGTAAAAGATAGCAGGTTGGTGAGAGTTGATCTACCTTTGATGAACCCATGTTGTTCATTGGAAAAAGAACGGAAGCAACAAAGAATAAACTTGTTGGTACACAATTCTTTCCAGAACTTTGCTAAAACAGGGAAGAAGTAAAATGGGGCGGTAATTGGAAACACTTGCTTTATCTCCAGATTTGCAAATTGGAAAGACGTTAGCTCTTTTCCAGCGTGATAGGAAGCAACCATCTGTAAGGCTATGGTTAAAGGCGATGGACAAAGGAGCACACAGCGAAGACGACAAGGATTTAGCAAATATATTGGGAATCCCATCTAAGCCACAACCAATACTACCATCAAGACAGTGTAATAAGATTCGACTTCAAGAGGGTTCACATATGCGATGGCAAATTTATGATTGAACCATTGATTACTGAAGATGCTGCTGTTGCGCAAAGAGTTTACAAATTTCTCCATTATCAGATGACGTGATAATATTAAAATTAACCGATTGAGTATACCGTCGATCTACCAGCTCTAAAACCACCTTGATACTCCTCAATAACACTGTTGGAGTATGATTTCATTTTATTTACTTTTATCTTTGAGAATAGTTATATTCCTCTATAGTTTTCACACTGTCACTTATCACTTTTTTGTGGATAGGGAATACAATTGATAACCCCTACTCGTTCAGCATTTGTTCTTGCTGTCAAATGTGTTGGAGGACTTTATGGATAGCTTTGTAAACTCCACTGCCATCATATTTAATGAGCTCCACTATAATTTCATCATGGCCGGCGCTTTGTTATTGTGTTGGGCATTAATAGTGGAAGAAACTTCATAAGCAGTTTGTGGTACCAAAGAAAGCTCTCCAGGAACACCTAGCTCAGGATTGGACCACACTTTATCAATACCGACAAGAAGTAAACTGCAGGTAAAATCATCCAATGTCTCCTCTAAGGAGAATTTCCCGCTTGGTCCTTCAGCTACAGCTTAAATTTGCCTGCTCAACATGACATGCAGCAACAACCAGCATTCCTATGCAGCCAGATTGCCACAATTGAACCTGGTCTCTTAACGGTTACAAGGAGTAAGTCGTTGTGGAAGCCGCTATCTATTAACTAACAATCAGTTGTTTTGGAAGCTGTCAATTTACTGTGTCTGATAGCTCGCTAACTTCTCAGCTAGACATGCAGCTATAGCTAGCGTTCGTACTACAGCTGGATTGCTGCAATTATGTAGAAACAGTTGAACCTGATCAATCAATGGTCACTTGGAGCGACTCGCTGTTGAAGCCGCTTTCTGTAAATCAACAACAAGTGGTCTAGGAATCCAATTTACTTATCATCAGCCTAATTGATTCTTCGTCTAACAGCCGGAGGCCGATTTCAAAGAAAACAGTTCCTCCAATTCAACTTTAGAAATCGAGTGACCAAGTTTCTTGAATATATCTCGATTCACCTGTCATTTGTGCTTCTATACCTTTGAAACATATCTTCATCTCTAGAGTCGTGTACAAGAATTCTGCTGAAGACTTAAAGCGTTGTGTCACCAAAAAGTTTGAATCATGCGTTAAAGGTTTTAGTTGTCATAAGTTGACTAAAGTAAATTTAACGGACAAAGTGCAATAATTGCCAAATTTAAATTGGCGATTTCTGCAAATATTGATATTGTCCTGAATTCAGATTTCTGGTCTGTTAGTGTATTTGTTCAGTTCTTTGCAATGAGATGAAGAAATTTCTGTCGAACAATAAACGGAATCCTAAAATTCTAGTCACATGTAATCTTAATGAATATTCTTATAATCATAATGTTTATCGTACTGCATGTTGATGCTTAACAATGAAACTTTTTCAAACTTTAATTCTATTCAATTTAACTTCTCTTCTCCAAATAAAAAGGAAATATAACATCGACGCTGGAAATATAACATCGACGCGCATCAACTCATTGTAGACCTCAAGCAAGTATAACACAGTGTACGTGGAAATAAAATGTATGAAATGATGCTTGACTTTGGCTTTCCAATAAAACTAGTCTACATGGTCAATGGCACGATGCTAAATACAGAGTCCCAAGTCAAGGTAAATGGCAAACTAATGGACAGCTTCAACATAGAATCAGGCTTTAAATAAGGGTATGGACTTGCCCCAATGCTTTTCAACAAAAAAGCAGAAGTTAAAACATCTGATACAAAGGATCTGATACAAAGCAAAAGCAGAAGCAGAAATAATAATATTCAAGTCCCCACAATCGGTAGCGTATGCTGATGATGTCACCATTATGGTAGGGTGCGTCTCCCATCTGCCAAAGAAACGTACTTGAGTCAAGAATATGAAGCGAACCGAATCATCTACAAGTTAATGAAACGGAAACTAAATTCATGACTGAAACGAGGAAGAACACTTCAGGCAGACAAAACCTGACAGTAGAAGACTATTCTACCTTGAAAGTATGGAAATTTTTTTTTGGGCCTCAGGCTCACCAAAAATTTAATACAGATCATGGATGTATCGAGTTCGCCATTGGTCCCCGTCTAATTTCGCTCCGGTTATTCGCCTCAGGACCCGTCGCTCAAAAACGGATGCTTGCGTTAGGGTCCATGTTTCACACCCATAGCATAACACAGGTCTTATCACAGATTTATATACATGGAGTTTGTTTTCCTGTATATGCAGCTGGTTTTCAAGATCGTCAAAACTGAATTAAAAATCTTATATGCGAGCTGTATTTTGGGGCGTTTTTCGTCTGTTTCATTTCTGGTTCTCTTTACTTTGGCGCCTAAATACACAAATTTGGTTACAATTTCGATACTGTATTCGGCAAGTGTGATATTTTGTGTGCTTGAGGTGTTTCCCTCGACTGCGTCATGAGCTTTGTTTTATTTTCATTAATTTGTAGCCCTACTAGTTTTGCTTCGCTATCGAGTTTCAGGAAGAGTTCTTTGGCAGTTGTTAATGACCATGACAAAATATTCATGTCCGCATAGGCTATCGCTTGGCTCGACTTGCATAGAATGTACCTCGTGTATCGATAGATGGGTTTCTTATGACGGGCTGCAGAGCCAAATTGAATAACAATGGGGCCAGTTCTTCTCCCTGCTTTATTCCAATATTTGTGTCAAAGGCAACGGTGAGTTGGTTATTGATGCGGACTTGGGAGGTAGTCGACGTCATTGTCATTTTGGTAAGACGGATTCATTTGGCTGGGATGCTTTTGTTATTTGGTACAGTACGTTGCGATCAATACTGTTGTATGCTTGCTTAAAGTCATTGAAAATTTGGTGTGCGTCTATGTTGAACTCTCAGCATTTTTCAAGTACCTGCTTGACTGTGAACAATTGGTCTATCGTCGATCTACTGGCTCTAAAACCACCTTGATATTCCCCAATAATACTGTTTGCATGCAATCCAATTTCATTTTCTAAGATCTTTGAAAATATTTTACACGCCATACAAAGTAAGGATATGCCTCTATAATTTGTGCACAGTAACTTGTCTCCTTTTGTATGGATCGGGAATATAATTGATTGGCTCCACTCTTTCGGCATATGCTCTTCTTTCCAGATGTGTTGGATGACTTTGTGAATAGCTTTATGAACATTCCTGCCACTATTTTTGATGCCTGGCACTTTATTATTCTTTTGGGCTTTGATGATGGAGCAACTTCATCCAGAGTTGGTGGGGCCAATGGAGGCTCTCCGCCGACATCTATAGGCTCTGATGTTGTGGAGCTGTGCGAAGGATTAAGGAGGTTCTTGAAATATGGTGCCCATCTTTTTTTAATTTTGATTTCATCACCGACGATATTGCCGATGTCATCAAGATAGAGCGTGGTCTGGGGCTGATAACCAAGTTTGAGGGTTTTAACTACTTTGTATGCTTGTCTTGTGTTGTTGCTCGCTAAACTTACATCTATACTTCTAAATTGGTTGTCATGGAATTTTCTTTTCTTGCTTCTAATATTCGTATTCGCTACTCTTCTGAGGTTTTCATTGTGTTCTCTTTTTGTCCTGGTTTT
This sequence comes from Odontomyia ornata, assembly GCA_963969285.1. Classification (NCBI taxonomy): domain Eukaryota; kingdom Metazoa; phylum Arthropoda; class Insecta; order Diptera; family Stratiomyidae; genus Odontomyia; species Odontomyia ornata. The sequence continues at coordinate 416,851,556 of OZ017738.1, read as the reverse complement.
CTACCTGTGTAATCTTTGTATGCCTGATTCTTTTTGCCTAACGCATTCTGGTACACATCATCGAACCATTCATATCTCTTGCGCTGGGCTTGATGTCTGATCGTCTGTTCTGCCACGGTCTTTATAGGTGCTATCACTTCCATCCAGAGCTCGTTGCTTGGCTTTCACGATGCGTTTGATAAGATGGGAGCCAGCTGGTTGCCGATGGATTCCGTGAAATTTTTTGCCACAGACGCTGTTTGGAGCCTTTTGATGTCAAATTTTTGTAACGGGCTGGTCTTAATTTAATCAAGTAATGATCTGGGTTAAAATTGGCTCCTCTGTGTGTACGGACGTCAAGTATGCTCGAGACCCATCGTTGTTGGATCAGAGCATGGTCGATCTGGTTTTATGTGTTGCCATCTGGTGATACCAAGGTCAGTTTATGAATGCGTCGATGTGGGAAGCAAGTCGAACGTATGACTAGATTTCTGCTACATGCAAAGTCAATCAGGCGCTGGCCGTTGTCATTTGTTTCATCGTGAATCTATTTCCTCCAGTCGCCCCCCAATGAGATAGCTCATTGCCAACCTCAGCGTTGAAATCAGCCAGAATAATTTTTGTGTCGTTTGTAGCCAATGAGTCGATTAGTCTTTCCAGGTGATTGTAGAACGTTTCCTTCGCTTCTTTGGTTGGGATGTGAACATTAATCTGGGAGATTTTGAAGAATTTCGCTTTTATACTGATCACACACAACCGTTCATTGACTGGCTTAAAATCAATAACGTGTAATTTGAGCTCCCTATCCACGATGAAGGCCACTGACCATTTTTCGTTTTCCAGTAGGCTTCCCATTTTTAGGGTTTTGTTAAAATAATTTTACAAAACCCTTCCAAAATCGCGTCCTGTCTGTCCGTCCGTCCGTCCGTCCATCCGTGTGTCACAGCAGCTTTTCTCGGAAACTACTTAAGCTAGAAACATCAAATTTTGTATGTAGGTGTAAAGTGGTGCTCTCTTCAAAGTGCAACTACAAAAAAATTTTATAAGGTATATAAGCGGGGTCCCCCCGAAAAAAAAGTTTCATTGAAGGTAGCCGATATGGGTATCAAATGAAAGGTCTTGATGAGAACTTTTCAAAACAGGTCTTAGTTTTGGCAAAGTTTGCTTCCAGGGGCGCACAGGGAGGGGAAATTCACGAAAAATTTGTGTCCCCCTCTCGCGATTGGACACCTGTGATCCGAAAAATCTGAAAAAAATCAGGGATGTAGACCTTGGTGAGTACAACAACAATAAATACGTGAGAAGTCGCGATTCACTCAACTTTGTTAGTAATAGTATGATTTATCGATTTTATGTTTTCTTGAATAAATTCTTAACGATACCCTTAAATTCAATGAAATTCAATACACAGATGACTATTTACAAAGTTGATCAATTCTGAAAGTTTCATAAAGATTGAATCATATTTAGCGAGGTTATAGTGGTTTGAATTTTCCTGTATTACTATGGAACAATATGCGCTGCATTTATTACTATGGCAACATATGGCTATGGAACAACACACTACAGTTTTGCTAGGATTTGCATGAAAATTTCAGGAATGATAGGTGTTATGAATATCTTTAAGAATCGGTTCAGCTAGTGGTATCAGTAATCGTAAAACAAAATAGTGGCTGTTTTAAATGCGAAGATTGAATAATTTTGAGTTATTTTTTCCCAACTTCAGCGTTTAAGGTGCATGCTTTGAACACTTGCTTCAATTTAATGAATGACTGAAGGTGAGTACCTACAATTAATGCTCATAAGTGAAACAAGTCAAGAAGGCGTGAGAGAGCTCCTAGCAAAAGGGCTTTGTAACCATTTTAGGATTCGAAAAAATTGGCCATTAATCGATGATAATAGTACAGGAGAATGGTCCCTGAAAAAAAAAAATTCATCAAACGTAGCCGATATAAGTATGAAATGAAGGTTTTCATGGGAGCTTTCCAAAACAGTTCTTAAACTGTCAGTTTTTACTTCAGTGGGGGCACAGGGGGGAAATACATGAAAAATGTGTTTCCACCCACGCGAATGGACATCTGAAATAATTATCAAGGGAGATATTTATGAGTATAACAATAACAAAAACCTCAGAAGTCGAAATTCGTTCAACTTTGTTAATAATAGTATGATCTTCGAATTTCATATTTGCTCCAATAAAATCGTCTTTGACATGTTTCTTGATTTCATTCGATCTGGTGACTGCATTTTGTAAATTGAATACAAAACCCTTCTGACATGAGCGTAGGTCTGTTTACCTAACTTGTTGAATATTGTGTGCAATCTCATGTCTTGAATGTCGTTTCCAGTCCAGTTCGTTTCCTAGATTGTGATATTTTTAATTGACATTGACTGGCCTGTTATAAAAGATCCTTAACAGCGTTAGGGTAATTGAGTGATCTGACATTCCAGGATCCAATGCCATAGTCTTTTTAGGGTTTTGTACTAAAATACAAAACCCTATTGCAATCACGACCTGTGTCCGTCCGTCCGTCCGTGTGTATGTCACAGCACTTTTTCTCCGAAACTAAAGAGGCCACAGCCATGAAACTTTGTGGAAAGGTCAGAAGTGGTGACTTCTTGAAAGTTCTAGGGTGGAAAAATTGTTCAAAGGGGTTTAAGAGGGGTCTCCCCATATAGGGAGGTGACCCCTCAAAAAAAAATTTTCACCATTGGTAGTCGAGTAGGATGTCATTGGAAAGGTCTTATGGAGATCTATTCAACACAAGTCTTAAAATTGCCTTATGACTATCAAGGGGGCAGGGGAAGGGGAAATGTACGAACTTTTGACGTACTCCCCCCTCGCGATTGGATACCTTCCATCCAAAAAATCTGAAAAAAATCATGGATGCAGGCTTTAATGAGTACAATAACAACAAATACATGAGAAGTCGAAATTCACTCAACTTTGTTAGTAAAAGTATGATTTATCGATTTTATGTTTTCTTGAATAAAATCTAAATGGTACCCTTAAATTCAATAAAATTTAGCAAATACATGAAAAACGTGTTTCCTCCCCCGCGAATGGACACCCGTGATCTAAAAAATCTGAAAAAATTATCAAGCGAGATATTTCTGGGTATAACTATAACAAATACCTCAGAAGTCAAAATTCTTTCAACTTTGCTAATAATAGTATGATCCTCAAACATGACATGTTTCTAAATTTTATTCGTTGCTGGTTACTGCATTTTGTAAGTTGAGTACAAAACCCTTCTGACAGAGCATAGGTCTGTCTACCCAACTTGTTTTCGTTTGCGAGGTCGTTGGCGCGAGTCGAATCCATTCAGAGGCTCGTCTGCAGGTTTTGAAACATTGTAGGGTTTTCTAGGGATGGGGAGTTAGCCCGTCGCCCACCCTCCATTCCAGGGGCATGGTTATTACGTCGATTCCGTTATCAGGCGCGGAAGATTTGCCTTCAATCTCTTATGTCCCCAAAAAGGAGGTGTAAGTAGGATTTAGTAGCAGAGCACTTGATATATTTACAGTTATTAGCATTTCTCGGCATTGAATGTCCCATTATTTGGGAACTAGTAAGTCCAATGTGTGACCCCGAGAGCATTTACTAACATTTAATTGGGGGGTTTGGGATGAGGAATCATAGAAGCCTTGGGTTGGGAAAACAAGGGGTTCCCGTCTCCTTTCTCAAACGGGCTTGGGACCATCTACGGCGGAGTTCCGAAATAATTCTACAGGAAATCTTTTCCCTGGGTGCTGTGGTCAGTTATGGGTGCTTGATTGTGTGATGCTGTTGTCATTGTAGGCTGTTGGATCCTCGTTTTGCGCTGTTGCAGCTATGTTAATTGTGAAGCGGCGCAATACACTTAATTTCACGTCAACAACCCATACTGCACTATAGTTGCAGGGCATTCTGCTACCGGGTCGCCAGTAGTGATGAAATGCTGTCGTACAGAGTGCTGTGTAGTGTTCGCTAGAGCAGGATTCGTTACTTCTGGGAATGGTTTCAATAATGCGTGGAACCGCGATTCTTCGATCAATGTAGAGATAGATCCTGTGGGTAGAGTTGATACGGTTCCTGCTGTTGTAAGTTTCGTTTTTGAGTCTACAAGACATCTGTTTGTTATATCTACAGAGAGGCCTTGTTTTTTAGAAAATCAGCACCTATAATTGGCTGTGCGACGTCTGCTATTATAAATGGCCACGTAAATTATTGAGATTTAATGTAAGCAACTTTTCATCATAAGGGTCGATCGGAGATGGAAGTCGAGGTATGACTGAAACGTCTGCACCTGTGTCGATTAGAAACTTAAGCTGTGTTAGTTTGTCAGTGACAAAAAGACGGTTTGTTGTGGAGTGACTGCAAGCCATCTCAACACTCAGGGCTCCTAGGCATTTTCCGACATCGATGATAGAAGCAGATTTTTCTTTCATTTTCTCGATTGCGAGAATGGCTTCGACTTCTGAAGTGTCGTGATGATGAGAAGCGTCGAGCAGGTGGTATTCGTAATTTTTGAGTTGATGCTTTTAATTCTGCAATGTGTGTAACTAAATCTGCAGTATTGGTCGAAATTCCTTTTGATATTTGGCAATCTGAGACTTCACAAATTTCGTTAGGCCTTTTGACATCTAGAATTTTGTCAGCCATTTCTGCGAGGCGAGTGAGATCCGTTGTTTCCGCGATGGCGAGAATCGATTGTACATCCACCGTCAGGCGTTGTAGCCAAAGTGATTCCAAAAATGATTCACTTACCTTGCTTTGCAATTCTTTTTGGAAACAACATTCCTGGAACTGTAAAATTATACACATTTGATGGGTAAATTATATACAAACTTTGCGTTCTTTGCACTGTGCAGTAAGTTGCAGCCAGATAAACTGACTTAAAAATTATATTGTATCATCATTAAAGTCAAGGATTGAAGCCTTAAGATTCCAGAGCCGCCCTAAATGTTTGTAATTAATATTCTCAGTGCAGAACATTCATAGTTTATCAGATTATCTCACAGAAAACGTGCCAGCCACGTGTAGTTTTTACGCGTTTACCCATCATAAACAATTCTCGTTCATTGAAAATGAACAAATATTAATGAATTTCCCAGAAATTTCCTTTCGAAAATGTCTTAATTGTAAATTTTCCCAATATTTCACACTTAGACTTCCATGTTCCTACTAGCTAGCTTACTCAAAAAAATTAAAAGAACGAAAATGGCGTGCATAAGATATTACGCAGATATTTTCCAATAGTTTTATGATGAAGAAAATCAATTTCACGAAAGATCGAAAATAGAACAATTTCGTGGTAAAAGCGTTATTTTCGGAAAGTGATTTAATCATGAGCGTTGAAGGCTGGATCGACATACCACACGCATTGGGTTGTTGAGGAAATATCCTGATGAATACATGGTTGGAATTTCACATGCTTGTAGAAGTGATAAAGATGTAGATCGATTGATCTATTAAAAAGAAATTTTAGAGTAACGCCTCATTTGCAAATGTCTATTAAATTGGTATTTTGGGATTAAATTAACGATAAATTGATGAGCTGTTTGGTATAACTTGCATAAAATGGAACGGCTCCTGTCAATTTAAGATATATCTTGAATATTAAAATTGTCATCAAAACGAACAAATTGTTTACAGATGTGTAGACTTTTAAAATAAAATTTAAATGAAATGATATAAATCAATAAATATTGATCAAGTTATGCGTAATTAAAATCTGCAAAGTAGCTAAAGAATTATAAACAATATCATAATGTATAAATCAATTTTATTAAAGCATGACGGATTTGTTTGGTCCTTTTTCCATTTAGTAAGAACTATAAATAAAAGCATAGAAAAGTCGGCTTATGAACTATTCTGAAAAACTAGCCTCAGTCTCGTATCGTTTAAAAATTAGTTATCGTTTCCATAAAGTTCACTGGGTTTAGGAATGTCGGTAATGATATAATCCGCTGGCAAAAGATGGAAAATTTTACGCAGCACATCAAGCATGATATCCTCTATCGTCTTAGCTATGATTGGTTTCAGCGAATCTGATGCCAATTTCCAATTATCATTCATAAATTTGTTTGTACTTTCCTCTGAAAATAATTTTAGAAGTGTACATAAAGAATGATTGGTTTGAATGTTGATTGAAATAAACAAATGAATTAATGTTACTATGCAATGAGTTTGAAAGTTTGCCAAAAGTAATGATAGAAAATTAATTATTCGAAATCAATTTAAACTTGTTTTTACTGGTTCCCAATAAAATTTCTAACACATAATTACAGAACTGATTGACTTACCCAAAGCTTTCAGTCCATCAAAGAGATTGTTTAGACGCAATCTCAATCCTGTGAGCTCATAATCAACTTTGGTGTTGGTCACGTTATAGAAGGTATGACCGAATTTCTCGTATAGCCTTGTTTTGGTGTGCATCACAATATGCATGTTTTCTGTAAAATCGAACAATGCATGAGAAGAAAATGGTGGATATGGAGATTTACTCACGAGGCTCTAGCCACAAATCACCGTGGCCAACTAAAGGTATGATCAAAATTTTTCCTTGCAGATCATACTTTGCATCGATTCTTACTTTTGGCAGATCAAAAATAGTTATCCAACTAAAATCTTTTGGGTTAACTCTGTGAAAGAAGAAAAAGTTATTGTCGTGATTTAATTAAAATCAAAAAACTATTTTAAAAAATCTAAAAAATTCAGAAAACATATTCTCTTATTCTGTACAACGTTTCTATCAATTATCATTTATAGTTCTTTCCAAATGTTAAGGCATAAGGTTTTTGCTAAGTGAGAACATATTAGATACAGGCTTAAAGCTCACTATTTTGTTTGTGTGTTTAGTATTATTTTATTTAGCAGCTGTACCAGCGTTAGCAGCCTGATGTCATAGGTGACACTCAAGAAACTATCCAGGCATCTCAAACTAAGACCTATTATTTACTTGTTGTCTGTCCGTCACCTTAAATCTTTGTATCGAGACCTGCCTATAATACTACCGTGGAGGAAGTGAAGCAATACATTCTCAATAAGCTTGGTGTTCATACCAACATACTTGGCTGCACTAAGCTGACACGACCAAATCTGACGAACCGCCAAACTATGACACAGTTCTGAACAGCAAATTTTGAAAATTCGCCAAATCAATGTTCCTCCAATTTTCCAGAAAAACGCAAATAAATTTAATTGAAACAAATATATATTTCGGAGGCAAGAGGTCCTCCTTCTTCAGTGTTTTTTAGTATGGTTTAGTTCCAAATATTATCCGCTTTTTATCCCTTACATTTTACCTGTTTTCGTCTTTGAGACCTTCCACTTAACCTACATCCTTTTTACATTTTAGTATCCCTACTTAAGAGGTATCATTTATTTATTATTATATTTTAAATATTATTATTATTATTGTATTTTAAATATTATTTAGATTTAATTAGCTCTAGTATCCGTTGCCCACATCTTCATTGAGCCGTGCGTTTTCCCGTTGTCGAATAATCCAAAGGCTCTCATAAACGTCCAATTTCTGATTGTTGCTCACGTCTTGTATTACCTCTGGATCATCCCAATTGATTGCGTGATTAGTTCCTACAATACGCTTGGGAACAGCGGACTTAGCTGTATCACTTGGTACTTTCCTTGACTTCCGCTTCTCTGCTTCCTTGATATGTTCACTGAACCTTGTTTTGACTGATCGCTTAGTTTGTCCAATGTACGATATCTGGCATGGCGTGGCTGGCAAGAAATTTTATATATGCCACATTTTTCATCCTTCTGCTTCTTATCCTTTGGTGTACCTAGTCTGGATCCCATTTTGAATTTCCGGCTCGTGGATACCGCTGTTATGTTGACTTTCTTCAGGATTTTCCCGATCTTCCCAAAGATCTTTGAATACGTAATTGTTGCTCTTTGATTTTGTTCTAGGTTCCGGTTTCGTTCATGGAGAGTGGTTAGTGACGGCACTTTAAGTCTTGTTCCAATTTTCCTTTGTATTGACAAGATTTCGCTTTCCTTGTATCCGTTCATCTTCGCTGTGTTCAAAATAAAAGTCTTCTCTTGCTCATATCGCTGTTTCGTTAACGGAGTCGTAAGTATTCGGTATATCCAACTGTTCAACGTTGCCATCTGGGTTTGGTGGCGAGTGGTGGGATGTGGCTGGTATTGTCCTCTGAGTATTCGTGGGTTTCCTGAAAATATCAAACCCTAAAGCATTATTATTTCTTATTATTTTGATGTCTAGAAAAGGTATTTCGTTGTTGCTCTCCTCTTCCATTGTGAAAGTGATATTTTTATGTATTTCATTGATTTTCTTTAATGTTTCTTCAATTTTGTCTCTCTTCACTATCGCGAGAACGTTGTCAGCATAACGAATCCACATCGTTGGAAAGACGGCCTCTTCAGCTATTCTTTGTTCTACCCATCCCATAAAAATTTCACTCAAGAGGGGAGACAATGGTTTCCCCATCGCCACGCCAGATTTTCGCTTTTCGCGATAGTGAAGAGGGATAAAATTGAAGAGACATTAAAGAAAATCAATGAAATACATAAAAATAACACCTTCACAATGGAAGTGGACAGCAACAACGAAATACCTTTTCTAGACATTAAAATAATAATGTTTTAGAGTATGATATTTTTAGGAAACCCACAAATACTCAGAGAACGATACCAGCCACATCAAACCACTCGCCACCAAACCAAGATTAGGGGTGAGTATCGGTCGGTTCGGTTACCGAACCGCACCAAATCAGCTAAACCCAAACCGAACCGACTCTCTCACAGAAAACCCGAACCGATCCGATAAATGGCAAAACCGAACACAACCGAACCGATAAAAATCGGTTCGGTTCGGTTTTTATCGGGTTTAACCGAAATAAACCGAAAAGGATAGAGGGTTGATTAAGAATATCCATTAAAAATAAAAAATAAACAAACCATGCCTTCAATTTGTTCATAAGAAACGAAATATAGTATCTCGAGTTATACCAATTTATTAATTTTATTTTGATATCACAATGAACAACTGAACCAAAATCTTCGAAACTTAAGTTTAAAATAAGGTTTATATAAATTTTCATTGTTTTAAGTTTAGATAGATACTTTTTAAGTTTAGATATATATTATATTATTATATTGTACTGAAAACGAGTCAAATGAAATTTTGATTATACAACAAACAATAAAAATATAATATTCAAGTTCCGCAATCTTGAACCAACCAACAGTAAATTCCACCAAAGTTAGTATAGGGGAGTCATCAAATTACTACGAATAAAATTAAATTATCATATATTGTAATATGAGAAAAAAGTTAAAATTTATATCTATAGACGAAAATCTTTATAAAAAATAATAAGAAATTTAGATGAATATTAACACGCCTTACACGATCATTCATGCTGATTGATCAGTATGGGAAGAGCTTGCACTAACTCCAATATTCGGTAGGTCTTAAAAGGGGAACAAATAAGCAATGAGATTGATATTAGAATAATATTAATACCTTTTTCGAATTTCTCAGTCTCTTCCAATTGCTCCTCAATGCATTTCTTTTGCTTTTGCGTTCGTAGCCAATCTTGTACACATATTAATGATTTGACAATTTTAGGAGTTAAAGAACTCCTGAATGGACCCAACCCACGACCACCAGTACTAAACGCGGATTCAGAAGCAACTGTTGAAATTGGAATTGATAAAATATCACGAGCCATTCGTCCAAGGATAGGGAACCTTTCACTATTCAATTGCCACCACCTCAACAAATCGAAATCCTTTTTATTATCTTCAACTAGGCTTTCCTCCAAGTATAAATCCAGTTCTGATTTTTTTTTAATAACACCTTCCAATTCTATTTTCTGCTTCGTGAACTTTGCTTTTATAAATGAATAAGGTTCACTAGTTGATTCACTAACGCTTGACTTTGAAGACGAAGTGATGGCCAATGCACCTTCGTTTTCAGAGAAATACATTTGCTTATACTCGGAAAATAACACCGCCATTTCATTTCTGACCTCATGAAAAAATATTTTACCTGTTTCTTTGCCAAACATCTCACTGAATCCATACAGCATATATTCACATTTCTCACGTGGATCCAGAATATTTGCGAAGAAGATCAGCTTATTCATTTTGCTTTGTTCTCCCCAATATTTGTCGAATTTCAATTTCATTGTATTTCCTAAATGTCTAGCTTCCAAATCATTACTGTTTTTCCATTCATTTAAAATGCAGCATACATTGCTAATCTCATTGAAAAATGAATTAGATGTTACATATAAGGAACCTGAAATCCTCAGTGTAGTTTTGTAGAAATATTCAAGCATGGTAGCCATCCTTCTTGCACAAGCCCAATTTCCACTCGTAGGCACTCCATCAATCCCTAAATCAACTTTATAATTAAACTCCATCTCCTCAAATCTATCAAATGCTTTTTCAAATTTTTCAGCAACGCTTAACATTAAATAGGTTGAATTCCATCTTGTAGAAACATCCAAGCATATAGATTGCTTACTATCTAGTTCTTCCCATATTGAATATTCCTTAAATTTAGCAAGTCTAGCTGGAGAGTTCCGAATCTATCTTACCGCATTCCTTATACGTTGCACACTAGGGTTGATATCCTTCAACCCATCACAAACAATCAAATTAATCACATGCGCAATGCATCTCATATGCAAATATTTACAATTTGATAAGGAACCACTCCAATTATTCATTTTCCTTTTCAAATAAGAAATCGCAGTATCATTTGAGCTTGCATTGTCAACTGTAATAGTGAAAACATTGTTCAATCCCCAGTCCATCAAACATTGTTCAATGGCTTTAGCAAGATATTCACCCCTATGGCTAGTCACAGGACAAAAATTGATAATTTTTTTTTTTGTGTAATTTCCAGGAATCATCTATGAAGTGTACAGTAATACACATGTAATTAATTCTTTGCAAAGATGTCCAGGTGTCAGTAGTGAAACTAACTCTGTGTGCATTGTTTGTCATGAACGTATTTAATTTCAGTCTTTCATCGATGTATAATTGAAAACAATCTCTGGAAATTGTCCACCGAGAGGGAATCTTGAAACTAGGACAAGAATCTTCCATGAATTTCCTAAAACCATCACCCTCAATAAATTTAAAGGGAAGCTCGTCAACAATAATCATACGAGCAAGTGAAGATCGTATTAGGTCTTGATCAAATTTCCAAGTACTGATTTTACATGGAATCCAAACGTTATCGTCATTTCCTTCCTTCACATTCTGTGGCAAGTTTAATAATGTTTGTCGTGTATCCATTGAGTGTGGATTTTGTAAGCAACCATTCATGTGATTCTTAAGGAAAGATGTACCATTTTTCTTTGGATTGCAACAAAAAACCCTTCTGCAATAATTACACCTAGCTTTCACAAGTACACCTTGTTCATCTTTGATTTGTTCAAAGTGATCCCATACTTGGGACCTTTATCTTCTCGTCTTCTGGGATTCATTCGGTGTGCCATTTTTCTCAACTTGAGAACATACTAAAGGCAATTCATTGCATTCAGTGATATTTTTATCATTTTCCATTGTTGATTGTTGAGATTGTAAGTCAGACATCTACAATGCAACCAAATAATGAAGATGCATCAGTTTTTGGGCCAAAATAGTTCAAATGTGGAATGTAAAACAATTTAAACACGTTCTACTCACATAATACTTAAAACCTTAACACACGAGCGCACTGAACATGGATTTGGTCCGGCGGATCAAATCCGTGTTCGGTACGCTTTGTGCAACATACGATTGGACCATCCAGGTATTATCAACTTTTGTTGCGCGAAATGTCTTCGATTTTGTCACCGCTACAAACTAGGCAACAGTACAGTCATATAAGACCGATAAAACAACAAATATGAGACCAATCAAATATCGCATAGACCACCGAAAAAGATTGATGACTACACTAAAATATCTTGCAACAAGCAGAGAACTCACAACTGATGGATTTGGTCCGATCAAACTGTACACACGCGCGGATTTGGTCCGTAGCGAACCCGGTCCGGAAGAAAAACCATCGAACTCGATCGGACTTAATTTTTGTCCGCGGACTGCTATCCACATGACTGGATTTGGTCCGGTCCGTTTGTGTTAGCACTGTCAAAAACATAAACCATGTTACACACCACAATCAAATCTAATGCCTTCCGCTAACAGAACCAAATATTAAGGAAACACTAAAGAAAGTAAAAAACTGAATACACGAAAATCCAATTGTATCCAATAGATGCAAAGTGCGGCTATTCATTTTTCTTAAGTTAAACATTTATGTATGCAGCTTAAAAAATAATGCATTTTATAATGATTGATTTTTTTTGAGTTGAAAATTGACTACCAATGCTTAGTCTTTTAAAAGTCTTTCGTCAATTACATCAAAAGTTGAAAACTGAAATTGCCGCACTTTGCATCTAATGTACACAATTCAAATATCAATTCCATAACCGTAATATCACACTTACAATTGCAGGGCAACTATCCAATAACTCGCGGAAACAACGATCACGCACAGCACAGGTATAGACATCAAGAAACTAAATGGATGTGAAGTGCCTCAGCAGAAATCAAGAATTTTTTGACCAACTATTGATTGTTTATATAAGCTTAAAAATAGAATTTCTTTGTCCTTGCATACCACTCTGTCCTATTGCAGCTCTACTCTAATAGGGCCCATACCTACACGGTCAACTTTGTCGTCAACTTGGGACATCAACCTTGTTGTCGGTTGATGCAAGAGGCGACAGGTGATGTTGACAACCAAGTTGAAAACATCATTCTCGAGGCTGTGAAGTAAAGAAGCCAGAGTATGAATTTTTCTTTATTTTGTATGCGTTGCGATACGAAAATACGTATAATACAAACGATTGTTTGTTTTATTTTATTCGCTTTTGAAACGCTTTACAAAATCGAAAGAATATACTAACGCATATTTACTTAAAATTGCATCGGCTGCAATTCATATACAAAATTTAGTATATTGAGCATTAATAAAACGCATAGAAATCCAAGCAAATGGATTTTGAGTGATAATTTCAACATAAAATATCGTTCTGTGGAACATTTATCCTGTAGCGTTCACAAAATATGAATGATGTTGACAATCTTGTCGTCAACTACACCATTCACGCATCAACTTCGTCACCAACATCATGCTCCACCTATCAAATATCAAATCGATTTGATCTACCTCAACTTCAACCTGAACATCGAATTTCAGTCATCAACATGCGATCAACTTTGTCATCAACGTGAGAAGTTTATGTCCATAGTTGATGACGAGGTTGATCGTGTATGGGCCCTATAACTCGTATTTAGTTGGAGTTGTTTATATTATATTTTATACCATTCTCTCCATTCGCTGAAATATTTATCAATTCCAAAAGAATTCCTGAAAATTGGTTTTGCTTGTGAAAACAATATAGCTCACACAGTCAATTTCTGAAGAATTAGTTGATTTGATGGTTGAAAAAGTGGTGTTAGAGGTAGAATTTAGAATATATGGTGCATTGTATAATGCTCTGGTCAATATGTATAGGTCATTTTGTGTTTTCGGTCGGTTCGGTTTTGGATCGGTTTAACTCTGAAAACCGATTTCGGTTTCCCATTTATTAAACCGACCCGAAACCGAAACCGATAAACCCAAACCGAAATGGCCAAATCGGTCGGTTTCGTCGGTTCGGTTCGGAGTCCAATAAGCTCTGCTCAGCCTTAACCAAGATGGCACCGTGGAACAGTTGGATATACCGAATGCTGACGACTCCATTAACGAAACAGCGATGTCAGCAAGAGAAGACTTTTAATTTGAGTACTGCGAAGATGAACGGATACAAGGAAATCGAAATCTTGTCAATACAAAGGAAAATGGAAACAAGACTAAAAGTGGCGTCACTAACCACTCCCCATGAACGAAACCGGAACCTAGAACAAAATCAAAGAGCAAAAATTACGTATTCAAAGATCTTTGGGAAGATCGAGAAAATCCTGAAGAAATTCGGCATAACAGCGAGCCGGAAATTCAAAATGGGATCCAGACTAGGTACACCAAAGGATAAGAAGCAGAAGGATGAAAAATGTGGCATATATAAAATTACTTGCCAGCCATGCCAGATATTGTACATTGGACAAACTAAGCAATCAGTCAAAACAAGGTTCAGTGAACATATCAAGGAAGCAGAGAAGCGGAAGTCAAGGAAAATACCAAGTGATACAGCTAAGTCCGCCGTCGCCAAGCATATTGTAGGAACTAATCACGCAATCAATTGGGATGATCCAGAGGTAATACAAGCCGTGAGCAACAATAGAAAATTGAACGTATATGAGAGCCTTTGGATTATTCGACAACCGGAAAACGCACGGCTCAATGAAGATGTGGACAACGGATACTCAAGGATACTAGAGCTGATTAAATCTCAATAATATTTAAAATATAATATGTGAATTATAATAGCAGTAATAAAAACAAAAACGCAATAAGGAAAAAAAAAATGATACCTCTTAAGTAGGGATAATAAAATGCAAAAAAGATATAGGTTAAATGATAGGTCTCAAAGACGAAAACAGGTAAAATGTAAGGGATATAAAAAGCGGATAATATTTGGAACTAAACCATACCAAAAAACACTGAAAAAGGAGGAACTCTTACCTCCGAAACATATATTTGTTTCAATTAAATTTATTTGCGTTTTTCTGGAAAATTGGAGGAGCATTGATTTGGCGAATTTTTAAATTGTGCAAAAACACCGAGATAACGAAGAAATAGCAAAACACTGAAGAAGGAGAACTCTTACCTCCGAAACATATATTTGTTTCAATTAAATTTATTTGCGTTTTTCTGGAAAATTGGAGGAGCATTGATTTGGCGAATTTTTAAATGGCGCAAAAACACCGAGATAACGAAGAAATAGCAAATTTTAGTTTCCTGGAGTCTTGGTTTAACCACCTAGCAAAGGAAATGCAATGCCCCGTGAAAACCTTGGCTCAATTAAGTCTAGCTTCTTTTGGTTTCTTGCATAATAATTCTAATCAATTTTTAATATACGAGTATTTTCAAAATGTACGTGGTATAAGATCCTAGCTGCAGGATCTCATGTTGCAATATCTTCCGTCCAATGATGCTCTAATTTACTTTACTGAAACATGACTGACTGACTCTTTTTACAATTCAGAATTTTTTTTAATCATATCGGGGTTAGGCACGACCGTGATGGACTAGGCTTTAATAAGCAAGACGGTGATGGTCTCCTTATTACATAATGTAATTCTTCTTCTAATATTTCTCTCCTTGATCTCTCATTCTCCCCACCTATAGAATATGTTACTGTAAAAAATCATGTTTCTCCTAGACAGCTTCTTCTGATATTCTGTGCTTACATCCCCTGTAATTTACTCTCTATGGTTGATGTGACATTCCTTTCTGAACTGTCTACTTTTTATTTGACAAGTTTATCTAATTGTCGTATTATCATTTGCGGTGACTTGAACATTCAATCATATCCTCTCTTTCTTAACTTCTTCTATTATTTTACTATGCTACTTATCTCAATATAATGTTATACCTTATATAAATGTTTGATATCTAGACTCATTTTTTAGTAATATCAACAATTCATTCACATCATCCACCGCTCCAATTTGAACTTTCTCTTGCCTTTTGACCATGCGCTCATAGTCGGAAACGCCAACCTTATTGGTTTTATAAGACTGGCCACAATCTTCTTTTTGATATTTTTTCATCTGTCGATTAGTCCTCCTGCTTTTATAACCTTGATTCTAATTTAGCTTGCGAATAATTTTATGATTTCTTCAACTCTGCTTTATTTGATCCCACACCTGTTATCAATTCAGAAGGCTCTAAGAATACGTTCTGGGTCACTCTAAAGGTACTACGTGCCTTAATAGAAAAAGATTGTGTTTGTCGCTTATTCCTGCATACAAAGTCTGCTAATGATCGTTAGGCTTATTCACTTCTTAAATCTATTGCTAAGAAGGAAATAAAATCAGTACATCTTCTTACTTTCGTAGCATTGAATCTTTTTTTTGTGGTAGGGAGCTGAATACCATTTATGCACAGTGTGCGGGACTGCCATGCTTGCAAGAAGGTAACTGGACTACCCACTAAACTTCACCTCTGTCAACTTGAGACCCCAGCCTGGAATCGTTTGACACATTACTTCGGGCCAGATCTCATTTGGTTATGCCGTGAGGTTCCTTCAAGCTGGGGGATCCCTTTCCAGGTGGGAGGGGAGAGGGGAAGATGAGGTGCCAGAAAAGCGATCCCCCAGCCCCAACTTCTGTGAGTCCCTTTTATCTTTTAGGACTGTCCGAGCATAATGTGCCGCCTGGTTCCATTTGACAACCGACTCGAGCATCACTGCAACTATATTATACGAGGTGAGCCCTCCCTGTAGAGTTCCCTTTGTAGACTGACCCATTTTGTGCACGCAAAAAATGTGTGACAGACATTGTCCTCCTCTCCTGGGTAAAACCGACAATCGGGGGACCGTGACTTACCGATCTTGTGCAGGTAAGTCTGAAAACACCCATGCCTGCTCAAGAGCTGGGTCAGATAGATGTCAGTTTCACCATGCCTTCAATTAAGCCAAGGTCGCACATCCGGGATGAGGTGCGCAGTCCACCTTCCCTTCGTGCAATTGACCCCAAACTGCTGTCCTCGCGGACAACCATCTCCCTCGCATCCTCGTTTTTGCGCAGGTGAATAGCGCGGCGCTCTCTAGCAAGGAGGGCGACAGGTATCACGCCTGCAATAACTCTGACTGCCGAGTCAAAGACTGTTGGATACGAAGATCCAATCCTCAGCGCTTCTCTTCTCTGTACCTGTGCCAAACGTTTTCGGTTTACCTCCTTGCTGAGAGCGTCGCCCCATACCTCTGCTTCATACAGTAGCACTGTCCCTACTGCACTCATCAAGGGGCGTTTTCTTGATGGGCTGAGTCCTCCTACGTCGGCCATATATTCCCGAAAAAACATTCTCAGCCATTGCTCAGAGAAACTCATCTTCGAGTCGATCAGTAGCCCCAGGTACTTCAGCGCTAGCTTCGATTCGATGTGTAAGTCGCCAATACTGATCTTCCTTACTCTAGGGATTCTCTTTTTTGTCAAGATGACCACTTCGGTTTTCTCCAGTGCTAAACTGAGCTCGCGAGCAATCATCCAGTCTCTCACTCGGAGCATTAGCATACCTAGCCTACGTGGCGCCTGTTCAACGGTGCGTCCAGTGACCAGACCCGCAACATCATCCGCATAGCCGACCAAGCGCGACTCATCTGGCATCTCAAGTCTCAGTAGCCCGTCGTAAGACACGTTCCACAGGTCCTGACCAAGGATAGATCCTTGGGCAACGCCCGATGTAATTTCCATCCTTCGTTGGCCCTGTGTCGTGTCGTAGAGCAGGCTACGGTCCTTTAGGTAGTTCCTCAGAAGCCACGTTAGATGTTCTTGAACTTGAAAAGAGTTTTCCAGCGTATCCAGAATATCCACCCATCTAGCGGAGTTGAAGGCATTCCTGACGTCGAGTGTCACCAACAGGACGATCCGTCGCTTGGTGTGACTATATGCCTCTGCCTTTTGGACCGCGTTCACCACTTCTGCAATCGCATCAATGGTAGAACGTCCTGCTCTAAAGCCGTACTGCCGAGAAGATAGGTCCCCAGCAGCACGAATCACGTCAGTGAGTCTTCCCTTGATGAGTTTCTCTAGCACTTTCCCAGCCGTGCCTAGCATGCATAACGGGCGGTATGCAGACGGCGATTAGGGATTTCCCATCCCCTTGCTGATCAGCACGAGCCTCACCACCTTCCATCGTACCGGTAAAACCCCGTCCCGTAGGCAAGCGTTGAATGTGCTGAGCAGCAAGTCAGGACAATGGTGATAGACGAGCCACAACACCGCAGCTGGAACACCATCTGGACCTGGAGCCTTCCTCGCTTTCAATGAGAGGACTGCCTCCTCCAATTCCAGCTGTGTGAAGAGTGGGCACTTGACCGCTGTTTCACCATGGACAGCGTCAACACGGACGGGATGGGCGGGGAAGAGTCCCCACACTATCGCCTCTATCTTTTCCGCGTCATGTATACAAGGGTTCCGTAGGGCGCCATTTTTTCGCATGATCAGCTTGTCGCCAAGGCCCCACGGGTCCTTGTTCACATTGTCCACTAGTTCTTGCCAGCAGTGAGCGTTGCTACTATTGATCAGTCAGCGAAGGCATTTCCTGGCCGACTTATAGCTGCCACCCAGTTGCATGCCTCGTCACAGTTCCGCACCCGTTGAGCCTCACATCGAAGCTTGTGGCACTCCCTTCGCTTTTCATCGATTCTAGTTGACCACCACTACACTGGGGGCTTGCCGTGCCGGGGTCGTCGACGGGGCATAGAAGTGCAGCAAGCAGTCGTAATGATGCTCATATTAGAGTTCACCATGTCTTGAGCTGCCAGTTCTTCCGTCCCCTCCGAAGCTCCCTGCAGAGGCTCACCTGCTGTGAGCACCTCGAAGAACCTCTTGGCGCCCATCCTTCCGATGTTCCATCCAGTTATAGAAAGCCGAGAGCACGGACGTCGGGAGACAGCATCACTTATCTCAAGCAAAATGCACTGATGATAACTGGCTGAGTAGTCCTCTAATATTTTCCAGTTGTGTATCCTCCGTACTAAGGACTCCGAGGCGAATGTCACGTCCGGTATGGTTCCCTCACAGCCAATACGGTGGAAAATCGGCGTATTTCCGGAGTTTAGTATGACGACAGCCGTCCTGGCCGCCATTTTCAGGATTCGTTTTCTCCGCGGATCCATCTAAGGCATGCCCATTTGATTGCTTTAGCGTTGAAGTCGCCCTCAACGAGCACTTTGCCTTCTGCGTTCAAGACAGCGCCCTCCAAAATCTGAAGCTCGGCTTGGAAAGATGGTATCGATTCGTTAGGCGTTAGGTACACACTAAAGAAGGTTGGTCCCTGAGCATCGAGCCCACACAAAACCATCCACAACTCTCCGCTTGGAAGTCACTGTTCTGAACCCAGATGGTGGCAGTACCAGTTTCATCAGAATACCATAATGCAGGACTTTTATTATGGTGTTGCTCACTCAGCAGGAAAAAGTCGGCTTTCATGTCACTCGCAAACTGCTCAAGCAGATTTTGGGCGTTTGAACTGCTGTGAAGGTTTAGCTGCAAGATGTGGGTCATCAGATTTCTGATTTTGCCTTGGCTAGGCCTTTCTGGAACACCCGGCATTTTCCTGATCCCAAGAAGTGTCCAAAATCAGGTTTGGATCAGCATCCTTGCAAAAAATACAGTATGCCTCCTTCGTACACTCTTTTCTTTTATGTCCCATTTCGCCGCACTTGTAACATAGGGAACTCCTATCGGGACCTTTGCATACTTGTGTGGTGTGACCATAACCAAGGCATTTGAAACATTGAAGAGGCGTTGCTATTCGCCGTATCCTACAGACAACCCACCCTATTCGTACTTTGGCCTCGTTCAGGAATTGTTCGGCGTCCTTTTCAGTCAAGTCAACTATGGCCATGCGTTGTCCCTTGTTGTTTTCTGGTGTCAGTCTCGCTTTGATCCTTCCCACGCTGGGGAACTCCCTTTGAGAATAGGTTAAAACGTTGTCCTTGTACTTCTCCATGGCATTTGACTCGGTGAATCGTACTTATCTGTTAAAAAGACTTACAGTGGGTCTCTTCCTATCTTGCCGATTGTTTTTGTTAACTAGCTCTCAATGGATACGTATCCTTTTCCTTTGTTCCCACTAGGGATGTTTTCCAAGGCTCCATTTTTGGGCCCCTCTTAATTTTTCTCTATGTCAACGATCTCCAGTCTGTCATTGATTCACCCTGCCTTATGTACGCAGATCTCGTTAATATCTTTATGATTATTAAATCTTGCAAGGACCGTGATCTTTTGCAGATTCATCTGTAATTTTGGCGCCATTAGTGGGATACCAATCAGCTATCTCTGAATGCTTTTAAATGGACCCATATCACATTTTCCTCCTTTTTTTAGTTTCAATTTTCTATCAAGAATACATGTCTCAACACTGTGCCATATCTTAATGATTTTGATGTTACTTTTGACTTCAAGTTTAAAATTGATATCCACATCTTTGACATTGTCTTGAAGATTCCACAGAAAACTGGCCTTATTCTACGTCACTCTATAATTTTTTCTGATCCAGCCACTTGTGTTAAGTTATATAAAAGCTTAGCTCACTCTATTCTTGAATATTGCTTTCCTGCTTGGTCTCCCCATTTCATTTACCTTAAGTCCTATTTGTAATTTGTTAGCGTAACTTTACTAGAATCCTCTTATTCGAATTCCGCATTCCTTATTCCTACTATGAATCTCGTTTCTCTATCCTTAGTATTCGCTCTTTGAATCAATGCATTATCTATATTGAAGATTGTCTATCCCACTAAGCTTCACTTGTTTTTGACATCCTTTTCGCGCATAGTGGAGCATACTTCAATTTTCCTATGCCTAGGAATTCGAGGAAGCATGACAAACTCCAGATTGTATCTTTTGCTACACCATATTATCTTTTCATAATAAGCTTACTTTCTTATCTTGTATGGTTTGTCTTTTTATTGCAATTTTTTGATTTTCATTCTCGAATTTGTATTTCTGTTGCTATCTTACTTTCATTCTTTCAATTTTATAATGGGACATATTTATCTGGAAGATAGAAAGCCGCATAGTCCACGTAGTGTAGGCGTTAGAGTACTAGGTGCAAAAAGCTGAAGGTTCCTAGTTCAAATCCTGTTGATGACAACGGACTATAGGTCTATTCAGTTATGATGCGTAATTATTAAAAAATCAGAACGTATCACAGCTGGGAGGAAGGATAAATGGCTAACACGTCGTACTCATACCTTCTTGATTGCCGATATCAATTAAGACAATGAGATACTCTAAGGTCATTTGAAAAGTTTCCAGCATTTTAAAGAAAAACACATAATTCAAGCCAAACAAAAATTTTTTTCTCAACATATTCTCCACGCGAGTCAAAAAAATTGGCCAAAAGTTTTCCCCAATCTTTCAGGCCATCAGGAAAAATTCTTTAAGTAAACCTGAAAAATACAGGTTTACTACCCCTTCGACCTCGGTATTTGGCAAATATTTTTCCCCATCCAGAAATTTATTCAAGTTGGGGAACAAAAAAAGTCACTCGGAGCTAGGTCTGGTAAGTAGGGTGGGTGTTGAAGTAATTCAAACGTCAATTCGTTCAATTTCGCCATTGCGGCCATGCATGTGTGGACTCGCGCGTTGTCTTGATGAAACAGCTCCTTCTTCCTCGCCAAGTGTGGCCGTTTCTTCTTGAGTTTCATCTTCAAGTGGTCCAGCTCGGCAGCGTAATAGGGTGAGTTAATGGTTTTACCTTTTTGAAGGTAATCAACCATAACTACTCGTACTCCACGGCTGTCCCAAAAAACTGTCGCCATCACTTTTCTGGCAGAAAGAACGACCTTTGCCTTCTTTGGAGCTGGTTCCTCCACCACAATCCACTGCATTGACTATTGTTTAGTTTCTGGAGTATGGTGATGGATACGGGTTTTGTCGACAGTAATTAATGGGCGCAACAGCTCGGTAGTATTCTTTTGGAATAGCTGAAAAGTTTTGCGCGACATATCCATCCGTACGCGCTTGTGGTTTATCATTAACAAACGCGGCACCCTTCGCGCGGATAATTTTCTCATGCATAAATCTTCATGTAAAATCGTATGCACCCATTCAGTTGATATCCTACAAGCCTAAAAAATTTACTTAATGGTTAATCAGTGATCTTCCATCACGGTTGTGTGCACTAAGCTGACGATATCTTCCGTTGAAACTGTTTATGGTCTTCCAGAATGTTTATCGTCAAAAATGCTTGTGCGACCGCGTTTGAACTTGGCAACTCAATGTTTCACGGTTGTAAATGAGGGCGACGATTCACAAAATACGGAGTCTAACTCTTCTTTCGCTTCCCGAGTTTTTTCCCTTTTAAATAGAGGTAATTTATCACCGCGTGACATCCGATTTTATCCATTGTGCTTAACAAACGTCACCTGCTAACTTTGGAAGGGCGCTATGTGTTTTGTACTGATCGGAATGACTTGAGATTTTTATGACATACACATGTAAAGGCCATCTATTGGTTGGCAAGAGAACTTGAATGTACCATGACTTTTTGCCCCCTCGTATCTCTAAGGGCGACAAGATTCGCAAAGGAGCTTCAGACATGCGCAGAACTAACATGCTCAGATGAAGATATGTCTTTGCCAGGAATACATGCGCGAACTCATTTGCGCGCTATGCAAGAAACTTCCATTTATGCCAGCGTTAAATGTCCAAATGATGTGCACCTGTGCGGGTATCACAAAAACTTCCTACTAAACTGGTTTTAGGAAAAATCGCGAATTCATGCGACTGCTGACCTGGCCAAAATTGTCGCAAATCGCAGTGTGCGCGCTTCCATTAAACCATGTGTAACTTGCGACAGTGGTGCGACTATATAGTCGTAGTCTGGTCCACTCCTAAGCGAAGGCCCGAAAGGGGCTGTAGAGCTAAAGCAAACAAAGATAGAAAGCAAATGAATCAATAGAGTTGGTTGGATTTTCTTCCAACTCCAAATTAATTGATGATATGTAATAATTTTCATTTGATTAAAGAATGGTAGCTATCGTTTTTTTCGATTGATTTTTAATTATGAGATTGTTTAAATATGGAGTGGCAAGTGGACGATTGAGTGTTTTTAATTATTTTAATATTTTAAAATTTCCTTTATATTTTTATAAATTTTTAATGATTGATGAAATAAAGCGCATTTTGCAATGCAAAATACTGTTTTATGTTTAATTATTTCAATATTAAATACTTACTGACTTTCTATAACATTAACCTTATCAAAACCTCTGACCATGACTTCGTTCAATGTCGCGTTGATACTGACGGGTCCGTTGCCTTGCAATAAACTAATTTCATCAATACTCAAAGGATCAATAGGTGGAAGATTATTGAGTTCCTTAAATCCTGTAATATTCGAGTTGATTGAAATTATTATATGCTTCAAAGTATTTATTTTACCTGCAACCAATTTAGCAAAAAGCTGCTGTACTGTTTTAGTTGAACACTTGACAAATTCAGGGTTAGCAATTTGGCATTCTTGTAGATAGTTCGCTGTAGAAGAAATGTTTAATGGCTCTAAGTAAATTGACAAACTTTATATAAAAACTGACATCAAAATGCCCTGAAAAGGAGGAAATAAAATTTGATCGGCGCTGAAGGTTCTCTGCAGTATCCAGCAAGCACATCAGAGATACTAGCGCTACTAGATATTGATCATTCAAATTTAAAGGAATGTCCTTGATTCCATACAATTACTTTAAGTGTTTTAAGAGTAACTTCTTGATGTCTCAGAGCCACATCATACTCTTCCCTTGGGATCCAACGCGATATTTAGCCCGTGTTTGTAAGATGGACTATTTAACGATAATGCGTGCAGCTTTTTTCATCTTTAATAAATTATGGTAAATTAGTCAAACCTTACATTGTACCTATCATTTTCCATGTAGATACGAGGGTTTTTAAAAAAGTAAGGTGACTTTTCAAATTTCGCGGGCATTGTACATTTGATCATCGATTTTGTTATTTTTTATGCTGGTACACTCATCACAAATATATATTTAGAGTTTCAGCTGCATAATATGTCTAATTTTTTTGTGATAGGCATAACGGTTAGAAGTGTTTTGCGTGCTCGGCGATTTTTTCCTATCGAAAAAATGGATCGAAGAATTTGCATCAAATTTTGTGGGAAAAATAAGATTAAATGCTCCAAAATACTTGGAATATTGGCAATGGCATACGGTGAAACTGTTTTGAGTGAAAAAATGTTTACACGTGGTACAAACTCTTCCAAGATAGCCGGGAAGATGCCAATGACGAGCCTTGCTCTAGACGCCCAAGCACATCAAGAACAGATAAAAAGGTTCAAGCAGTGAAAAAAACGGTGTTGGAAAACCATCGAATCACTATCAGAGAAGTTGCTGAGGATGTTGGCATATCAGGAGGCTCATGCTATGATACTTCTTCGAACATTTTGGGCATGAGACGTGTGTCAGCGAAGTTTGTTCCGAAACTGCTTAATTTAACCAAAAGAATCGTCGCATGAGCATAGCTCGTGAGCTGTTGATTGACGTCATTGATGATCCTGATTTACTCAAAAGGGTCACAACTGTTGACGAATCATAGGTATATGGTTATGATATCAAAACCAAAGCCGAATCGTCCAATGGAAGAGCCCAGGTGAGTCAAGATAAAAAAAAACACGCCGAGTTCGATCATCGTTGGAAGAGCTCAGCGTGCGTATGAGAATTGCTTTGAGGATTAGAAAAACCGTTGACACAAGTGTATTGTATATGAGGGGGATTACTATGAAGGCGAAAACATAAATATTGACAAATAAATAAATATTTTCCTAAAAATACAAAGTCACCCTACTTTTTGAGCACACCTCGTATATGATGAAGGTAGGGCTATTTTGGGAGAGATCCACTACATTTCTTCAAGTGGAACTTGTCGCAATCACTTTCTATTTTGGAAAAGAAACACTGACTTCAAAATAGATATAATTCTTTATAAACGAAATCTACACCACGTATACTTTGTGTTGTTTCTTTTACGCTTTTATTGTATACTAGTTCATCGCTCTTTCGCTGTTACTCTTTTACACATAATTGATGGCCACCTTCAGTATTGTCACTTACAGCTCCGCCATGCTGGTTTGTAGCATCCTTACCACTAGTTTAGTCATCACCACTTTTGATATCGGGCGGTGAGCATCATCCCATTTGACGCGTCAGTTTGCCCTCGGTGCATTCGGGATGCCTTCTAGCAAGTACGTGTCGTTGCCTAATTTCTTTTTCACGATATATGGTCCCTTATAGCGTCTGCCTAATTTTCAACGATCATAAGATTTTTCACTTCGTACTGTTGAGGAGTTTTATAATGCTTGTCAAATTGTCTCTTCCAGTCTTGCCGTTTTATATTTACTCGTATTTCACTCGCTGTCGGATGCGTATTTCTTGAAGGTTATTTTTAGTTTCTTCTTCTACCTGCAAAATCAAAATCAGCTTATTCTTCAAGATGTCTCAAGGTTCGTAATAAAAAACATCTTCGGGTGGGCTTTGCTTCATCGTGCAGTTTTTCGAGGTGTATAGATCGTAGAAGAGAATCCCATTTGCGTTCACTATCGGTTAATGTCGTTAACATTTTTAAGAAGTTTGATTAACCCTCTCAACCTGCCCGTTTGCTCTTGGGGTTTTACCGTTACTTTCACAATTTGTATTTTATTCTCATTGAAATATTCTTCAAAGGTTTTAGACGTGAAAGCGCTACCGTGGTCAGCAATCAATCTGGCTCGCATTCCAAAGTAAGACGTCAATTTATCGAACACCTTCAAGATTAGTTTATTTGCTGAATGGATTAATGACTTCTATCACATATTGGTCCCAACGTGAATTCTTCGGAAAGGGTACAAGGTGATCCTCATGTAACCTTCAAAATGGTATTGGGTCAACTTTGTCATAGTGGAGTTTGCCTTCCGTTTTTCCTCCCGGTCTTGCATTGTAACAACATTCAACGTATGCCCAAACAAATTATTGGACATAGTCTCGCATTCTTTTAAACCAGAAACTATGCGGTAGATGTCGCATCGTCTCGTCCAAGCTCAAATATCCAATGTTGTCGTGGCATATTTCTACAATAAGCCATCGTACTACCTTTGGTACCACCCACCGTTGATCACTATCAATTCGATGGAACAGTCGTCCTTTTGTCAATGCATAATCTTGCTTTATTTGCTGTCTGTC
Organism: Odontomyia ornata; assembly: GCA_963969285.1. Lineage (NCBI taxonomy): Eukaryota > Metazoa > Arthropoda > Insecta > Diptera > Stratiomyidae > Odontomyia > Odontomyia ornata. Next base: position 416,825,696 of record OZ017738.1, on the reverse strand, counting down.
ACACTTGGGGTCGTTTAATTTGTTTGAGCTATGAGTCATCAAGTTACATAGTTAGTAACTAATCATCATGAGTGATTGAAATCTTGCCATCCGTGTAGTGAGCACCTTTTTGACATCATCGTTTTCAGAGCTACATACTCGGTAACAACTTAGACAGATTTTCCAATTAAATAAAACTAGGATCCTTCTAAACTGGCAACAAAGACTAAGGTTTCCAGCTCAAAACTATGGAAATTACGTTCCGGATCAGTAGTTGCGCAACTAAAACAAGCCACCAGCTGGTGATGCCCTTACTTATTAGTTTAGAGAAATACACCCGCCAAATCTCGACCTCTAGCATCAGTATGAACTTCAAATTCTCTCGTGACGTCATACGCAGCAAGTAAGGGCAGACGTTAAATGCATTTTTTCAGTTCCTCGGATGTTTCATTTTGTGCATCACTTCACTCGAATGGTTGATCTTTCTTTAGCAACATTTGAAGCAGCTGAGCTACCATGGTGAATCCTAGTACAAATGTCCGAAAATAACTGGTTCTAACATCTCTAATGCACTTAGGCTCAGGGAAATTCATGATCGCTTGACTTTACACACATCTGGGTTGAACACCAGATGGCATTATTTTGTGACCCTAATATTCGATGATTTGTTTAACGAAACTGAATTTTTAAAAATATAGAGTTAGGTAGTTTTTCTTAAAACCGTAAAGTCTCGTTCCAACTTTTCAATTTGCCTTGAAATATCTGTGCGCAAACCAAGATATCATCCATGTAAATTAAAGAATCATCTTTCAGTAAGGTTTTCTTCCATTTCACCAGCAGCCGTTGAAATTCGATCGGAGCATTTTTCAGCCTAAAACACATTCGTAAAAACTCAGACAAACCACTTTGCGTGACAAATGCGGTGCAGTTCCTTGACTTCAGCTCAATCTTTACCTGGTAGTAACCACCGTTCAAGTCAATCACATAGAAAATCGAATGATGACGGATTATACTCATTCCTGCCAATGCACAAGTGGAGAGTAAATTTTGATGGTTATTTTGCTGGTCTAGATATTGAGCAATTCCTCTTCAGAGCTGTTATATTGGCAAGAAACTACGATATTCTCTTGGAGGAACTGGCACCGAGCCTCTACATTCTACTGAAGTAACCAGCAGGGGAATGGTACTGTTATTCCGGCAGCTCAACGCTAATTTTACGTGGCGTGATTTGGAAGCTGCGTTGAAAGAGTGTTTTGGGTCTCATTGGACCAACGTAGATGTGCGGCGAGCATTTGATGCGCGTTTTCTGAGACCAAATGAAAATTTCCGTGAGTTTCATGTAATGAAATGGCGGGTAATAATCAAGAACCACCCGTCTATTTTAAAGCACGTCTCTTTCGGGATCGCTTTCGGAAGTCCTGGAGGCATTTCTTCGCCAGGCATCTCTTGAGGCGTGCCTGCTTGGAGTCAATTGTTGCAACTCCTGGTGCCAATATGCCCTAGCTAATTGCAAATTGACGGGCTTGCTTGATGGTGGAGCCAGTGTCAGTATCCAGCAAATTGATGAGATTTCTAGTTGTCCCTTCCGTGAGGCACGCAGTGTATCTTGGAATCGACTTCTAGGATCTCTTCGAAATAGTACCAATCTAGGTCAACGCTATCGAAGGAGCCATAGAGCCTACAAGTCCTGAATTCCATCTGTTGTCTCCGAAAGATCAGCAATGACTGGACTTCGTCAAACAAGAGTTTCCGTCGTATAATTTGAAACGCTTGGGTAGGATCAGTCTCGTATCTCACCCCATTGACACTGGTTCTGCTTGACTAACCTAGCAGCGGCATTATGCTGTCTCCCCCTTTATACAGAAACTGTTGTATGACGAACTCGATCGTATGTCAGAGTTTGTGGAGCTCTCCTTTAACCCTTGTCAAAAAACCCGAAGGGTGTATTTATATATTGATGCTATATTCCTCGACGAGACGACCGTTAAGGATGCCTTTCTATTGTTGCTGATTAAAGGTCTTTTGGCAAGATTGCAGAGCACCAGGTTCATTACTAGCTTAGACCTGAAGGATGCCTTTTGTTGAAGTTCGTTGGATGAAGCAAATAAGGAGAAAGTGGCCTTTACTGTCCCTGGCCGCCCCTTGTACCATTTAAAGGTCATGCCATTCGGGTTATGTAATGCCTCCCAAACGATTTGTTGGACAATGCGTAAAGCTATACCGCACAAGCTGCAGGATAAGGTATTTTTTTTTGCCTAGATTACTTGCTTGTTACAAGTTCAACATTTGATGAGCACTTGGAGCTCCTCAGTACTATTGAAAAACTGTTCAGGGAGGCAAACTTGACCATCAATGTTGAAAAAAGTAAGCTTGTCAAGAAGAAAATCAAATATCTTGGCTTCGTAGTGGTAAGTGGTGGTATCGTGCGTACCGTCTTGGAGAAAGTTTCAGGCATAGTTTCCTATCCTAAACCCCCAACGACCAAAGACGTGCGACGGTTCATGGGCATGGCAAGATGGTACCGACGTTTTATTATGAGCTTTGCATCGATTAACACTCCTCTAACGGATTTGCTAAAGGGTAAACGCTCTTTCAAGTGGTCTGCTACCGCCAATAGTGCCTTCAAAAAAGTGAAGCAATTGTTGATTTCTACCCCAGTGCTGGTCAACCCTGACTTTATGAAGCATCCAGTGTGACCCAAGTACAGTGGTTATTGGAAGTGTTTTGTTTCACAAAGACGATGAGGATGGAGAGCACCCGATTGCATATATAGTGATGAAGCTCAACGCTGCGCAATGCAACTATAGCATTACCGAGTTGGAATGCTTAGCAGCTGTGCAAAACGTCAAGGAATTTAGGGCCCGTATCGAAGAATTGAAAGGCAACCCATCAATTACAGACCATGCTAGCCTCAAATGGCTCATGCAGCAGGTCGATTGGCTCACTGGAGCCTGAAATCGCAAGGGTACAATTTCCAAATTGAACACCCTGTGCCCTTAACATTGTACCTGATGCGTTGTTGAGATCTTGCTTGTAGGATGAGTGGGCGACCTCGCTCAGTGCTTGCCTCCCAGAGCACAAAAATATTGATGGTTTGATTCCGGAGTGTGCGTTTCAGGAGCCCGAGTACGAAAATCTCAGGGAGCAAATACTGAAGCAACCTCATAAGTGATGGGCGAGTGTAGATCATTACTGAATCTCCTGTAACGCAGACGTTGGGTATCTCCTGAACAAAATTGTGGGTTCCTGAGGGTCACCAACAGGCTCTTATAGAACGAGCTCATTATGATCCCTGGGGCTCGCATTGCGGAAATCGTAAGACGATCGAAGTCTTACAAAGATACTACTATTGGCCTCGTTTGCATCAAGATGTAATTCAGCACATCTAAAGCTGTTTGGCACGCAAACAGATCAGACCTTCGAGTTCCGCTTTGAGGCTCCCACGAGACTTAGTGAGACCTATGCAGCGTCTGCTTGTGTACTTCATGTGCACATATCAGGAAATACTCAATTGTTTGTGGTCCTGGACCATTACAGTAAGTTCATATGGCTCAAGCCTATGGCTAAACCCACTGCGGAATCAGTCGTGCGATATTTGGAGTGAATAATATTTTTGAACTTTGAAGTTCCCGAATAGCTTCACTCGGGAAATGGGGTGCAGTTCATTTTACAGGTATTTGCTAAACTGATGAATGACTATGGGCTGCAACACTGCCTCACTCCATATCATTCACTGAAAGCAAATGTCTCAAAGAAGTCAAACTAGTCGACATTGTCCGCCATCAGGGCCTACATAGGGTTCGATCGTAGCAGGTGGTACGATAATCTTTCGGAATCACGTTTTGCCTTCCGCAAGGTAATTCATGAGTCCACGGGACTCTTGCGCTATTTTCTCATGTTCGGGTACTCTTGCGCTATTTTCTCATGTTCGGGTACCCACCCTATTCAGCATGGCTCTGTGTTCGTAACCTTCGGACTCGTCCCCGTGAGCTACTCCAGGGTCAGAAAGTTTTCGTGCGACATTTCGCTGTGAGCAAAACAGCTATTCTGTTTGTAAATTTTCTCCCATGGTTTATTCCTGCAGTGGTTCGTCCCCGTACTGGGTAAGTTTCTTATAAGCTTGAGGATAAATCTGGTAAGTTGGTCGGGAACTTCCAAGCTGAGGACATTTGATCCGCCTCATAATTACCCCTGCCGACGTTCTTTCGTTGCCAGGCCGAATGAGACATTCAGAATCTGGGTCGTCCTCAAGATTGTTGCGAATTCCGGGCGTACCGGCATCCTCCCACTCACAACTTCAAAATGAGCTCCTCCTTTTTCCTTCATGGTATGTTTGATGTATAGGGTGGTTCAGCATGAGTAGAAGGAGCCCAGGAAAATACACGAACCGACTGAGCACTAGCCACCCCGAGTTACGCACCCCTCTGGTTACAACTTAATTTCTGGGACTGCGGTTACTTCCGTGGTTGCTACACCCACTCTTAGAGCCACAGCGGCATCTCTAAACTAGTCTCATGTTACAAAACAAAGACTTTTGCGTGACAGATGGTTATTTGTTAGGTTCCTCGATGGAGCTAAGTGAATGCCGGGAAAAACTATTTGGTTAGCATTATGTTATCTGGTTCACTGATCGCTTTGAATTGCTCAATTTGCTATCGTGGGTATGAAACAAGAAAGGAAAACTCGGTGAATAAGTATCAGTAGTTAAAAGAAAGCAGCATTGATTGCCAGATTCGGACCAGTTGCAAAATCAAAGAGTTTGTACGTAGATATTAAATTAAAATGAAGTAAGTAAGTAAGTTCATTTTCCCTGAATTTAAAGAAGGCACTGGAAGATGAGACAATTATGTACTCGTATAAAAGGTCTTACAAAGCAGGAAGCAGAGCTTATCTTCGAGATCATATGTGGATGAATTTAGTTTTGATATGTAGCACTGTAGCCAAAATTTTGGACTAAAAGCTTACTTGAATCGTTGTGGGCAGTTAATATTTCACTTAATTATTTTGAGATACCCTCTTTTAGGGTATGTTTCATTAGAAGTAATGAAAAAATGTAATAATCACGTATAATAATAGATTGCTATATCATTGAGTGCCGTTAAAAATGATTCCTTTAATGAAACATTCATTTTAACTGTGTGTCTGATTATATTCTGCCAATCCAAAATTAAACTTAAAATTAATAGATGAAGTTAGGTGAATCTTTAAGAATTGAACAATTTTTAATATTTACTTACGTTTTTCCCTAAGATAATCATCTAATCCCCAACAATTGTTCATGAGAATCACAAAAACTATATAAATATTTTGATTTTCAAACATGATTTTTTAACGATTATGCACTTTTTAAACTGCTGCAGTATCTAATTCTAAAAATGGATATCTTCACACTAAAATTGAAAATCTTTTTTCACTTCACTTTTTTATCTACTATCAAATATTCTTTAAATCTAAACTTAACCACTATACACTTCCTTTCCGTTTAAATGTTGGATGAAGTATGCGTACATCGGATACAAGTTATCCCACAAAAATTATTCGACTACTAAACACTAAATATATGTGCGCTAACTATATTTGAAAATTACACTAGTAAGACACCTTGTTGCAGTTGCAGGTTGCGTACTTGATAATTTGCAATATGTTCGCGACGGGCAATTGCAAAAGCTTCCATGCTAGAGTTGCAGCGAGGCGATGGTAACATATAGCATAACGTTAACAGTTGCAGAGTATCAGAATCAAAGTCTACATTTTCTGCACAAATTTTTTATAAAATGAACCTTTTGGGAAATCTAGTGGAAAATTTAAGTGGTCGATTTAAAGTGGTAGGCTACGCGATAATTTGAATTAATTAGATAAATTTAAATATAATTTAAAAAATTTAAATATCTTCTAAAAAAGCTAAATTACAGAGCTTCTGCTTTAGTTCTCATAAATGGCGAAGAGATTCAGTTTTGCTTTAATATCTTTCCATCCATAGGAATAGTATTCATTCATGGTTTTGCGCTCCCCTTTAAACCATTCTTGTAACGAGCAACCGGCATTTTCGTTGCAACTAATGCACATGCATTTGAATTACGTAGATATCAACGATTAAGAAATTCTCATGTATATGCTAGTATTTGCAATCGCGAGTTGTTATATGTTTGGGTCGCCGGGGCAAGCTGGTTAATAATCAACTATTAAGTTTCCAATGTTTTCATTTTGTTTAATCAATGGAGATGAACGATATGAATGAGCGCTTTTTACTCACGTTATGCTCGTAGAGTACTTAATTGTATACTAATAATTGAAATGAAAGTACAAAATTATAAAAATCTGATTTGTGTGTGTTTATTAATAATTATTGAAAAGCTTCCGGTGCTTCACCATATCATCAACATGAAAAACTTAATATTTACAACAAGAGCAATATACTCGTAAGGAGTTTAATTTACTCCCCGTAAAGTTCCTTTGGTGTTGGGATGTCTGAGACAAAATAGCTGGCCGGAATGTAGTGAAATACTGCCCGCAAGTACTTGAGAAGGATCTCAGAAATTGTAGATTGTATGACTGGCTGCAAGGCTTCGTTAAGAGTCTGCCAATTTTCATTGAAGAATTTGTTTGTGCTCTCCTCTGAAATAAAAAATAAAAATATTTTTATTGAATATTCCATAAAATAATATAATTGTTTGCATTTATTGATGATTTTAGGAAAATCTAATATCTGCCTCGTTCGTAAGGTATTGTCAAGATCCTAAAAAACCTGTATATAAATAAACGAGTACTTCAAATCTTCTCCCGCATTGTAAAATAGTTTTTTACAATCCACTACTTAAATCGCAACTTGTCTGTCCGTCTGTAAGTCACAACAAACTTTCTCGCAAACCACATAAGCTGGAAAAATAAAATTTGGTGAGTAGGTCAAAAGTGGTGACCTCTTGAAAGATCCTTTAAAAAAAATTTTACCACACCATTTTCACTGTCGAGATTTATTTAACATCATAATTAACAGATAGTTAATCCAATTACAGGTTAGATGAGATAATTAAAAACGAATATTAAATTTTAAAGCAATATAAAAGAAGTTAAAAATTACTAAACGATATCAAAAGAATGATTACAGAGCAAATGTTTGAGATTAGTTTTAAAAATATGAAAAGAATTATACAGAGGATCAAAATGCGTGCTGTTATATATACGTGGTAACCGCTCACGGAGAGAGCAAAACAAAAATTTTGTTCGCGCAAAAGGGACGCGGAAAATGCCATGAGAGTGACCAGACTTGATTGAGCTATGGAAGAGAGATAAGTGAGCAAAGATTATCCGGAAGTAAATGATGATGTAACTTAAAAAGTAAGCATTCATCTAAAAATAGCCTTCGCGATTCTAAAAAAAGAATGTTTAAAAGCTACTAGGCGATTTATCTAGGGTTTGTAGTCCAACCGGCATCTGTAAAATAAATTACGTATGAATCTACGTTGGAAAGATTCAACAAGATATTTTGAGGTGTGGAATCCACACTGGCAAACAATATTCTAAAACACTACGAACTAAGGAAACGAAGAGACCGATGGAAGTAGAAGGCATGCGAAAGTTATTAGAGGATCTAAGGATAAAGCCAGTGGGGCGTGATGCCTTAGAAATGATCATCATTATGTGATGATCATACTTTAGTTTGTCGTCAAAGATAATACTCAGATGCTTTATGTATACACTTACATGCAGGACTTCTCTTAGAATGAAGTAAGAGAACAACAAGGACTTTTTTTTGTTAGAGTATCTCATTAGGCAACATTTAGAAATATTCTAGTTAAGGTCGTAAGAAATGCAGATCGTTTTGCAATAGAACGCAGTCCTCCATATTATCGATAACTCTAAATATTTTGCAATATTCTAGTTAAGGGCGTAAGAAATGCAGATCGTTTTGCAATAGAACGCAGTGCTCCATATTATCGATAACTCTGAATATTTTGCAATCGTCCACACATAAGAGACAGGATGACGATACCGAAGAAGAAAGGACATTGATGAAAATGAGAAAAGTTTAGGACCTTAAATTGATCCTTGTGGGACACCAGAAATAGGATAAAACGGAGGAAAGAGGTAGGTGTTGACAGAAACAAATCATGCACGTTTATTGATATGAGCGGAAAACCAGGATATAAGGAAGGGGGGAAGGTTAACGCTTTTTATTTGGCTGAGAAGGAGATTATGATCCACAAATTTGGAAGCTTTGGAGTAATTCGTACGGATAATATCCACTTGGTTTTGTATCGGAAGCGCAAAGGTGACCGTGTCGGTAAAAGATAAAAGGGTGGTCAAGGTTGATCGACTTTTGATGTAGTCATGTTGCTCACGGGGCAATAAGGGAAGAACTAACTTTTTTTGTGGTAGGGAGATGAATGCCCATTTACGCCCAGAGTGTGGGACTTCCATACTCGCAAGAACGCAACTGGACTACCCACTAAACATCTCTCCTGCCAATCTGAGCACCTAGCCTGGTACCTTTGGTCACATTACTTCGGGCCAGGTCTCGTTTTGTTACGCCGTGAGGTGCCTTCAAGCTGGGGAATCCCTCTTATAGTGGGAGGGGAAAGGAGAAGAGGAAATGGCAGACAAGCGATCCCCCATCTGCTGTGAGTCCTTTTTATCTTTGAGGACTGCCCAAACATAATGTACCACCTGGTTCCATTTTTCAACCGATTCGAGCATCACTTCGACTAGATTATCCGGGGTGAGCTCTCCCGTCTCCCTGTAGAGGTCCTTCTGCAGCGTGTTCCATTTTATACACGCAAAAAATGTGTAGCTGGCATTGTCTTTATTTCCTGGGCGTAACTGACAATCGGGGGACTGTGACTTACCAATTTTGTGCAGGTAAGACTGAAAACATCCATGCCCACTTAAAAGCTGGGTCACATAGAAGTCAGTCTCATCATGCGAGACGAGCCTTGAAAGCTAAAGATCGAGCTCCTCACGTGACAGATCCCCTGAGTCACTTACAGCTTTTTGTCATCTGAGGTCGGTTGCTAAGAAAAAGATGCTGATCGCTAAAACTTCTTATTCGCATAGTATTGAAGGCTCTCTAAACTCAAATCATTCAAAACCATTTTAGAAATATATACGCTCTCTTAAATCCTCTTTCATTTTGCCATCCTCGCTCCATTTGAATAGCTGCTTAGCAACTTCACCTCTCGGGATTTGTGAATTTTTAGAACTCAGTTTTCTTCTACTTCTAATGCTACTCCCAGCAACAGCCCTTCGTTCCCAATCATACACACGTCGCCTTCATTCCCTTTCACTTGCTATCCGTGAGATGTTATGAAGCTTATTTTAGAACTTGATGACTCTATTGGTTCAGGTCTCGATGGTATTCCTAATCATTTTGTGGAATCACTACTACTTCTTTTTGTGTCCCCCTTTTTTTCTCTTCAACTCTAGTTTATCTTCAGGCTCTTTTCCTTCGTGTTGGAAAAGATCCTATGTTACTCCTACTTGTAAAAAAGGTAGACCTCAGACGTTGCCAATTATCGGCCTATCTCCTTATTACCCTGTTTCTCCAAATTACTGGAGAAAATCGTGTACTTGCACCTTTTTTCAGTTACTCATGAGTTGTTCGTTCCTGAACAATATGGTTTTATCAAAGGGTGATCGACCTTAACGAATTTGTTAGAATTCATGACCGTTACTTCAAAAGCCATGGCGGACCGTTTAAAAGTCGAAACTTTGTATTTGGATTTGTCTAAAGCCTTCGACTCAGTTAGTCACAATATTTTGTTTAGCAAACTTAATTTTCTTAACATTCCTGATTATTTGCTCCACTGGTTATCCTCTTGCTTATCCAATCGTGTCAGTCAGGTATCTTTGCAAGGCTGTCTTTCTTCTCCCTTCCATCCGTCTTCTGATGATCCTCAAGGATCCATTATGGGCCCACTACTGTTCACTCCGTTTATAAATCACTTACCATCCGCTGTCATCAACTTCTCCTGCCTTTTTATGCAGATGACGTCAAATTTCTCAAAGTAGTTACGTCAATGGATGACTGTGTCTTGCTTTAAGAAGATTTGAATACCATTTTTTTTTGGAGTTCTTATAACCAACTTACACTAAATGTTTCTAAGTGCATCCATCTTTCATTTTCTAATAAACCTTGCCCTTATTAGCTTTCAATTTATGTTAAATAATTCGTACCTATGTACAGTAACACATTTCAGGGACTTGGGTATCACTTTTCACTCTAAATTAAAGTTCGATGTTCATAGTTCTGAAATTACTATTAAAGCCTCTCGCACTTCTGGCTTGATCTTAAGAAATTCCTATATTTTTTCCGATCCTTTATCGTGTGTTAAATTATATTCTAAATTGGTTCGTCATATCCTTGAGTACTGTTCGCCAGTTTGGTTGCCTCATTTGAGGTGTTCACGCTAGAAGCTGTACAAAAAACATTTACCCGGATCGTCTTCTTGAAATTCCATATTCCCTACATTTTTTATGAATCACGCTTAGCTGTCCTCAATATTCCTTCACTGGAAATGCGTTGAGGCTACCTTGATGAATGTTTCCTTTACAGGCTTTGCCGTGGTTTGCTCAATACTCGCCTTGTCAACCGGGTTCCAGAGAGATGCGATATGCGTTCTACAAAATCGTCAAATATCTTTGATGCTCCATTTGCACGTAGTTTGGTGTATTTTCTTTCACCCATGCTCAAACTACCTCGTAACCATGATGACCTTCAGCTTGGGCCCTTCCCTCTCTCGTATTTAGTTTATAAAAGATTTGTCGACTGTCTTCTCCTCAACTCTTAGTAATTTTGCTTATTTTTTTCTCCTAGTTTCTGTATTTTTATTACTTTTATCTTGCTTTTTGCATGCTGTGCTAGCATTTAATTCATTTTGCTGTGCTATTATTTTATCTATTTTGTAATTGGATTTTTTTCTGTTAAATAGAAATAAATAAATAAATGCATCAATCCTTTCCATTTAGCCACGGTCTCATATCCGGGATGAGGCGTGCAGTCCACCTTCACTTCGTGCAATTCACCCAAGACAGCTGCCAATCGTTGAGTGAGCGCTGTCTCTCTTTGCGTGGAACCAGCTCCCTCTCACCTTAGTTTTGAAGCAGGTAAATAGCATGGCGCTCTCTTGCAAGGAGAGCTAACCGCTGAATCGAAACTGTCGGATACGAAGATCCAGTTCTCAGTGCTCCTCTTCTCTGTACCTGTGCCAAGCGTTTTCGGTACACCTCCTTACTGAGAGCGTCGCCCCATACTTCTGCTCCGTACAGTAGCACTGAGTCTACAGCTATCATCAAGAGGCGTCTTCTTGGTCGGCTGGATCCCCTCTACATTGCCCATAAGATGATTCAGAGCCGATACTCCTGAACCAGCTTTCTCAGCCTTTGCCCTGATTTGGTCAGCAAAACTCATCTTCGAGTCGATCAGTAGCCTCAGGTACTTCACCGCTGGCTTTGATTCGACCAATACTGATCATCCTTACTCTAGGGATTCTCTTTTTTGTCATTTAGGTTCTCTTCAGTGCTAAACTGAACCCGCGAGCAGTCATCTAGTTTCTCATTTGGCGCATTAGCATACCTCGTCTAAGTTGCGCTTGTTCAACGGTTCGTCCAGCGACCAGAGCCACAACATCATCCGCATAGCCAATCAAGCGTGACTCATCTGGCATCTTCAGTTTCAAAAGCTCATCGTAAAACATATTCCACAGTTCCGGACCAAGGATAGACCCCTTGGCAACACCCGATGTAACTTCCATCCTTTGGTGCCCCTGTGTCGTGTCGTAGAGTAAGCTTCGTTCCTTCAGATAGTTTTGAAGCTTGAAAAGGGTTTTCTAGCGTATCAAGAATGTCTACCCATCTAGCAGAGTTGAAGGCGTTCTTGACGTCAAGTGTCACCAACAGGACGATCCGATGCTTGGCGCAACTATATGCCTCTGCCTTTTGGACCACGCTGACCACCTCTGCAATCGCATCAATGGGGAAGCGTCCTGCTCCAAAGCCGTACTACCGAGCAGCACGAATCACGTCAGTGAGCTTTCCTTTGATGAGTTTCTCTAGCACTTTTCCAGCCGTGTCTAGCATGCATAAAGAGGGGTATGCAGACGGAAATCTTGGATTTTCTTTCCTCTTGCTGATCAGCACGAGCCTCGCCACCTTTCATACGTCACGTAGGCAAGTGTTGAATGTGCTGAGCAGCTAGTCAGGACAATGTTGATATACTAGCTGCAACACCTCAGCTGGAACACCATATGAGCCTGGAGTCTTCCTCGCTTTCAGTGGAAGGACTGCCTGTTCTAGTTCCAGTTGTGTGAAGAGTGGATACTCGACTGCTCTTTCACCATGGTCAGCGTCAACCCGGACGGGATGGGCGGGGAAAAGTGCCCGCACTATCTCGTCCATCTTTTCCGCATTATGTATGCAAGGTTAACTAGCTTGTAGCCAAGGCCCCATGAATCCTTGTTCACATTGTTCACTAGATCTTGCCAGCAGCGAGCTTTGCTATTGTTTATCAATTTGCGAAGGCACTTCTTGGCCGGCTTATATGCTGCCATCCAGTTGCACTCCTTGTCACGGTTTGTGCCCGTTGAACCTCAAGCCGAAGCTTGTGACACTCCCTTCGTTTTTCAGCGATTTCGTTGACCATCAGTACACTGGGGGCTTGTCGTGCTGGAGTTATTGACGGGGCATGGAAGCGTTGCAAGCTGTCATAATGATGCTCGTAGTTGAGTTCACCATGTCTTGCGTTGCCATTTCTTCCATCCGCTGCGAATCTCCCTGCAGCGGGGCACCTGCTGTGGGCACATCGACGAACCATCCGATGTTCCCTCCAATTGTAGAAAGCCGAGAGCACGGACGTTGGGAGACAACATCACTTATCTCAAGCAGAATGCACTGGTTGAGTAGTCCTCTGATGCTCTTCAATTGCGTAACTTCCGTACTAAGGACTCCGAGGCGAATGTCACGTCCGGTATGGTTCCTTCACAGCCGATAAGTTTCCCGCTGACTAAACGGTCACGATAACTATGGAAGACAAAAAGTTAAGTAGAAGTTCATTTTCAGAAATATTATCAGTCCGCCAAGTTTCTGTTAAGCATATAATTTTATCACTATAAATAGACGAAAACACTCGCAGGTCATTTATCTTGGTCCTCAAACCACGAACATTTTGGTAGTAACATGGGGTCTATTGTTGATTGAAGATCTCAGAAAGCTCATTGAGGTCCCGTTTTGGTCCGAAATTGGGTTGATGCTTATTGAAGGATTTAACCAGTAATCTTTGAGGCCAGAATTCAGGTTGTGGCATAATTGATAAACTCTTAGGTACCTTTAGTTTAATGGAACTTATGAGTTGTTCCGGAAATCCGGTTAATTTGACGCACTCAAATAATTTAGGTACAAAACCAAGTTTAGAAATAACGTACTTGGTCATATCCTCGTTCGAATTCTCATAGCCTAATCTCGATATGAAAACTTGAAGTGGAGGCGAAGCTGCAGTCAATATACCATTACCTGTCATGACGTTTACTTGTGGGTTAAGTAAGGTATTTGGTGCAGGACTTTTATTCTAAAGCTGTGGTTGAACGACCTGTTGCTGTTGCAGAACAAGCATACGACGCGTGATTGCTGGATAGGTGTTGAGAGACATACTCATCTTGCACAGAAGAGGGATATTAATGGAGAGGGCAAAGAATGAGGATGCTGCTGGAACCACTGCATGGTTGTGATATTTACATTTAAAGTGAAATTAGCCAAAATTCTAAGATTACAAAACAAAATTAAGTCTCCTTCGAGTGTTTTCAGGGTGGATAGTACCTATGCTCGCCAAAATACTATCTGCATAGTTCAATGCAGTCCACAGATCTGTCATTGGATTGCATTTTTTTTTCACAGTCTCAAAGTGAAGCTGTGTAGCTTTTCAGAGGATATCAAAGCTACAATGCACTCAGATTGATATATGGCAATCAACAGCATGTTAGCTCCTGAAGGTGCGTCTTTGTCGTTCTAACACTTTATTTCCTCTAAGGCTACAATGATGGGGTTGAACAAGTCTCTCATGACGAGGACAGCGGCATATCGTTGCACGTATCTTAGTTGGGCACAGTTTCTTGCGTTTTTAGGGTTTTGTAAAATAATTATACAAGAGAGGGATTTGTTAAAATAATTTTACAAAACCCTACTAAAATCGCAACCTGTCTGCCCGTCCGTCCGTCCGTGTGTCACAGCACTTTTTCTCGCAAACTACTTAAGCTAGAAACATCAAATTTTGCATGCAGGTGTAAAGAAGTGCTCTCTTCAAAGTTCATTTACAAAAAAATTTTATAAGGTATTTAAGGGGGGGGTCTCCCCATATAGAGGAGTGGCCCCCAAAAAAAATTTCATCAAAGATAGCCGATATGGGTATCAAATGAAAGGTTTTGATGAGATCTTTTCAAAACAGGTCTTAATTTGATACTTTTCGCTTCGAGGGACGCACAGGGAGGGGAAATACACGACAAATTTGTGTCCCCCCCCTCGCGATTGGACACCTGAGATCCAAAAAATCTGAAAAAATTATGGTGGTAGGTGTTTATGAGTATAGCAAGAACAAATACCTAAGAAGTCGAAATTCGCTCAATTTTTTTAATAATAGAATGATATTCAAATTTCACATTTTCCCAATGAAATCGCATCTGCGATCCTAAACTGAACGAAATTCGATATTTACTTAGTCCTACTAAGGGTCCTTAAACTATGAAAGTTTGATGAAAATCGAATGATATACACGGAAGCTATAGCCGTTTGAAATTTCTCCAATTACAACAACAATAACACATGATTATGGACTTTCCATCGAATCAGTCACTGCAGTTTTGACTTGATCTTCTTGAAATTTTCCAACCAGGTCAATAACATTAATATTTTTGAAAATTCATGACTAGAGTGATTTTTGTTGGTTTTCAACAAAATGGCGACCGGTGAAAGTAGAAAAACAATGGATTTTCTTTTGAACGTGCACATCTCTTTGACATATTTCTTGACGTTATTCATTGCTGGTGACTGCATTTCTGAGAAATTGGATACAAAACCCTTCTGACATGAGCGAAGGGCTGTTTACCCAACTTGTTTTAATTTCGTACCGGTTGCTATGGATTCAATTTTTTCACTGAGAACAGTCTACATCTTGGGTGTTTTGAGAAAAGACCATACAATTCCTTATTGATCTGGCTTCTGCAGCTTTTGTTATGGCTAAGTTAAGGCTGTGTGAAGTGCAATGTACGTAGATTGCCTTCGGACAACATTTTTGTAAAAAAGCATGGGTACTTCTGATATCACCTCTCATGGCTTATATTAAATTATAACCTTGCCTCTAAAATTTTTTATTTCCAGTTTGCAGTCTTCTAGCCATTTTAACAGCGTTTCTTACCAGTCATAGATTCTACATACACAATTTACAAAAATCTTTCACAGATCTTATAGCCATCTTTGTTGTTGTGGGAGACATATCCCACAAATAAAGAACATTGTTCTTGAGTCGACACGTCTGTCGTTTCGTCGGCTAACACACTGAAAAAGGTATCAATTTTATATTTTCTTGTATCAAATCCTAGGGGTATCCTTAGCTCCAATAAAATTTTGCATCCAGATGGCTACTTATAAGGCTAATCAACGGAAGAAGTGGATAGTATTTAACGAAGTTATTGGGGTTAAAATTTGCGATATTATAGCAATAACAATACGTGGCTATTGAGCAGTATGCGCTTCCAATCAACTTAGACACAGCTTCTTCGGATTTGCTTGAAAATTTCAGTAAGGATGTTTATCATGCACATATTTAAGAATTTGTTCAACGAGTAATATCAGTAATCATAAAACAAAATGGCGGCCGTTTTAAATGACAATATTGAGTAAATTTAAGTTTGTTTCTCCTCAACTTTAGCACTGAAAGTACAGACCACTAACTCTTGATGAAAACATACATTTTAAAGGTGGCAAAATCATGGTGTGAGGTTCTTATGAGGACGATAATAACAAATACCTTAGAAGTTGAAGTTCACTCTGTTTTGCTATTAACAAATAGCAGAATTTGAAATAAAAAATGTTAACCCAGTGAATTCATATAGGTAACCCAGTGAATTCAAATTCAAGTAGCCCAAAGAAAAGTCCTTATAATCTGAAAGTTTCAATAAAGTCAAATCGCACTTACAGAAGTACTAGCTATTTGAAAATTCTACGAGTACAACAAAAACTATCTACGGTTTTTCAACCATTTGGGCTTTCGACTGTACTAGACACTACACTTCTAATTGGAAGTTATGATTTCCAGATAAAATGAATAGTAAATATACCTTTAAGATTTCATTCAGTCAATAGTTGTTAGTTATACTGCAACAAAATAGAAGCAGGTTAAAATGGAGTAGCAATAATTTTTCTTTTAAAACGAGTATGTATTTGTTAGAGATGTCGTTAAAGTTTTTCTGATGTTTATGCATTAATAGTGTCTGCATATCGTAAGTTGATTAGAAAACCCTTCTGACTTGAGTGTAGTTCTGTACACCCAACTTGTTTTTTGTTTTGTCGCCTTAAGGGTTTAATATTTTTCTTCTTTGCTCCGAGTTGGTCACTGGATGTATTTCTTGTGCGTCTGGTTCCTGTTTTAAATCGCTTCCTTGCATTCTTCTTCGTACCAGTCGTTCCTACTTTTCTTTGGCTGGTGCCCCAATATCTCCTCGGCTGCTTCTGTTACTTACTCTTACTATCTTCCATATGGTTTTGAAGTCATCAATACTTTCTCCCACCTGCGGGGATATATTGATGCAATTTTCCAGTGCTGAAATGTGTGTCGACTTTACTGAGCTACCATTTAGCTTGTGCATCTGGTACCTTGGAGTAACTAATGCTCCTTATTTACAGTTCTTGGAGATGCGGCATCGGAATTTGACCCTTATAAGGTAGTGGCCCGAATCACAGATAGTGCCGCGGAACGAGCACATGTCGAGAATGCTGGTAGTGGCTCGTTTTCGTATGAGAAAATGGTGTAGCCGGTTGAATATGCGACCATATGAGGATGCCCGCGCTCTCTTATGGATGCCTCGATGTGGTAAGCGTTCGGAGCTCAATGTGAAGCCTATGCCTGTTGTTGCTGGTATCTGTGTCCTCCAGTTGTTCATCTATGTGCTGTTTCTCGGCCGATTTTTGGATTAAAGTTACCCAGAACAATTTTAATGTCGTTTGATGGTAATGCATCGAAAATGCATTGCACGGTGCTGCAAAGTTCGTCCTTGATGACCTTTTCCTTGCCTTCTGTGGGCACGCGACAGTTGAGTAACCAGACATTAAAGAATTTGGCCTTGATATGAATCGCACAGAGCCTTTCATTGACGGGCTTGAAGTCGGTGGTAATTTATTCAAATGTGCTTTCCCTGCAGTTTTACAGTTTTAAACACGATGTGCATTCACACGTCAAATATGTCTTCACTGTGCCATCTAGTTTCTTGCACTGCGAGAATATTGATTTTATATTTCTTTATTTCATTCAAAAGTTATTGCAGTGTACCAGGTCTGTTCAATAATCTAACCTTCCAAGTTCTAAAAATATACGTTGCGATAGTTGTTGCCGCTTATCCAATCCGATCCGAGGCAGTTGTCCTGATTCCATAACAAGTAAAAACTAAGTGAAGCGTTGTCAGCGCTTTGACTTAGTCGGTTTTGGTCTACGAGTTGTATTTTATTTCCAACATAACCGGTGGCTACTCGGTTGGGGCACCCTCTATCCGCTGCCTGAGGACGCGTTCAATGGAAAACCGAAAGCCACACACGGAATCGACTTCTGATAGCTGAAATGAATTTTTTGATAACTGCAACTACCTATACTTACTGGACTTAAATTTTTGCTTAGGAAACCAACAGTGAAAGGCTGCTACCGGCAAATATAATGTTCTGGATGAGCATTCAGTGGACGTTTGGTGAAGTTTCTAGTCTGTTGTATCCATAATAGGACTTGTAGAAATTTGATCATATCATTATTTATACGCAATTTTATGGATCTGTTTGAAACTTTACTGTATTTGGTCTACCAAGTAGACTGCAGGTGAAAGCTGCTAAAATTAATAACCATGCTCAACATTCTATAGTCGCTCTTGGACTATTTGCTCCTCTTTTTCAGGCATGATCATTGTTCTTAATTTTATTAATTTAGATAATATTGACGGTCACACTTGACTTATATAAAAATTATAAAGGATAATTTATCACTCACCTAATTCCTTATTTCCATTGAATAAGTTATCAAACCGTGCCGAAAGTTTTTCAACCGTGTAATCTGGTTTGGTGTTAGTTACATTATAAAATGTAAATCCACCTTTCTCATATAGCCTAACTACTGTGAATAAATCAATATCCAAAGCATCTGCGAAAATAGAAAAAAAAAAACAGTTCAAACAATAAATTCAAGGTATTTCATGCATAAAACTTACCTAAAACTAATGACATGTTTCCTCTGCCATTCAAATTGATCAAAAGAATTTTACCAATCAGTTCATAATTTCCACTTATTATCATTTGAGGAATCAAAAGTTTAGTGTTCCAATGGTAGTCCTTTTTACTGACTCTAAAATAAGTAGTGAAATATTATAATTAATTTATTGGCGTATGCTAATTTTAAGGAAATTGAAATTAG
Organism: Odontomyia ornata; assembly: GCA_963969285.1. NCBI lineage: Eukaryota > Metazoa > Arthropoda > Insecta > Diptera > Stratiomyidae > Odontomyia > Odontomyia ornata. The sequence continues at coordinate 416,807,071 of OZ017738.1, read as the reverse complement.
ATGTTCTTACCGACTTTCAACTATTTTCACTCGCCCGAATCCGGTTACACTGACGTCATTTAAATCTACCTTGAGGTTAATTGCATTGGTCCCACTTTGATCAACTTTAATACGTTTTATGTAGAGCGGGTCCAATGGAGGTAAAGAGCTTAATCCTGGTAGCCCTACGATTAGAATTAAGTTTTAATAAACTAAGGGATCAATATTGAAGCGCATAAGATCGTACCCTTCGACCTGACAATCTCGTCCATAAGCTGTTGAATGCTTTGTGTGGAGCATTTAACAAATTCAGGGTCTTGTATTTGGCATGTTTTCATATATGAAGCTGAAAGGGGTAAAATTTTGGTCATCATAATTTGTAAGAGACAAATTTAGAAACACATATAGGAAGGTACGGAAAGCCGATAAAAGTCATTAACCATCTTCCATAGGAGAAGAGATTATTATTTTTGTACGTAGGAGTATACATAGGCTTTTTAGGGTTTTGTACTAAAATACAAAACCCTATTGCAATCACGACCTGTGTCCGTCTGTCCGTCCGTCCGTCCGTCCGTCTGTATGTCACAGCACTTTTCCTCCGAAACTATAGAGGCTACAGCCATGAAACTTTCTGGAAAGGTCAGAAGTGGTGACTTCTTGAAAGTTCAAGGGTGGAAAAATTTTTCAAAGGGGTTTAAGGGGGGTCTCCCCATATAGGTAGGTGACCCCTCAAAAAAAAAATTTCACCATTGGTAGTCGAGTAGGGTATCATTGGAAAGGTCTTAATGAGATCTTCTCAAGACAAGTCTTAAAATTGCCTTATGAGTACCGAGGGGGGCAGGGGAAGGGGAAATGTACGAAATTTTCGCATACCCCCCCTCGCGATTGGACACCTTCCATCCGAAAAATGTGAAAAAAATCATGTATGTAGGCCTTAATGAGTTCAACAACAACAAATACATGAGAAGTCGAAATTCACTCAACTTTGTTAGTAATAGTATGATATATCGATTTTATGTTTTCTTGAATAAAATCCAAACGGTACCCTTAAATTCAATAAAATTTAGCAAACAGATGACTTTTTATAAGATTAATCTTTTCTGAAAGTTTTACAAAGATCGAATAGTATTTAACGAAGTTATTGCGATTTGAATTTTCCTGTTTTACTATGGAACAATGTGCCCTGTGTTATTATGGAAACATATGGCTGTGGAGCCGTATACGCTTTTTACCCTCTAAGACACTACAGCTTTGCTAGGATTTGCATGAAAATTTCAGGAATGATAGGTATCATGAGGATGAGTAAATACAATTGAAACAAGTCGAAGAGGCAGGAGAGAGCTTCTAGCAAAAGGGTTTTGTAACCATTCTAGGATTCGAAAAAATAGGCCATGAATCGATGATTACAGTACAGAGGAGTGGCCCCTGAAAAAAATTTCATGAAAGGTAGCCGATATGAGTACCAAATGAAAGTTCTCTATGAGAGTTCTTAAACTGACAGTTTTTGCTTCAGTGGGGCATAGGGGGGAAGAAATACATGAAAAATGTGTTTCCTTCCTCGCGAATGGACACCCGTGATCTAAAAAATCTGAATAATATATAAAAAATATAACTTTAACAAATACCTCAGAAGTTAAAATTCTTGCAACTTAGTTAATAATAGTATGATCCTCGAACTTGAAGTGTTTCTTGATTTTATTCGCTGCTGGTTACTGCATTTTGTAAGTTGAGTACAAAACCCTTCTCACATAAGCATAGGTCTGTGCACCCAACTTGTTTTTTGTTTTTTTTGGAGAACGGTTTTTTCCAAAGACCTACTTGTTTCGTGTCCTATCTGTCTGAGCGTTAAAGTAAGTATCCTCAGAAACTACAGTATACTTAAAAAATTTTGTGGGGTATCAAATTAAAGGTCTTGATTAGAAATATTCGAATCTGAAACAAACAAGTTGGGTAAACAGACCTACGCTCATGTCAGAAGGGTTTTGTACCCAACTTCTCAGAAATGCAGTCACCAGCAATGAATAACATCAAGAAATATGTCAAAGAGATGTGCACGTTCAAAAGAAAATCCATTGTTTTTTTATTTTCAATGGTCGCCATTTTGTAGCAAACCAACAAAAATCACTCAAATCATGAATTCTCAGAAATGTTAATGTCATTGGCCTTATTGGAAAATTTCATGAAGATCAAGTCAAAACTGCAGTGACTGATTCGATGGAAAGTCCATAAAATACTAAAATTATGTGCTATTGTTGTTGTAATTGGAGACATTTCAAACGGCTATAAATTCCGTATATATCATTCGATTTTCATCAAACTTACAAAGTTTAAGGATACTTAGTAGGACTGAGTAAATATCGAATTTCGTTCAGTTTAAGGGTACCGATGCGATTTTATTGGGGAAATGTGAAATTCGAATATCATACTATTATTAACAAAGTTGAGTGAATTTCGACTTCTTCTTTGTTGTTCTTGTACTCATAAACACCTACCACCATAATTTTTTCAGATTTTTCGGATCACAGGTGTCCAATCGCGAGGGCGTAGGGAAACACATTTTTCGTGTATTTCCCTTCCTTGCGCGTCCCTCGAAACAAAAATTATCAAATTAAGACCTGTTTTGAAAATTTCTCATCAAGACGTTTCATTTGATACCCATATCGGCTACCTTTGATGAAATTTTTTTTTCGGGGGCCAGGGGAGGCAAAATATATGACAAATTTGTGACCCCTCTCCTCCTCGCGATTGGAAAACTTCGAGCTGTAAATCAAAAAAAAATCAGGTAGGTAGGTTTTTAAGAAAAAAAACTTCGACTTTTGTGCCGATTTATCCTCATCATTTATTGTTCCGGGCTATTTACCTGCGTCGAAATGAGGACACGAGAGAGAAGGTTGTCCGCGAGGAGAGATAGCCCTCACTCAACGATTGGCAGCAGTCTTGCGTGAAGGTGGATTGCGCGCCTCATCCCGGGTGTGAGATGGTGGCTAAATTGAAGGCATGGTGAGACTGACATTTATCTGACCCAGCTTTTGAGCGGGCACGGGTGTTTTTAGTCGAACCTGCACAAGATTGGTAGGTCACGGTGCCCCGATTGTCAGTTTCTACCTAGGAGAGGAAGACAATGCTTACCGCAAATTTTTTGCGTGCACAAAATGGAGCAGGCTGCGAAGGTATCTCTACAGGAAGACGGGAGAGCTCACCCTGGATAATACAGTCGCGGTGATGCGCGAATCGGTTGACAAATGGAACCAGGTGGCACATTATGCTCGGCCAGTCTTAAAAGATAAAAGGGACTCACAGCAGCTGGGGGCGTTGGGGCTGGGGGACGACTTGTCTGACAACTCCTCTTCCACTCTCACCTTGCACTAGAAGAGGCATTCTCCAGCTAGAAGTGGCCTCACGGTAGCAAAACGAGACCTGGCCCGAAGTAATGTGTCAAAGAGTTCCAGGCTGGGTTCTCAGGTTGACAGGAGAGGTGTTTAATGGGTAGTTCAGTCACCTTCTTGGGAGTATGGGAATCCCACACTCTGTGCATAAATGACATTCACTACCCAACCACAAAAATAGGTTGCATATGATTAATAAAATATTTAATCATTATGATTTCAGAAGGAATTTGGAATCCCTCAAGGGACTCTGGAGATATATTATTAACAGTAACAGTAACATTTATTTATTTACTTATTGACCAAACAAGGTGTACTTTTTTTAGGGTATTGTAAAATCATTTTACAATACCCTACTAAATTGCGTCCTGTCTGTCTGTCCGTCCGTCCGTGTGTCATACCACTTTTTCTCGCAAACAACATTATCTAGATCTTGTATGTAGGTGCAAAGTGACGTCCTCTTCACAGTTTCATCACTAAAAGAAATTTCTAAGGTCTTTGACGGGGGTCTCCCCATATAGGGGAGTAGCCCCCGAAAAAACAATTTCATCGCATGTAGGCAATATGGATATCAAATGAAGGGTCTTAATGATAACATTTCAAAACGGTTTTGCTTTGAGGGGTACAGGGGAAGGGGAAATGTACGAAAATTTTGACCCGAAAAATCTGAAAAAATTCACAGAGGTGTAACTTTAAAGGTGCAAGGGCAACAATATCTCAGAAGCCGAAATTTGATCAACTTTATTAATAATAGTACATTTTATAAATCTTAGATTTTTGCCTATAAAATCAAGACGGGGCCCTTAAATTTCCCAAAAGCTATAAATTATGTTTTTAAAAAGCAATTGTATGTGTGCCAAAAATTTCACAACAATTGAACAATTAACAGCTAAGTTACAGCCGATTGGGAATAAAGATGGCTCATCTTGTTGAAAATTTTGACACACCTATTTATCGGCTCATTATCACCATAGATAGTATGATGTTTACTTTCCACGAGCAAAGGTGAATGTCTCGTAAATCTTACTGACTCGTTTGAGGTTATTTTTTCAATTAGATATTGGACATTAACGGTTCCTCTAAGGACATCAAATGCTAAGCAAGAGCATAATGTGGTTCTACGGGAGGCAATGGTGTCATATTGAGAAGGGATAGCCGGTTATCGTATGATGGCAAATTATGGAAATTTTTTGGATTTTAGAGGGATCTCAGAGCAAACAGTAAGAATTGTTTCTGAACAAGCTCAAACCTCTCTGAGCGAATATCAAAGACCGGATTCCAAACGACACAAGCGTATTCCAGAATTGGGCGCACTAATGATGTGTATAACGTTTTCGTTACCCACAAGTTCTTAAATTCTTTCGCGCGTCGTTTGATGAAACCTAAAAGCTTATTCGCTTTGCAGAGAACCTCATCGTAGTGCAAATTGAAGCGGAGTTTCTTATCCAAGTGAACACCAAGATCTACTACACTATCAACTCTGGAAAGCTTTGTATCATCGAGGTGATAATCAATTAATAAAATTGTACTTTTCCGATAAAAACTTATCACCTGGCATTTCTCAAAATTCAAATATAGAAAATTTTTGTTAGATCACTCTAATAGAGTATTTACTTTGTCCTGCAGGAAGAAAGAATCACTTTGGGGTGCTATCACATGATATAATTTGAATTCATCCGCATAAAATAAGTAAAGTATATCGGATAACACCTCAGAAAGGTCCGCTATAAAAATGTCGAAAAGAAAAGGTCCGAGGCGACTGCCTTGAGGAACACCGGAATAGAGATTAATTCCGTTTGACACATATCCCTGAAATTTAATGGTTTGAGTCCGATTTTTGAGATACGAGTCCAGCAAATGAAGTAGGGAGCCGGTGATTCCAAATTTATTCAATTTATGGTTCACTGCTGCTCACAACTTGGATCTTAGTAGACTTTCATATAAAATGCACTAAAACATTCTCTATCCTCAGGGTTATCATTGCGTAAAGTGGAAAGTTGCTTAAAAGAGTCAGCGTCTTCAGTATTTTAGACTAACGAACGGTATATTTAAAACAAATCTTTCAAAGGACAAAACCGATGAATTTATGCTTCATATCAACTTAGATTGTAAATACGAGTATCTTTGGGACAAATTTCAAGAATGCTCACTACAATGGCTTTACTTGGAACTGATCCTCTGGAGTCATGAACATTTATCCAAGATCATAAGGTTTTTGAAATATCAGAATTGAGTTTGCGTCCAGAAACAAAATTGACCTCATTACAAGCAATGGCTATGTTTATGGTTTTTCGCAATAAGGCCCATTAATGATGTTCTTTAAAATGATTACTGTATTTGAAAATTTTAATAAAAATTAAAAGGTTTATTCTCATTAATCGACTAAAATACTTTGGCAAAGATGAAAGAAACTTGATCGTTTTCATATTAAGTTCAAAATACACAATATGTAAACATTAATCTGAAAGCTACAAAAATCTGCTACTGAAAAGGGTGAAAAAAAGGGGCCGACATAAAAGAAAACTGACTTAAATGTGCCCTCAAAAGGCTTAAATAAATCACATGGAAGCGGTACCAATTCAACTCCCCCCCCAACATCATGAAGTTAAAATACGATAACATCATGGAAATAATGAGGAAAACTTATATGGCACCGAATTCATAAAATTTATTTCAGCCTTTTGAGGATACATTGCGGGCAGTTTTCTTTTTTGTCTAAAAGTTTATTTTTTTATTTTGACATCGACATTAGGAAGATAATTCATTTGAATTATCTAAAGAAAAGCATCAAGCTTTAATTGAGAGGCAATAAACATAAGAAATGAAAAATCAGTCTTATTCATGATGTCCATAAATAATTTGCAAATAGGTCTCCTCTTTGCAGATTTACTCAGAAGTAATCATTCTGTTGATTTAATTTATATTGCTTGATTAAAGTGCATTATTCTAAGTGTAATTTAATTCAAATTGTAATTATCTATTGTATGTTTAAATTCCAGTTGTAATGAATTTTTATTTATTTGCAGGTAAGATTGCGAAAAATCAATACATTACCATATAATCAACATATGCATATTCATCTTCATCATAAATAACAGTAAGTAGTTTCTAGCATAAATAACATCAATTACTGTAATTATTTGTAAAAGTTTTATTACTTATTATTCCTACATATAAAGTTTTATGTTGAATATAAAACTTTTCTGTACAAATAATAATTAATAATTATTTTACAAAATTTCATGCAACTAAAATCTGTCCAAAGAAGTGATTGGGTGTACAACTTAATAACCAGAATTTGACGCTAGATGTCCGTACTAACAAATATCGTGAAAGCTCGAACTTTATATATATATATATATATATATATATATATATATATATATATATATATATATATATATATATATATATATATATATATATATATATATATATATATATATATATATAGACACGAGGTGTGTTCAAAAAGTATCACGAATTTTGAATTTTCGCGGGTTACGTATATTCAAATTTCGATTTTTTTGTGGCGTTATGTTGGTACTCATGTCTGTCACTTATGCCGACAAGCTCGACCATTTTGAATGTTCACTTGATTGGTGATAGGTGCTTTACTTGCACGTGTTTTCAATCGTCTTCGATTTTCACTTATTCAAAAAAATGGATCAAAGAACGTGTATCAAATTTTGTGTGAAAAACGAAATTAAGTGCGCGGATGCATTCCGAATGTTGACTGTGGCATACGGAGAAGCTACCTTGGACCGAAGCAACGTTTATCGGTGGTACAAAATGTTTTTAGAAGGCTGAGAAGATGTGAGCGACGAAGAGCGTGCCGGACGCCCGAGCACTTCAACAACAGACGAAAAAATTAATGAAGTGGAGAAAATGGTATTGGCCAATCGTCGAATCACCGTTAGAGAAGTTGCTGAGGACCGAAACATATCGATTGGCTCGTGCCATTCGATTTTTATCAACGATTTGGGCATGAGACGGGTCCCGCGAAATTCGTACCAAAATTGCTCAATTGCGACCAAAAACAGCAACGCATGAACATTGCTAATGAGATGTTAAACTCTGTCCGCGACGAACCAAATTTGCTCCAGAGGGTCATAACTGGTGACGAATCGTGGGTTTATGGTTATGACGTGGAAACCAAAGCTCAATCATCTCAATGGAAGCTGCCGCATGAACCAAGACCGAAAAAAGCGCGCCAAGTTCGGTCGAATGTGAAAGTTTTGCTGACAGTTTTCTTCGATTGCAGGGGCGTGGTGCATCATGAGTTCTTGCCACAGGGAAGAACGGTCAATAAGGAATATTACCTGCAAGTTATGCGCAATTTGCGCGAAGCAATCCGCCAGAAACGCCCGGATTTGTGGGAGAACAAAAATTGGCTTTTGCACCACGATAACGCCCCTGCTCACATATCGTTGCTTGTGCGCGACTTTTTGGCCAAAAACAACACACTAATGATGCCGCAGCCACCGTATTCCCCAGATCTGGCCCCCTGTGACTTTTTCTTGTTTCCTAAACTGAAGAGGCCCATGAAAGGACAACGTTACGCTACGCTTGACGAGATAAAGATGGCATCGAAGGAGGAGCTGAACAAGATTAAAAAAAATGATGTTTTGAAGTGCTTCGAAGATTGGAAAAACCGTTGGCACAAGTGTATAATATCTCATGGGGATTACTTTGAAGGGGACAAAACAGATATTCATGAATAAATAAATAATTTTTGAAAAAAAACAAAATTCGCGATATTTTTTGAACACACCTCGTATGTCCGAAATGCTGCTTGAGTGCCATAAAAAGAAATCATTTTTACTTCTGATCGTGACTGAGGATTAAAAATGAATCCATTACGACAATCCTAAGCGCAAAAAGTTATACGTGAAGCCCGGCCAACCAGCCAAATCAACAGCGAAGCCAAATATCCATGGCGCCAAGGTTATGCTGTGTATTTGGTGGGATCAGAAGGGGTCGTTATATTATGAGTTGTTGAAATTGGGCCAGACAATCACAGGTGACTTGTACCAAACACAATTAATATTAGCTAAACTTTTTAATTGGATCATTTCACCCTTTTCACATCAATTTAATGTAAATCTATACGGCAAATTTGCTCTACATTTGAAGCTTTATCTAACGTCGCGCGGATATTGATCACTCTTTCGGATGGCTCCGATAGCTTTTTAAATTACTATTTATGGAATTGTTTGCAGCTACATATAAATGAGTTGCATATTTTGAATAATAATTTTTCTGAAAAATTATTAGAGAAGAAAAATGTTAGAAGAAGGTGGTTTCGACGTGTGCACTAATTTTCCTCAGGCCATCACACTTAGATACATGATGGCCTGAGGAGAATTAGTGCACACGTCGAAACCACCTTCTTCTAACATTTTTCTTCTGTAATAATTTTTCAGAAAAATTATTATTCAAAATATGCAACTCATTTATATGTAGCTGCAAACAATTCCATAAATAGTAATTTAAAAAGCTATCGGAGCCATCCGAAAGAGTGATCAATATCCGCGCGACGTTAGATAAAGCTTCAAATGTAGAGCAAATTTGTCGTATAGATTTACATTAAATTGATGTGAAAAGGGTGAAATGATCCAATTAAAAAGTTTAGCTAATACAAGTACTTGCAAGAGAAATTTACCTTGAATATAACTTGCAGATACAAAAACATATTGAGTTTGCATAAGTAGAAAAATTAAAAATTAACTCCCTCACCTCTGAGCATGGTGGTCGCCATCACCGGTGTGTATCTAAGTGTGATGGCCTGAAGAGAATTAGTACACACGTCGAAACCACCTTCTTCTAACATTTTTCTTCTCTAATAATTTTTCAGAAAAATTATTCAAAATATGCAACTCATTTATATGTAGCTGCAAACAATTCCATAAATAGTAACAATTAATATGTTTGAAGCGTGTCATCATCGAAAAATGCCCGAGATATGCGACCAGACACGAGGCTGTAATTTTTCATCATGACAACGCTCGGCCGCATGTTGCAAAATCCGTGAAAAACTATTTGGAAAATAGTGGATGGGAAGTTTTGACCCACCCGCCTTACAGACCGGACCTTGCTCCGTCTGACTTTCATTTATTTCGCTCGATGAAAAACCCCCTCAACGGAATACGGTTCACTTCAGAGCAAGGCATCCGAAATTGGATAGGTTCATTTTTGGCTGCCAAGCCGGCGCAATTTTTTTGTGATGGAACTCAGGAATTGCCTGCGAAATGGGGAAACGTTGTAGCTTTCGATGGACAACACTTTGAATAGAATATATTGTAAGATTTTTCCACAATATAGCATCAAATTTCGCTAAAGTTGAACACCCAATATATAGAGCAGCTAATCATGTACTTGGGAGTGAAATTCACGCAAGATATGTTGACGATGTCATATGTATAACAACCAGCAAGAAGGAAGAACAGGTTCTGGAATGCTTCAACAAGCAGCGTAAAAACATAAGATTTACAATGGAAACAGACAAGGAAGGATATAATATCTGGTTATAACGATAAAAGCAAACAAGAAGCCAAATTAACTTGAATATGAAATATATTTAGAGTTTACAGCCACAGAGACAACTACACATGATTCACCAAACCGCCCTCAAAATCGCAGAAATACGGCAACTAGACAATTAGTAACTAGAAAAGAATAAATGCCTTTAACAAAAGCAGCCTACTGCAAGGTGCTAGAAACAATATATACCATAAGGGAAAGCAAGGGATAGAAGAATGACATAGTGGATAAAATTAGAGGACACTTTAGAATACCTTAAAAGCGCAGCAAAGAATGAAAAACGTTTTGAAACCATACAAAACATTAACATATAAATTAGCCAAATTTGAACTTTCTAGCTTCTAAAGTTTCTATGGTAACAGACAGGACGCAAAACTAGTTGGTCTTTGTAAAAAATTTTTTTAGCAAAGTCCTGAACAACAAGGAGGGCGCACTATCGAGACTCCTTCTTCTTCTTTTAAGCACTACAGCCCCTCTCGGGCATTCACTTAGAGATAGTTAGAGTATCTCATTTTCATGACCGTATTGATTTTTTCGGAAGTTGTTTTGGTCAGTACCATGCTCCCGTGTGTCTCCTCAGCTATGATATGATCTGATTAAATCAGTACATATCACACCTGAGTGAACACTCGTAGTCCGAAAAATCCTCTGAACTAAATCACGTTGTTCACCAACGAGATTTGAACCTGGGACCTTTGCCTAATGCGTCAAATGCTCTAACCACTAGACCACATACACTATTGAAACTAATCAATCGAAAAAATAACGCTGACAAGGGACGGGGAAAAAGTTCCAAAATTCATCATATTTTGGTGTTTTCGCTCTACTTGCTCAAAGAATGAGTAAGTTGTAGAATGATAGGCCTATATTTGCTGGTGGTGGATGCCAAACACGCTGGACTTACGTCTGAATCTCTACAAGGACTGGAAGAGTTCTGTTACAGATTGGAAATATAATAAGAGTTGATAAACAAAAAATCCATGTTAGCCAACTTTTGTTAAAAATTAATTTTTTTGTGGTCACTTCCATATATGGCGCAACCCTCTTAAAAACCTTATGTACTTTTTTATGCTAAAATTTCAGAAAGGTCACCACTTTTGTTCGATGTTCAAAGTTTCATAGCTTTAGCTGTTGTAGTTTCTGAGAAAAATTGCTGTGACGCACGGACAGTCATACAGGTTTTGGGGACTTTTTACAAAATCCTAAATGTTGGTAAACATATGAGCCTTAGCTAAGTCATTGGTTTTTACGCGCACAATATATATGTAACTGCATTGGTACAATCAGTTAACATGTTCAAACAAATGGGCTAAATCGTATTGAGCTCTCTGTACCATATCTGGTCGGTCAAGGTTTGATTTGATAGCACCAAGTACGTACGTATTCTTTTCTATTGTTTCCTTGACAAGCGTAATTTTGATAGGTACTAGCTTTTCATTAGATAAACAATTTTATTGTTAATGAAATTATTTGCAAATATTCTTATTACGTTTCAATTCAAAAAGTGGTAAAATAGCCAAAATTCTCTGAAAGTTTGTGAAAGCGTGTATCCAGCGCTTGACTATAAATTGATTTTGACAAATATTAATATAAGATGTACGAGTATTACTTCCATCTGTGCTATTTTTACTACAAGAATATTGGTTAATTTTAATATATTCATATTAATATATATTTATTTTGGAATAATTGCAAGAAATTTAATAAAATGAAGATAAATTCAAAGAAAATCAATCTATAACATTTTAAATGCAGCCATGACCTAGTATACATGAAAACATAGATGTAATTCGCTGCAGCAGAGTAACTAGATTTCAATTCAATCGCGAATGGATTGGTAACCACAATCTTAAAAATTGTCAGACTTGTTACTTACGCTTTTCTGTTAAATATGGTCTTGCGGCATTAGTTGTAACTAGCAGCAACAATGCAACGAATGATATAGCTAGCATGTTTTTGTATTTGAAGATTTAGATTAGAAAAATTTTCACCAATTCGGGCAATATCACAATATTAGACAAAACCAACACTTTATGTTTTGAACACTTCCATAAACTTGAAATTTCTATCACTTTTCACTAATCTATCAACACAATTTGTGCACTAATAGTAAAAACCAACAACTGACCACAATCGATATCTATTACGAAATGATTGCTGATTTGTTCTAACCAGATATTATATACTAGAAATCTATCTTAACATAAAACGTAGATTTAAATTAAAGTAAGCTTGATTCGTTTCTCACATATTAAAAGTACTCGTATATAGTGTTGCATATATGTATTTACAGAAAAGTTTTTCAAGAATATTTCTCCACTATTTAAAGCTTAGATTAGATGCTGACGCTTATTACTTAGATAATTTATATTTACTTATTTAGGAAGTTAATGCAAGTAAGGTGCATCTATTTAATATTTAATAACGCATTTTAATACATAAATATCGGGAAGCTTAATAAGCTTGTAAGTGAGAGATATGTAAATAGCATTTCATTTGAATGCATACTTAATGTTTAGAAATTATGTAAAGGAAAAGTAGAACCCTGAACTCTTACACATATTTCAATGCTACTGTTGAAATGTGTAATGCTAATTCATATCTCTTTATAAGTTACAGCTACTTTATTATAAGTTTTATACATATTAATCAGAACGATTAGCATTGAAAATCAGAGGTACATTATTATCTGTGCGGTCAAGTGTTAAAAGTATGTACGGCTTATGTAATAAATCATTGCATATGAATAGTAATTATTAACTTTTCGAAGTCACGTGATATATATATATATATATATATATATATATATATATATATATATATATATATATATATAATTGCAATAACAAATTCAAGTGCAGGAGGGTGCTCCTGTTGGAAGGGTTTTGTAAATAAACTAGTAAATCAAACAAGCCTTCAATTCACCTCGAAAAAATAAAAATATTTAAGTTTGCCGCCATTTTGGCTGCGTTTTATTTACCTCATTTTTTGGATAGCTGTAATGATACACCCATATTGCAAGCCATTCGTAAAAGTTTCTTGAAAATTTGGACGAATCTGTAAAGTTCAGGCTGCTTAGAAACGCATGTCTCATATCAGGTATTGTTGTTGTTTTAATCGCAAAATTTTCGATCGGCTATAGCTTTGTTGTTTAAAACTCGACAACAAGCTTACTGCACCTATTCCTAAAACATGTGAATATGCGTTTTTTTGCAAATTTGATATATTTTTCATATATTTTAACTCCTCTTAATATCGCCAACGCTTTTTGGATGCTCGATCCTGAAAGCTCTCATCAATACCTTTTATTTGATACCCAGGTTAACTAAGTTTTGTTTAAAAAAAGTTTTTGGTGGTCATTTTCATATATGTGGTATCCCTCTTAAAAACCCTATGTACTTTTTTTATGCCAAAATTTTAGATAGGTCACCCCTTTCGATCGATTTTCAAAGTTTTATAGCTTTAGCTGTTGTAGTTTCTGAGAAAAATTGCTGTGACGCACGGATGGTCAGTCAGGTTTTGGGACTTCTGATAAAGTCCCAAATATGCTCACTTCCAACTTAAAATGCAAATTCTGCCTAGTTAATTGAGAAGCGGAAAATCCTGAGTAGAAAAAAATGTTTTGGGACTTTTGACTAGGTAGTCAGGTAACGAATCGCTGCATTGATTTTCGTTCCCAACGTCTGGATACTTTCTTTGACTGGTTTTTCTGTATGACCAATCATTTGATTAGAGATCAATATAAGGGCGAATTAATGGCTTTCTCAAAAAATTATCCAGATTCGAAATATTGCGCATGCATACCTATTTTTAACCGACTTCCAAAAGAAAGAAGGTTATCAATTCATCGCGTATATTTTTTTTTGCTTTTTTTTGTAAGTTCACGCATAACTTTTAAACGGAGCTAGATAAAGGAGTCCTGTTTTTGGCAAATGATACGTATTTCTTCCAGTTAGGTCCCCTTTAAAGGATAAGAAATTCAAGTAACGGTAAAAGGTTCTTACCGTTAAAACTAAAAAAATTCCGACTTTCACCCGGATTTTTCAGCATAACTGATCGACGCATGTAAGGATTTTGATTGTAGAGGTTTCCAACGAAGGACACTATATTGATCTAAAATGTATCGGAACAGAATTGAAATCCTTCCAAGGGCTCTGTAGATATTAACAGTTAAATATGATACATTGATGTCGACAAATTGAATTTTAGTGATATTTCGTACGAGATACCGAGTCTTTTGGTGACAGATGATAAAAATGATCAGTATCCTTAATTTTCTGCATAATCGGTACATTGTAGTCCATCATTTCTACCGGAAATAACCAATAAATTAATTCTAAATGTGGCATAAATACAATTCAACAATACTTAAAGGGAACATTTCAAGATGCTTTTCTCTTCCGCATTCATTCTTTGCTTACCAATGAGCTCGGTATAGGATCCTTCTTACATCCTTAGACGTAAACGTTACATATAGGATTATAAAATTCCCCGAAGAAATAATAAAGATTGAGTGATTGCAAATTATAGAGTTGACTCGTTACTTTCCAGTTAATATTATATCCATTATACATTACAACATATGCCCAGAAATCTAAAATTAGTGATTTCCATACTAAAAACCGGTGAGAATCGCAACCTAAAAAGAGATACGTTTCCTGCTTTAATTGATCATAACTGTACAGATGAAGATGAAAATGCATAGCCGAGTTTTCATTGAACTATATGGTATGATTTTCTTGAAACTTTCATGAAAATTAGGTGCCATATTTTTAAGTAAATGTCATGAAATTGATTGCGGAGTGAACTTTATGTTTAGATAAATGAGTACATATGTCTATACATATATAATATATATATATATATATATATATATATATATATATATAAATATGTATATATATATATATATATATATATATATATATATATATATATATATATATATATATATACACACACACACACAAGCACACACACACACATACACACACACACATACACATATATATATATATATATACACATACATACATATATATATATATATATATATATATATATATATATATATATATATATATATACATATGTATGTATGTATAGATGGCTATGTGTGTGTATGTTTGTGGTTGGTTGTATGTGTGAGTTCTACATAGGATATAACAAAATTTGTGCCTGGGGGTCGCAGCTTTGCTTCGATTTTCGCCAAATTTTCAGTAATATTTCTGTTCTGCCAAAGTATAGCTCCAGTTTGTACTAAAACTAGTGCAACGATTTATTCAATTGTGTGATAAAGCTCACAACAAAAAATCCAAACTTGAACAATTTGAAACGAAATGGCGGTCGCTCAAAGGTCGAGAAAAGTTGAACGATAAAAAAGCACTTCAGGGTCAGGTCAGAATATAAAAATGGTGGGCTATGCAAAGTT
The DNA here is from genome assembly GCA_963969285.1 of Odontomyia ornata. NCBI lineage: Eukaryota > Metazoa > Arthropoda > Insecta > Diptera > Stratiomyidae > Odontomyia > Odontomyia ornata. Next base: position 416,791,732 of record OZ017738.1, on the reverse strand, counting down.
CAAAATTCGAAAATTTCTCAAAGCTACAATTCATATTGGATTATTATGAAATCTAAAATCAAGGTAGACGTTGATGAGATCATGGATTAAATGTACCAGAGTTAAATTTGCTTCCTTTGAACGCTGCAGATTTTAGCCGTAGTGGTTTTTCATTGCAGTAAAACAATGATATTTTAATGTACGAGAACATGGTACAATGTATTCAAAAAACTGAGTTTTGAATGGTTTGAAATGAAAAAATTTGCCACTAAAAAGGGTGAAATAAAAAACTTTTAGAAAAAAAAGAAAACTGACTTCGGAATGACCTAAAAAGGATGAAATAAATTTTTTGGAAGCGGTGCCAAATGAATTTCCCCATTTCAACATAAATACTTCCAACATCTGCACCATCACAAAAAAATCGGGGAAAAATTATAGGGCACCGCTTCCATAAAATTTATTTCATCCTTTTTAGGGCATTCCGAAGTCGGTATCCTATTTTTTTCTAAAAGTTGTTTTACATATCTGTATCCACTGAATGTTTACTTATAATTTATAAAATTAATAATAAATATTGCACATATCTTAGTTAAAAAGAGATCAACGACTCTTTATGAAACGTGTAGATGAGTTTAAGAAAAATCGGCTTAACACTTTGAAAAGTTACATTTTTTTGCCCGGAGGGAAGACATCTATAAATAGTCTACTGCTATGTTTCTTTTAAAATGTATTGCCTACGAATAAAGGTATATCCATAGTTAGGGGATCTTCTTCCTCGAATAATGGAGTTATCTTAAAAAGTACGAAAGTGTCTAACGTGCGTTCGTACCTCCACGCCAGAACGTTCCAGCGATTTTTGCGGGCATGTTTGTAACCAGTAGCTTGATCCGCAAATAACGTGTTTTAATACGTAGAATATTTTTTGCATTTGTCGAATACGCTTTAGGTAGAACAGAAAAACTATACATCAAAATCAACATTACAACTTGGAGAGTAAGAAGTTTTATATGTGACTGAGTTTATTTCCGCTATTCCACTACTATCTTGTAGGAATTTCACCTTACACGCAGCTTTATGATATTAAAACACAATCTTTTTCAGGAACGTATTGTTAAAAGGTAATAATGAAACAACAACTCTTTTCGATTCGATTCTCGCGTCTTTAACCTTCAGCCATCGTTATTCAAATTTATGTCTTTCGTATTTTGGCGTCGTTGTGTAACTTTGCGTCATTGGTCTTCGAGCGTCGTTGTTCAACTGTGTTTTTCATTCAGTGGACCATCGGTACTAGTATATTTAGGTTTGTCAATCCCACAACTTGGCCGTCCTGTACGTCGTTCGCCTCGAATAACCCTTCGTGATAATCGGCAGAATAACTGCTGTTCTACCATCGTCCTCGTTCACGAGTGACTTCATATACTCGGTATAAGTGCTAGTGTACAATAGACCTTCATAATAGCCCTACTTCTCTACATCATACGTATCGCCTGGTTTTACTTTGGTGACAGTATAGGGTCCCAGAAACGTTCTTCCTAGTTTAAGACCCCGTTCCCTTGTGTTCGCTTAATTACCACGAGTTGTCCCATTCGATAACTTTCAGCTGGTCTTCTTCGTAAATTGTACGTTTTGCGATTCTCGTTCTGATTTTTCAAAATATTTTGCTTAGTCGTCTTCCCAATCTCCTCTTGCTTGTCCATAAAAATGTTCCTGATCTCATCCTCTAGCAATTTTTTCAGTTCAACATCAGCTTCTCTCGTAATTTTATCCCAAACATTAGTTCGAATGGCATCATATTGATACTTCTTTGATACGAGAAATTCATAAGTTGTTGCTGTCGATCTACATACTTATACCATTTGGCGGGCTCATAAATTGTCATTTTGGTTAATACGGCACCAATTATCGCATAGCTCGTGGTAGCCCTGTTGTGATGTTTAAATGCTTGATCTTCTGCTCAGTACAATACTCTTGAAAATCATGAGAAGTAAGAGCTGAATGAGCAACGAGCTCTGGATGGAAGTGGAAGCGGCTATCTGGACCGTGGCAGAACAGACGATTGGACATCAAGCCCGGCGCAAGAGGAATGATTGGTTCGTTGATGAGCGCCAGAATGCGTTAGATTAAAAAGAATCAGGCGTACAAAGAATACGTAGGCTTGCAAACCAGGACGAAGATAGAACACTATGAAAATCTCTGAAGACTAGCGAATAAGATAATTAGGATTAAGAAAAAAAAAATACTATGACGACCAATTCTGAAGTATAGATGTAAGTTTAGCGAGCAATAACACGAGTCAAGCATATAAAGTAGTGAAAAGCCTGAAATGGGGTTATCAGCCCAAAACAATGCTCTGTCGTGATGGCAGCGGCAAAATTATCGCTGATGAAACCAAGATTAAGGAAAGATAGGCATCATATCCCAAGAACATCCTTAATCTTCCGCACAGCTCCAGAGCATCGGAGCCTATAGATGTCTGGCAAGAACTTCCATTGGCCCTACCAACGCTGTATGAAGTTTGATCCATCATCAAAGCCCAAAGAATAATTAAGCGCCGGGCATTGATGAGATTCCGGTGGAGCTCATCAAATATAGTGGCAGTAATGTGCATCAAACTATTCACAAAGTCATCCAGCACATTTGGCTATAAGAACATATGCCGAAAGAGTGGACCCAATCAATTATATTTCCTATCCACAAAAAAAGTGACAAGCTACAGTGCGAAAATTATAGAGGCATATCACTTCTTTGTACGGTGTACAAAATATTTTCTAAAATCTTAGAAAATAAAATCGGATCATACGCCAACAGTATAATTGGGGAGTTTTAAGGTGGTTGTAGGGCAGGTAGACCAACAGACAATTGTTGACAGTCAAGCAGGCACTTGAAAAATGCTGGGAGTTCAACATAGACGTACACCAAATTTTCGTAGACTTCAAGCAAGCATACGACAGTATTGATCGTAACGTACTGTGCCAAATAATGCTTGGTTTTGGCATCCCAGCCAAATTAGTCCGTCTTACCAAAATGACAATGACATCGATGACCTCCCAAGTCCGCATCAATAACCAACTCACCGATGCCTTTGACACAAGTATCGGACTAAAGCAGGGAGATGAGTTGGCCCTAGTGCTATTCAATTTGGCTCTGGAGTACGTCATACGGAAGCTACCAGTCGATACGCGAGGTAGGTTACTATACAAATCGAGCCAAGTAGTAGCCTATGCGGGCGACATTAACATGCTGTCACGGTTATTAACAACTACCAAAGAACTCTTCCTGAAACTCGACAGCGAAGTAAAACTAGTAGGGCTACAAATCAATGAAAATAAAACAAATTTCATGACGCACTTGAGGAAAAATACCTCAAGCACACAAAATATTACACTTCGCGAATACAGTATCGAGAATTTCAGCAAATTTGTGTATTTAGGCGCCAAAATAACGAAAACAGGTAATGAAAGAGACGAAATATGCCGAAGAATACAGCTCGCAAACAAAATATTCTATTCGGTATTGACGATCTTGAAGACCAGCTGCATACACAGGAGAACAAAGCTCCAAGTATAAAAATCTGTGATAAGACCTGTGTTATGCTATGGGTGTGAAACATGGACTCTAATCCAGGCATTCGCAAATATATTGGGTCCTGAGGCGAATAATTGGAGCGAAGCTAGACGGGGACCAATGGCAAATTCGATACAACCACGAACTGTCTGAAATTGTTGACGAACCGGAGGTCTCAAGAATTGTAAGACTGCGGAAGCTGCGATGGGCTGGCCACATAAATCGTATGGACCAACAACGGATACCCAAGAAGGTATTCGTTGGGAGAACTGAAGGGCGGAGACCAGTGTGGAAACCAAGAAAACGCTGGTCTGACTCGGTCGACGAAGACAGTTCATCATATAATGATACTTTGTTTTCCAAAAATGTTCCTCTATCGTTCGAGTTTCTTTAATACTTCGTTGCTTCCAGTCATCTTTGTAGAGTATATCTACCCATATTTTGTAAATGAGTCTCTAACTACGAACACGTGATGATAATTTTTGCTAGTACTTTGCAGCGAGCCAAGATAGTCGAAGTGAGATGTATGAAAGGGAATTTCTTCTTTTGGGAATGTGCGCAAATATCCTTCCTGTTTCCTCGTTTACGGTTTACGAGAAGACAAGTAATGCAGCTTGTTATTATTGTGTCGACTTTCTTCTTCAGTGTTGGGATTTGATAGTCTTTTTCAATGACATCTTCAATTTTTTTTGCGGAAGAGTGCCCATTTTCATGAATTTTTCTAAGCAATTCATTGTTCATTCCTTTTGGAACAACAAGAAGCTCTGCAGCATCTAAGGTCAGCTCAACCAAAAGATGGTCAGACTCGGCGTTAAGAACTCCCCACCCGGAATTACTCCAACTGTGGGAGAGATTCACCAGATTGGCAGATACAATAAAAAAGTCAATAACACACGAGCTTCGGCGGAAAGTAGGCTCTTTTGGAACAATCAGTATGAGATCCATATTTAATTGAACCCAGTTAGAGATAGCTGTCCCATAGCCATTAGATACAATATTTCCCCATGAGGGATGCTCCACATGGAAATCACCTCCCATGACATAGAAATCGAACTTTTTGTACAGGGTAAGCGTTTTCAAGTCATCAATGAGTCTTCTCACCAAATATCCATGTCGAACATAAATCCCCACGAACGCAAAGGTGCACTCTCCCAGCATGGAGCTTATTATTTCTGTCTCAATACATTTCAGACTTAGAAGGCAGTGTCTTTGGACTTTCAGGTGATCTATGTGAGCCATAGCAACTCCAAGACTTCCCTCTAGATCATCACGCCTGATGATCTTTTATTTTCCCAGATGTACTCTGTGTTTTTCTTTGAGTCTTGTTTGCAACATAAACAAGAAGTCTGGTCTATGGGCCTTATAGCTTTCTTGAACAAAATTTCTTTTTGTAGCGTGGAGCTAGTGAGCATATGTTGAGGATGGAGAGTTTAATCAAACACATTGCAATAACCTACTTTGAAGACAAATTCTAAGTACGCAACTTTTTTCTCACTAGGATTGGTGAGTTTTTTTAAGTGAGGGTTAAAAGAGTCCACCTTTTGAATGAAAGTGAACAGGTTAGTCACACCCGAAAAATTGTTGGCAGTCAGTGCTCAAAACCGTTTTTCGGTCATTTGGTGACTGCTGGGGTTGCAACATTGGTTGTGGTTTTTATTGCCGTATAGGCTGGCGTGCAAGCTCCTTCTTCACACCTTGCCAAAGACTTGAGTACAAGACCCCTACACGTACAGTATTTTTTTATAGAGGCGATGATAAAACCCCTCCTTTCCTCTTTTTTATTTTTGATATTCTTCCTCCTCTCTTCAACTTCTTTTGCTTTAAGACAACCTCTGAAGCATGCAGGGTGCCCCTTAGCATTGCAATTCACACATAAAGATCTCATCTTGAACATTTAATGTACTTACGCTTCTTGTCGCATTTTGCGTATCTTACTTCAAGTCAGTAGTTAGAAGCGACGTGGCCAAATCTTTAGCAATTGTAGCACTGGGAAGCGCAATTTTTCTATAGACGCTCCCATTGTATCTTCTGATACAATAGAAACTTTATGTCAATCGCTTTCTTCACTTCAAAGTCCAGTTCCAACTGGACTCAGAAAGATGAAAGCCTTTTTTCTCTTGTAGAGCTTGTAGTGGCGAGCCTGTTTGCTGAAAGGATATCTTCTCTGAGATGCTCCCTCAGCTCAGATATGACGTCTTTCTCGTCGTATCACCCGTGCACGCTTTTGAGAAGGAGTGTTAATTTTCTCTCTCCTGGAAGAGTATAGGTGTAACAAACCACCTTCACACACTTCAAAAAATTTAAAAAGGCTGGTATAATCCTTAACTGTTTGAGGGCGGAGCGAAGTTCATGAAGAGCTGTTCACCGTCACGTTGAACTCTGGTTCCTTTTTAGAGTTTCATGCGCATGCCTTTTTGACGCTATTCCTAAAAGTCTTCAGGTCAAGTCTATAGCACACTATAGGAGGCACCCTCTTTTTTTTGGTAGCGGCCACACTTGGCTGCTGGGGCTTCGATTTCCCTTTAAATTCCCTCGAGACCCACAATTCCACCCGGCTTGGGTGTGGCCCCCGAGAATCTAGCGGTAGCTATTTTCGCTACCTTTTTGAGCTGGGGATAATCCGGCTCGGTCACTTCCAGTGTCTTCGATACCTTTGAAGTAGCCTCCTGCGTAAGATATCTTGTTGGTCTCTTTCTGGCTTCTGGCTTCACCACCCTCGTCCTCCTTTATGTCCCCACCAAATTTCTTGCAGAAACGCTGCAAGTTTTTCCTTGCTTTCCGCAGGAAGCTAGATTTAGCTCCGGAAAGCTCTCCATACTCATTATTCCCCCCCCCCCCCCCCCCCCCCCCATACCCACAGATTCCAAGACAGAACTTGGAATACTGTTGCGGGAAAATGTAAGTAAGTAAAACCTGAAACTGGCAGAACAGACGATCTGACATCAAGCCCGGCGCAAAAGAAATGAATGGTTCGATGATGAGTGACAGAATCGGGCGTACAAGGAACACGTAGGTAGGTACAAGGAACACATAGGTAGAAAAACCAGGACGAAGAGAGAACACCATGGAAATCTCAGAAGAGTAGCAAATAAGATAATTGGGATTTAGAAAAGAATATACTTTGACGACCAGTTGAGATGTATAGATGTAAGTTTAGCGAGTAATAATACAAGACAAGCATACAAAGTAGTGAAAAGCCTAAAACGTGGTTTATCAGCCCAAAACCACGCTCTGTCGTGATGATATCGGCAATATCATCGCTGATGAAACCAAGATTAAGGAAAGATGGGTATCATATTTCAAGAACCTTTTTAATTTTCTGCATAGCTCCAGAAGATTGGAGTCTATAAATGTCTGGGGAAAACTTCCATTGGCGTGGACTCTGGATAAAGTTTGTTCCACCATCAAAACCCAAAAGAATAATAAAGCGCCGGGCATTGATGAGATTCCAGTGATGCTCGTCAAATATGGTGGCAGTAGTGTTCATAAAGCTATTCACAAAGTCATCCAGCATATTTGGCAACAAGAACATATGCCGAAAGAGTAGAACCAATCAATTAAAATCCCTGTCCACAAAAAAGGTGACAAGTTACAGTGTGAAAATTAAAGAGGCACATTTCAACTTTCTACGCCATATGAAATATTTTCTAAAATCTTAGAAAATAAAATCGGATCATGCGCCAACAATCAAGGTGGTTTTAGGGCGGGTAGATTGACAACAGACCAATTGTTCACAGTCAAGCAGGTACTTGAAAATGCTGGGACTTCAACAAAGATGTACACTAAATTTTCGTTGACTTTAAGCAAGCATACGACCGTATTGATCGTAACGTAATGTACCAAATAATGCTTGGTTTTGGCATCCCAGTCAAATAAGTCCGTCTTACTAAAATGACAATGACATCGATGACCTCCCAAGTCCGCATCAATAACCAACTCACCGATGCCTTTGACACAAACATCGGACTAAAGCAGGGAGATGAGCTGGCCCCATTGCTATTCAATTTGGCTCTGGAGTACGTCATAAGGAAGCAGCCTGTCGATACGCGAGGTACATTACTATACGAGTCGAGCCAAGTAGTAGCCTATGCGGACGACATCAACATTTTGTCACAGTCATTAACAACTGCCAAAGAACTCTTCCTGAAACTCGAAAGCGGAGCAAAACTAGTAAGGCTACAAAGAAAGAGACGAAATACGCCGAAGAATACAGCTCGCAAATAAAACATTTTATTCAGTTTTGACGATCTTGAAGGCCAGCGGTAACCACAGAAAAACAAAGCTTCATGTACATACATCAGTGGGTAAGACCTGTGTTATGCTATGGGTGTAAAACATGGACCCTAACCCAAGCATACGCAAATATATTGAACGTCCTGAGGTGAATGATCGAGTTGCATGCAATTTTTGACGAACCGGAGGTCTCAAGGTTTGTAAGACTGTGGAAGCTGCAATGGCCTGGCCACATGAATCGTATGGACGAAGAGCGGATACCCATAAAGGTATTCGTTTGTTTTCGTGTTTTCTCCAATTCAACCCCTTCTCTCCAATTCAACCCCTTTTCTCCACTCCTATCCTTCTACTTGTTTTCCTGCTCGTGTTTGTGCTACGCACCTTACCCAGGCGCTTTAACACCTTTTCTTTTTTCACAATTTCCAAAAAATAAATTTGTTCCGAAATTCCTCCGAAGTTTCTCCAAAATTCAACAATTCTTGAAATTTCCAATTTCTTCCACATTTCAATATTCAAAAAAAAACCGTTGAAAATCCTCGAAAATCTTTTGCTGCTCGATCCGTGCTACATCGACGACTGCTCGACTCGAACTCTTCTGATCTTATCAGACTGTTGAATTTCGCAGAAATAAGACAGTTTACCTTTTTGTGTTGCATGTTTTGTTAATAAATTGTACTAGAATTTTGCCGGGCAAACATGCATTGAATAATGGTAATTCTGAAAATTACTTTATTTAAAACCACGATAAATATCATTTAAACAATAAAAATAAAAAATAAATAAAAACATTATTTAGGTTATTTAAAAACCAATGAACGTCTGTATCTATTATGTATTTGTTAAGAACATATCAAACTGAAAGCAAGTATTAATTAGCATTATCATGTTTGCAAAGTGAGAATTTAATGAGTTAACTTTCATTTTACTTTGATTTGGTCTGCCACCGCTTCAGATCTTAGAAATATAAGAAATATCTACGCTAAAATACATTCATTTATTGTGTTAAACAAATGAACACCTCACATAGATTAGAGTAATTAGTGATTTATTACCAGATAACAAGTGTTTTTGCGGTTTATGTATGAAAGTATAACAAATTGTTAGTTTAAGGTAAATTTTTAAGACGAATGACAAGACTAATACTAGTTTACAGAAAGTCCCTATTATATCTATTATAAGCGTACATAACTGCGGAAAATAACATTTTATTCTAAAGTAAAACGGCTATGCTCATTAATTCAATGAGTGCGCAAATAAATTAAGTTCAACACTTTTCATCCAAAGGTGGAGAGCAAACAATTATCGCTATTAGTATGAAAGTTAACTTATGTCATTGTCAGGGATTTGAGCGAGGCCAAATATGTAATTTGTTTTAATTTTTTTATTTACAACTTTTTTGTCGAACTATTGAATGATGATTAATTTCTGACAATAAATCACCTTAGCCAATTGTTTTTTTTAACGAACTTAAAAATTATTTATTCTGTTTTATATTTTCCTTGATTAAATAAATGGGATTCTGAAGAAGAGTTATTTTAATTTATGCTTAAAATAACTATAAAAGAAAACTGGATTGAAAAATTAACCTGGAGTGCCAGTGTCTACATTTTCTACAAGAAACAATCAATTGATCTTCTTGAAAAGTTTCATTTTCGATTCTTATCAGTGCAGTATATAGTAGGGCTCCTTTCGAAATCGGGATGTCGAAAAAATGACATTCGGGGGGCATAGAAAAATTTGCTTATATTTTATTATCCCAGGAAATATTTTTGGATCGCGGCATATTTCCGGAAAAATGGAATTTTAACAAAAAAATTTTAGCTAAACTTTTTTTAATTGGATCATTTCACCCTTTTCACATCAACTTAATGTAAATCTATACGACAGATTTGCTCTACATTTGAAGCTTATCTAACGTCTCGCGGATATCGATCGCTCTTTCGGATGGCTCCGATAGCTTTTTAAATTACTTTTTATAGAATTGTTTGCAGCTACATATAAATGAGTTGCATATTTTGAATAATAATTTTTCTGAGTTTGCATAAGTAGAAAAATTAAAAATTAACTCCCTCACCTCTGAGCATGGTGGTCGCCATCACCGGTGTGTATCTAAGAGTGATGGCCTGAGGAGAATTAGTGCACACGTCGAAACCACCTTCTTCTAACATTTTTCTTCTCTAATAATTTTTCAGAAAAATTATTATTCAAAATATGCAACTCATTTATATGTAGCTGCAAACAATTCCATAAAAAGTAATTTAAAAAAATGTTGTTTTGACATCATAGGACACTAGAATAGTTTGATTGAAGTGATTTGACATTTTTAGCACTCGTTGCGTGAAGACACGTTTTGTGACAGCCCCTGTGACTGAATTTGAAAGTTAAATTAATTTTTCTAAACATCAATTGAAAAGTAATTTTTTGCTGTAAAAATTTTATTGTTTGTCGAATTATACAAGGCGAAAGAAATCTTCAAAGTACCTTCCCCCCTAAAAAGTGGAATGCAGGATATGGAGTACAATTTCAAGGTAAGAAGAATTTTTTTCTATTCGGAAACCAGTATTTACGATTTGAAACTATCGGAACCATCAAATGAGAATCTAGGGAAAAGAAGATTTGAAATCGCGAAAGAAATTAAAAATAGTTGAAATAAAAGAAAATGTAACAGATAATTTAAAAAAGAAAATAAAGAGCTAAAATTGCAAGTTTGTTAATTAGAAGAAATGATCCGAAAATCGTATGGATATGGGCACGCCCCACGAGAAGCGAACTTGTCCAATGTTACCGTTGTCAAAATTCAGGACCCCTTCCACCAATTGTGGATTCAACTTGGACTTTGTAGTATGCGGGGAGGAGCATGCTTCAGGAAATCCTTCTCTTCTTCGTAGCACCACAGCTCCTCTCGGGCCTTCGCTTCCTGTAAATAGTGCCTCAAACTGTCTCGTCCATTTACCATGTCTTCCAATTCCGAAATTCGAGTAGCGATGTACTGCCTTCGTCGACCGAGTCTGACCAGCGTTTCCTTGGTTTCCCCTTTGGTCTCCGACCTTCAATTCTCCCAACGAATGCCTTTTGGGTTTTCGTTTTTCGTCCATCCGATTCATGTGGCCAGCCCAGTGCAGCTTCCGCAGTCTGACAATCGTTGAGACCTCCAGTTCGTCAAAAATTTCATACAGCTCTTAGTTGTATCGAATTCGCCATTAATCCTCGTTCAGATTCGCTCCGATTATTTGCCTCAGGACCTGTCGTGCAATGGCATTCAATATATTTGCGGATTCTTAAGTTAGGGTTTTCACACCTATTGCATAATACACGGCTTATCACAGATTTGTATGCTTAGAGCTTTGTTTTCCTGTATATGCAGCTGGTTTTCAAGACCATCAGAACTGAAGAAAAAAATATTTTACTTGTAAGTTGTATTCTTCGGCGTATTTTGTCTCTTTCATTACTGGTTCTCGTTATTTTGACACCTAAGTATACATGTCCGTTCACATTTTCGATACTGTATTAATTGATTTGTAGCTTTGCTTCGCTGTCGAGTTTCAGAAAGAGTTTTTTGACGGTTGTTTACGACCGTGACAAAATGTCATCCGCATAGGCTACTACTTGTCTTTAATGTATCCCATACAACGTGTATCCTTATGATGTACTCTAGAACCAATTTGAATAACAATGGAGCCAGCCCATCTCCCTGTTTTATTCCGATATTTGTTTCAAAGGCATTGACGAGTTGGTTATTGTCGCGGACGCAACGTTATTGTCATTTTGGTAAGACGGGCGAATTTGTCTGGGATGCCAAAGCGCAACCAATACTGTCGTATGCTTGCTTAAAATCAACGAATCTGGTGTACGTCTATGCTGAACTCCCAACATTTTTCAAGTACCTGCTTGACTGCGAACAATTCGTCTACTGTTGATCTCCCTGCTCATAAATCAGCTTGATACTCCCCAATAAAACTGTTGGCGTATGATCTGATTTTATTTTCTAAAATTTTTGAAAATATTTTGTACGCCGTACAAAGTAGTGATATGCCTATATAATTTTCCCACTGTAGCTTGTCACCTATTTTGTTGATAAAGAATTTAATTGATTGGCTCCACTTTTTCGGCATATGTTCTTGTTGCCATATGTGCTGAATGACTCTGTGAATAGCTTGATGAGCACTGCTGCCACCATATTTGATGAGCTCCACTAGAATCTCATCGATGGCCGGCACGTTATTATTCTTTATAAATCATTTATTAAATCACGATAAACGGTGTTTCGAATTTTTCAATAATTGAACAAAAATTAAACATTTTCAAAAAAAAACAAAAGAATGAAAATACTTTCGTATAAGATATGTACATAAATGCTCTTAGTATTAATTATAAAATTTATTATCATTTTTTGCCGTTATTTGAATTATGTTTCATGATTGCGTTTTCTTCGAATAAATCATCTGAAATTCTGTGGGATCTAGTTTTATTCACCATGGTCGCAAATGAAAACATCCTCCCTACAGAACCCGATGATGGCATATGTGTTTTGTATATCATAAATAAATTTTCCAAAGGTGGGTAGCGATTTAAAAAGCTTAATTCACTACTTTTGCAGAGGAAAAATTTGAAACTTTTAAATCGGACCGCTGTCGAGAACTAACAGTTTAAAACTGACGGCCAGAATCTGAGTTAAAATAAAAAAAATCGTACTCTTTCTGTTTACAGTGAATTTGGTTATAACGACGGCGGAGGAACCTCTTTAATACCGTCGCTATATCCGGAGGTCTCTTTATCCAAAATAATAAAAAGTAATGTACATATGTATTTATTCTTCATTCATTTTATTATGTTATACACGGGTGTTAGTGAAAAAACATGTTATAGAGCTCTGTTTAAGTTTAGTATTTTGTGCACGCTGTAAGGTGTATTCCATTTTCATAATTCCTTCTATATCTAAATTATTTTGGCCTTCACCAAATAAACAGTACTGTTTGAGCGTTGTAAGAGCACATAATGCATCTCTGGTTGTTGGAATCTCACGTAAATTGCAATCTTCTTCCTCTTCTTCATCCTCCTCTTCTTGTGTTTGAAGCACAGACTCAATAATTTCATTATCAGTCAAGTTATCAGTAGTGATAACTTGGTCGTCAATATTCATATAAGTTTCCCAATCCGTAACTGTTGCTTCCACTGATGATAACTTCGCCAATGGCAAATTGTCCAATTCATCATCAGAATCGTCATCAGCTGTATTTAAAATTGAAAATTTACCAAACCCAGCGTGTGAAAAACATTTTTTAATCGTATCTGGACTAACTCGTGCCCATGCTGTTGTAATCATTTCAATGGCATCCAGAAGATTGACGGTAAATGGAGTAGAACTTTTCTCAGTGTCGTTTACCATTTTCTGCACAAGAAGCCTTCGATAATGGTTTTTAAGAGTCTTAATTACACCTTGATCAATATGCTGGATTACTGATGTGGTATTCGGTGGCAAAAATGCCAGTTTGATGTTAGTTAAATTTCGAATTTGTGGGTGAGCTGGACAATTAATTATCAATAAACAAAATGATCTTCTTATTGTTTCCTCTAAACTAAGAGTCCCATTCCCGTAAAACATTTTCAAAAATTTCCGAAGTCATCCATGCTTTTTTGTTCGCCTCATAATCAACCGGCAAAGTTTTTAAAATTCTTGAAACCCCTTGGGTTTTTTCGCCTTTCCTATAACTATCAATTTTCGTTTTCCGCCTGCCATACTTGAAGCAACAAGCACAATTATTCTATCTTTTGATAGTTTGCTACCAATACACTTTTCTCCTTTGAATTTTAGTGATCTATCGGAAGTCAATTTAAAAAATAATCCCGTCTCATCAGCACTCCATATTTGACTGTCGGTATACTCTTTCGTTAATTTTGGTAAGACTGTTCGCAAAAAATCGTCACAATCATTTCGCGACACACTTGCGGCTTCTCCACAAACTTTACCGACCACTATATCATGACGTTGTCTAAATTTGTAAATCCAGCTTCCTGAAAATTCAAAGTTTGTTTTCACTTTCTCTTGCAGAAGAGAACCGCTAATGGGTACATTTTGGCTTCTCTGAGCTTTAAACCACACTAGAAGAGCATTTTCAATATCTTGATGAGTTGGATTACGATTTTTCTTTATTTTCAGGGATTTTGATTCAAAACACTCCATAATTTTGGTACGGTTTTTCCACATTGTTGATATTGTAGAACGTGAAGCTCCAAATTGTTTACACAGATCAACAGTGTTTTCTCCTTTTTGCAGTCTCGAAATTATGTCCACTTTTTCTTTCACAGTAAATGTACCTCGAGGAGCCATTTTTACAAGCTTAAGAAACACTGTTCACTCACTGGAATTTGCTATCTAACTGATTCAAAAGTTTAACTTCGTACACGTTTGACCATTTGTGAACGTAAACAAAAGATAAGAAAGTTTAATTGATCTATGAATGAGTTTTTGTGCCTTCGCCGACTCAGTCGCAATATCCGCATGGGATTACTAGGAATCTGTTATGAACGGTTCATAAAAACAAGTTGCTATACACGAAATTGACGCTATATCCGAAGTCGCTATTACCGAAAGAATTTCTTACGGAAGTATGCTTTAAATTCCAGGGACTTAAGTTTGACGTCGCTATAACCAAAACGTCGTCACAACCGAGGTCGTTATTAATGAAATCCACTGTATTTTTATGTCCACTACTTTGATTTTCAATTTGTTGATCTTGTTCAGATAATTCTAAACATAACGTTTTTTCAGCTATCTTAGACATTTTTTTTGGGTATCAGGGTCATCCCATGTCAACCATCGGTTCTTGAACTTAGGATAAACTAAGGATGCAATAGCAGCATTTTTTGCACTTTCACTAGAGAATCTTAAAAATTCTTCATAACACTTTTCCACACTTTCCAAATATTCTCATACCAGAGGTTCGCAATACTTCAGATTTTGACGTTTCAGCTTCTGTAACTTAGTTCTCACAGAAACTAAACATGGAGTAACAATTCCATAAAATGTATCACCCTGCAGTATATCCAAAGCATTCGCCAATGGCGCTGCATATTGCAAATATTCCTCGATATACTGGATATCAGCATCTTCAAGTGGGTTTTTAATCTCAAGTGCCTTGGCTAGTGAAAAGCTTTTTATTTCCGAAATATATTTAATTGTATCATAAAGATTGTTCCATCTTGTAGCTCCTGCACGAGTTAGTGTATGCCTGAGAATGTCTTGCAAAATCTCTGCAGATTTTGGTCGCCCAACTGCACTCCAGAATTCACTACATTTTCCCATAAGGTAGATTTATTAGATAATATTTTTTGCACATCAGAACTTGCAATCAAATTGAAAATGTGCGCATTGCAGCGCATGTGAAATGGTAGCGTTCATTGGGTGCATGTTTTCAATTTCCATACAAATCTGGTCTTGATCATGATCTATCGCATCGTCACTTTCGCTGTTTTCATCGTACTCTTCATTGGCATCGAATTCTAAAAATGTTTGGTTTATGCCGAATTCCTTGAACGCTTTGACGAAATTCGCACCGTTGTCAGTCACCAGTGATGTAACTTTAGAACGGTCAACATTGAATTCGGAAAATATTTCCAATAACATGTCTTTTATTCGGTCGTGCGTATGTGCTCCCTTAAATCGTCGACAAGCTAAAGCAGCCGAGTGTGTTTCCAAATCTGCATCAATCCAGTGCGCAGCTACGCCGAGAAAACTTCTTTTTTTGCCCGACCAAATATCCGCGGTAGTGCAAACGTAATCAACTGATGCAAATTTTTCTTTAATTCCAGAGATTTGATCATAAGACTGTTTGGCAATTTTTTTCTTAGTGATCGCCTTCCAAACAACTTCTTCCATCATTTTTGTAAAACAGGGGTCCTCTATGGCTCGACCAGGTGTTAAGGAATGAACGACATAATTAGTAATATTAACGTCAAAATTTTCTTGTGTTACCATATCCTTTTCCATTGAAAGAGTGTTGTCGACCGTTTTGCATTAGTTGTTTTCTTATTCTTGTTATTCTTCATGTGCTTTTCATAATCTTCTAATACATCTGTACATCAAGTGTCCAACAAAATTCGACGTTGTTGTCCTGAATCCTTTAATCACCGTTTGTTTTTATGGGCACTTCATGTATGTTGCAGCAAGAATCTTGTCGGAAGGCTCGTCATTAACTAGCTTGAAGAAGGTGCCGTCAAATAAAACAGAAGATGAAAAAGATGATTCCCTTGTTCGATTTTTTCTCGTATCTCCCGTTGAAAATGTAACTAGATTTTCATTGCCCATTTCACTTTGTCCACTAGAATTGACACAATTAATAATACTATCTTCGATATCGATGTTGGTTTCAACGTCTATATCCATTGTTAACACTGT
Source organism: Odontomyia ornata (assembly GCA_963969285.1). NCBI lineage: Eukaryota > Metazoa > Arthropoda > Insecta > Diptera > Stratiomyidae > Odontomyia > Odontomyia ornata. Next base: position 416,775,561 of record OZ017738.1, on the reverse strand, counting down.
AGGAACTTTTCCTTAGTAAAAAATAATCACTCTGACGTGCGCACAAAAAAGATATATTTTGTTTACTAAACACTCAGTGTGCCAAATAATACTATAAACACATGAATGCAAAATGCACGTAGACCCAAGACATACGTACACCCACCAAATAGAACTGTTCTTCCTATTGTGAACGTAAAGCCCAGTCCAGACTCTACGTCTTGCACAACGTTTTTCCTGCGCAGTCAACACATAGCAAAATTGAAAGAGCATCCAGACGGTGCAAATCTTACCAGCTTTTTTGCGCAGTTGCATTTTTTCCGTCCACACGCAACATTTTGCCTGCAACATTTTGGTTTGCGCAGGCAAAATGTTGTGAATGTTGTAGCGTCTGGACCGGGCTTAAGGTTCAAACAAAAATATAAGTGCATTTAGTGATTGGTTTGTGAGTAAATGACGTAAAACATTTCATCAATGTAAACAAATTAATAACGAATATATGGAAATTTTACATGATTTTCAACGGCAAATGAAATTACTCCACTCTCTGCATGACATTATCATCGTTTATTCAATTATTCAAGATGGTAAAAAAATTCTCTGATGAATAAGGAACAAAGTTATCATCAATGTATTTTACACCTACTCAAATTTTTCATGTGTATGCATTGATCATAAGATTGTTCCTTTTTCATCAACTTCAATAAATGAATAATCGATGATAATGTCATGCAGAAATTAGGGTTATTACATTTGTCGATGAAAAAAGAATAAGATTATCATCAATACATGCAAATAGTCCACTTCCTGCGTTGCATTATAATAGGGAAATGAAATAGCCCTATGGTGATTTGTTTATTGTCTCGGGGTTAGAACACTAGTTGCATAAGCCGCAGGTCCCAGGTTCAAGTCTCTAACTTTAAATCAATGACTTTAAAAAGTTACCAATTAGTAAGTAGGGGATAAAAACCTCATTTGTCCGGAAGTGACGACAATGGAAGCGCTTTCCTCTAAAAATTCACTAAGAAATAATCTAGAAATCTGTCACCTTAAATTTTTAGCAATACGCAGGAACCCTGAATAAATTTAATCTGCCTTTTAATTTACGTTTATTTATACGAACATCTTATTTTATATCATAATACTATAAATATAACACAGTGGGTCTCACAAAACAATCGTTAATAAAATTAACGATTGACGATTAACGATTACAAAAATTAATCGCGATTACGATTAACTACCTTAATCTTGATTAATTTGATCGGGATTAAATCAAAAGGTTGAATTTTCCATCGATTGATAAATCCAATAATAAAATTAATCAATTAATGCCATGTCTGCGCCACAGATACTATATGTTCAATGTTCTGCAGCTGTGCGGAGGATTAAGGGGGTTCATGAGATATAACGCCTATCTTTCCTTAATCATGGTGTCATCCGCAATGATATTGCTGCTTTCATCATAACAGAGCATGGTCTTGGGCTGATAGCCAGTCCTTTGAATGATTGTCTTGATGCTCGCTAGACTTATATCAATACTTCTCAATTAGTCGTCATAGTATTTTCTTTTCTGAATTCTAATTAGGTTATTCGCTACTCTTCTGAGATTTTCATAGTGTTCTCTCCTCGTCCTGGTTTTCCTACCAACGTATTCTTTGTAAACCTTATTATTTTCGTATAACGCATTCTGGCACTCATCACGAAACCAATCGTTTCTCGTGCGCTGAGCTTGATGTCCGGTCGTCTGTTCTGCCATGGTCTTAATAGCCGCCGTCACTTCTATATAAAGCTCGTTGCTTGTTTTCAGCGATGTGTCTAATAAGATGTTATCAAGGGTCTCCGTGGAATTTACGGCCATAGACGTCGTTTGGAGCCTTTCGATGAGAAATTTTTGTAGCGGGCTGGTCTTTGCTGAATATGCCTTTGACATATCTTGGCTGAATATGCCTTTGACATATGGCATCGATAAGTCAATCTGGCTGTGTGGAGGATTAAGGAGGTTCTTGATATATAATCTATCCTTCATCTTAGTTTTGTCAGTGTTGATGTTGCCGTTGTCATCACGACAGAGGCTGATGACCACGTTTCAGGGTTTTCACTACTTCGTATGCTTGTCTTGTGCTGTTGCTTGCTAAGCTTACATCTATACTTCTCAATTGGTCGTTATAGTATGTTCTTTTCTTAATCCTAATTATCTTATTTGATACTCTTCTGAGGTTTTCATAGTGTTCTCTCTTCAACCTGGTATTCCTACCTACGAATTATTTGTACGCCTGATTCTTTTCTTTTTATTTAACGCGTTTTGGCACTCATCATAGAACCATTCATTCATTTTGCGCCGAGTTTGATGTCCGATCGTCTGTTCTGCAACGGTCTTAATAGCCACTTTCACTTCCATCCAGAGCTCGCAGCTTGTCTTTAGCGATGCGTCTGATAAGATGGGAGCCAGCTGGTTTTCGAGGGTCCTCGTGAAATATTAGGGGCCGCAAATGCCGTTTGGAGCCTTTCGATGTGCCGAATTTTTACAGCGAGCTAGTCTTCACCGAATATGCCTTTGACATACGACATCGGTACGTTAATTCGATCAAGTATTGATCTGAGTAACAATTGATTTCTCGGTATGTACGGACGTCAAGTATTCTCGGGGCCCAACGTTGTTGGATCAGAACATGATCAATCTGGTTTTGTGTGTTGCAATCTGGTGACATCTATGTCATTTTATGAATGCATCCATGTGGGAAGCAAGTCGAACGTGAAATTAATTTTCTTCTAGATAAGTCAATCAGACGCTGGCCGTTGTCATTTGTTTCATCGTGCAGGCTTTGTTCACCAGTAGGAAATATCATGGCCAACCTTAGCGTTGAAAGTACCCAGAATTATTTTTGTGTCATTTATAGGCAATGAGTCGACTAGTCTTTCCAGGTAATTGCAAAACTTTTTATTCATGTCTTCATCCTTTTCTTCGGTCAGGGTGTGAACAGTTATCAGCCAGATTTTGAAGTTGCAATTTGAACTCCCTATCCACAATAAATGCCACTTCTAGTTCCCATTTTCCGGTAGGCTTCCCACTTTTGAATATTGTGTGCAATCTCATGTCTTGAATACCATTTCCAGTCCAGTTCGTTTTCTGGACTACCAGAATGTTTAATCTATATTGGTTGGCCTGTTGTTAAAGGCCTTAAACAGCACCAGGATAGTTGCATGATCTGACATGCAAGGATACAATGACATTGTCATTTTTTCATTTACAAGGTCGTTGCCGTGGGCCCAATCCATTTCGAGGCGTTTCTGCAGGGTTTGAAACAATGTAGGGTTTTCCAGGGACGGGGAGCTAGACTAAGGGACGGGTAGCTAGCCTAACCAGCAAACCCAATGTGCGACCCTGAGAACAATTGCTACCATTTAAACGTGGGGTGTAGTATGAGGGATCATGGAAGCTGTGGGGTGGAGAAACAAGAGGGTTCTCCCCTTTTTTCTCAAACGGGCTTGGGACAGTCTACGGCGGAGTTGATCAGAGTGTTAGTGCAATGTAAATATTACGATTTTTTGAAAGCAAATGTCTTTGTGCATGTACTGGTCGACGCAGAAAGCCTGAGATGACTCATTTGCAAGGTATGTTGAAGCTGATCGAGCTGAAATGGAGCAGTTTAGATTTTGGTGGGTTAATGGCAATTATTACCAAATTATTCTTGGTTAGTTGTGATTTTTTGTCTGGTTATTTATTGCAGCTCATTATTACTACGTTAATTGTTATTGCAAAATAAGAGTGTAAGCTCTTTTCAATAATTAGAGATGAGTTTAATATGTACGTTAGGAATATTATAATATTGTCTTGTTATTATTAGTCAAAGTTGTATTGATAACATTTTTTAGAACTAGGTTGATACATAATAAGTGTAAGCTCAAAGAATTCTCTTCTGGTCAGTTTTTTGGTTAAATGTTATTTTTTAATAGAATTAAATAGTTTTTTTTCTGATTCGTTGATCATATTTAGTACTTTTCATTTGATCACAATTAATACTGTTCGTTTTGACTAATTATTTGATTAACAATGTTTAAATTTAGAGTGTAATGTGGTACAGTAAGTTTTTGAGTACTTTGATATTTTAAAACTTACTTTATAGATTTATGAAATTTAAAACAATTGAGTTGATAAAGACATTTGAATTTGAACTCAGTAAATTTTAAAGCGTTAACGTACTAGTTATAAGCGATGAGAAATTTGAAAAATTTAAATGGATTAAAGATAGTGTTAGCTGAGCTTTGTTCAGAAAAACAATGCTTTAGCGGTCGCTGTTGATTTTTCATGCTCATAAAATAAAAGCAAGCAGCAATAAAAGCAACTCTTAATATCCAGAAGAAGTTTGCAATGACAGAAAACTTACTTTAAACGATAGATTGGAAAATATCAAGCGCGAAGTAAACACAAATTGTGTAGTAGAAAAGTGGTTGTAGAACTATAACTTTTCTCGGGATTCGGTTTGGCTTTAGCAGAATGATTATGCATGAATCATTGTTATTTATTGTTGGTATTATTTCATCCGCCATACAGACTCATTTCCAAATTTTAAGCGCTTGAAAAGTCAAACGGCTTAAGCAAATTAGAATAAATAAATCGAAATCAATTCAAATCATTTAAGTCATTTAATAATTGTCAGTAAGAGTACTCACTGCGTAAGCCTTAGTTCCATGATTCAAATCTCATTGGTAACATTGCGATTTGTTTCGAGCAATTTTCCCGACGAACTCTAACAAGCCCGTTCAGCTATGATATGTATTGGATTGAAAATTTATTGCAGCTAGGTGGACGGACACATGGCCATAGCGTGGTATTGACCATATCGCCTTCCTGAGTGCCACCAAATTCGGTGAAGATATTCAGATACTTGAATTATCTCTAAGCGAAGGCCCAAAAGGGGCTGTGGTGCCAAAGCACAAAAAAGCAATAAAAAGTGTATTAATCAAGCAGTCACACAAGCAAACTGCTCGAAAACGTTTCTGTATCCTACTCGAAATTTTGTGGCATATTTCGAAAAATATGTAATTATTTTTATTCATAATCGTAATTTGTAGAATACTGTTTCTTCTTACTATTTTTATTAGATGTTATTTCATATCAATTTTCCTTTATATTAAAATTTAAATGTTTCCCTTTCGTTTTATTCGTCATGAGATTTAACTTTTATTGCTATTTAAAAACATCACTTTCTTTACTCCTGTTAAATTTTCTTTACTTCAGTTAAATTTTGTTATACAAAAAAATTTAAATCTGCACATAAAATTTCGAGTTGGGGAACGCTGATCCAATACACCCCAACGGTGTATTACATCACGAAAGGCAAACTAACTGGGCTGATCGAACTCAGCTGATGGAATTTTCACCGGTCGCTAGACGAAAAAGAAAAAGACTAGTTTTGGACGGATTGAGAATTGTAGAGGTCTGATGGTGATCGCGAAACGAAGCGGACGTTGCGAATGATCGAAGGCTACCGGGCAAATCCAAATTAAGATCAACCTGTTCATAGATTAAGAAAAATAAATCTATGAAGAAAAGTAACGAAACTCGAAAATTGAATTCGGAATCGTCAAGGTGTTAGCAGGAATGATTTCGGGTCGTATACACGAGGAGAGGTCGAGTGGTTGTGTACGAGGTTTTGAGAAAAATTAGGAAATGAAAATTTAATTTGAATTAACGAGTGTCAAAGTGTTCTCGTGTATGGTAAAATCTTGTCAGAATAGTGCTTATAGCTTATAGTTAAACGTGTTGATATGTGCTGTGCTCTTGAAAGGATCAAGCGCATTTGTGGAATTTTGTGGGAAATAATAAATCAAACTCTCCGATAAGGTGAGTGAATGATAGAGGAAGTTACGGCACCACATATCGTCGTGATGGTTGGACTGCACGCTTCAGGGAAAACTTATGTATCTAAACAAAGAAACTATCGCGCTATCTGAACCGGATTGGTATCAATACAAAAGTTTTGATTTGAGAGAATGTCGTCGGGAGGCAATAACAAGTCATGGATTTTTCAGGTCAGATGATGAAGAGGTAATGTCTATACGAAAGAGATGTGCAGTGAAAGCATTAGAAGATGCATGTCAATGGTGAGAATGAGGAAGAGATGTACCGATTTAGATGCAACGAAATCAATGAGAGATAGTGTTGCTATTGACAATTACATTGTATGAGTGGCGAAAACCTTCACCACACCGATTATAGACATATTCGATATGGACGTGAATTCCTATCATCATCATTTAGTCCACGACATTGTGTCTTAGATTTTTTCATCGTCTATTCGGGGAATGTTTTGCGAGATTGTCGTAAAATTGGCGAAGGTGTCTGTGGTGAAGTTTTTATGAATAAAACTGTTCGCGGCGAGGCGGGCCTGTTTCAAACAATCCCGATCGAAGGTTCAATCGAAGTCAATGGCAAACCGCAAAAGGCATTTGAACTAATTTTATCGGAGATTATTATTGCTATGTAATTGATTCGGCTACGCGATGATGAACAATTAATGACTAGTGGTTTTGTTGACGTGGAAAGGTTTACCTCGATCACTTGATCGATTCGTGGGAGTTATATCGCGGTTATTTGAGAAGAAAAACACGAATAGCAAATTGTTATGATTGTACAAACTAAAGTCACACGAGTGACGACTTGTTGAGCTTAAAGTAGTTAACGGTGAAATATTAGATTATTTAGCGTGGCGCATCTGCAACCAACCGTGTCTGGATACGGACATCACGCACAACAGCTTGAAATCAAAGTATTTGTTCAGAATCAATGAGAAGTGTCTAAATCGTCAATCTGGAAGACAAACTATATTCTATTAATATTAACGTAATCGACTTGGCACGCTTGACCAAGGACATGTATTAGAGCAAAGTATTCGCTTGAGTTTATTAATATAACTAGCATTCAATTTTATTAGTTCTAATGAAAGGTAGTGGCGTTAAGGCCAGGCATCGTAAATATTTAAACTATACGAAATTGGCCTTTATTATTGACTCACCACATCGTCAGTGAGCACGCATGAAGATGTGGTAAAGTTTCCTTCTACTTGCCTTTTAATTAAATTTTTATATTAAATTTTCTTACCATTTTCCGAAAACATGGGTACCATTGATGGATTAAATTGCTGTAATCTAAATATATACAATATTTGTGACCAATATTTATAAAACCTTTCAATAGCTTCTTCTTCTTCTTTTTAGCACTACAGCCCCTTTCGCGCCTTGGCTTCCTGCAAACAGCGCCTCCATTGTCTCGGTCTATTGACCGCGTCTTCCAATTCTGAAATCCGAGCAGCGATGAACTGTCTTCATCGACCGAGTCAGACTAGCGTTTCCTCGGTGTCCCCACTGGCCGGCGGCCTACAATTCTCCCAACGAATACCTTCCTGGGTCTCCGTTGTTCGTCCATACGATTCATGTGTCAAGCGCATTGCAGCTTCCGCAGTCTTACAATCGTTCAGACCTCCGGCTTGTCAAAAATTTCATACAGCTAATGGTTGTATCGAATTCGCCATTGGTCCCCATCTAGCTTTCGTCAGATTATTCGCCTCAGAACCCGTCGCTCAAAAACGGTCAATATATTTCCGGATGCTTGGGTCAGGGTCAATGATTCACATCCATAGCATAACACAGGTCTTATCACAGATTTTTATACTTGGAGCTTTGTTTTCCTGTATATGCAGCTGGTCTTCAAGGTCGTCCATACTGAATAGAATATTTTATTTGCGAGTTGTATTCTTCGGCGTATTTCGTCTTTTTCATTGCCCGTTTTGGTTATTTTGGCGCCTGAATACACAAATTCGCTAATATTCTCAATACTGTATTCGCTAAGTGTGATATTTTGTGTATTTGAGGTTGTTTTATTTTCGTTGATTTGTAGCCCTTTTAGTTTTGCTCCGCTGTCGAGTTTCAGGAAGAGTACTTTGGTAGTTGTTAACGACTCTTCAATAGCTTAATAACAAAATATTTTATCATTATTAGAATTATTTAGTAATGATTAAATGCGCTAAAGATTAACTTTTCACAGCCACTTTACATTAGTGAGTTATGAAGTTTTTCCTCTCGGCGTTCATAAGCAAACAATTCTAGTTGTCTGTTCGCATTGTTATATTGTGTATAGTGATATTAAGCTTTGGTAAAAAATAAAACATGAATTGTTAAGTTATAAAATCGCTCTTTCCATTTTATTATACCTAACTGGGTATAGGACCCGCATCGATGGTAGGCTTTTCCGCTGATATGGACTAGCAGGGGCTCTTGCCGGGTAGAGTGCCCTTTTATAATATATGGTTATGTGATTTCATTGCATAACGCTATAGCATAAATTGGTTACGTTTGTGCTTCTAATTTGAGGTAAAGAGTCATACAAAGTTTTTCACTCAAATGGGAAACACATGGCTACGTCTACGTTTGGATCTTGATCCGGTTGCGAGGGTGCGAGGAGGCACCACCTTCATCTGAATGCTCTACTCTTATTTGCGGGCCATAAAAATCGTTGTTAATGACGAAGTCTCTGCCAGTCCGCCCGTTTTTGCTCGCCCAAACTTGTTCTTTGAGCAAGCAATGTCAACCCTTAGCAGGTTACCTCGGCCTCAGCACTAGTCGATCGGCATGCTGACCTGTTAATTCCTTAAATGCGAAATATTTTCGCTGTGGCTCCTTGTGCTAGGGGGAAAGAACTCGCCCCACGGCACCGCAATGCTAGTCTGCCAGCGCATTCACGCGTCCCCGGACAAGGCCAGTCTCGACGGATCCCAACATACTCTTCCGCTGAGGCAGCGGACCATCGCTGCAGTCCTTTACGGACATTTTCTATACCTAATTTCACTACAAAAGCCATTTGTAACAATACTCTGACGTTTGAAGTGTATCTATGGTTTGAATCTTTGACTTAATCTTGCATATAAACTATAAAAGAAACTACTTTGTTGCAGTTATCAGTTGCAAGATTATCCCAAGCCACTTTCAGACTGTCGAACAACTGTTTTTCACTGGTCACATGCATGTTCTTCACCTGTCGGTCGAGCTGATTTCATAATAATTTTATTGGGTTGAGACCAGGAGATTGCGGTGAGCAATCCTTGATTTTGAGCACACCTTTATCTTCCTTGGACCATTGATAGTTCAGGCACAGATGGGAAATATGCCATGGCTCATTATCTGTTGAAAGATAAATCCATTGTCGATCAAACCAATGCCAGATGGAGTGGCACTTCGTTCAAAAATATTTGAAAGTATTCCTTTCGCATTATTTCGTCCATTCCAACCAGTTTTCGAAACATCCCCAGCAATCATGGAGCTTCCGCCATATTTAATTATTGGTGCAATATATTGAAGATTTTACCGCTTATCTTTATTCCAAAAAATATACTGGATACGAAAATCTGATCTACTGACCAATCCTAATATTTTTGAGCAAACAATAATCTTTTCTGCTCGTTTGTGGTCACAGTGTTTTTTTTGCAACAACGCGACTAAAATATGCTTTCTCTCGCAAATAACGTTTGACACTATCCACTGAAAACTAAAAATTGGTGATCTAACTTTACTTCAAAAGTGTTTAAGTTAAGCACAGGGTCGATACACACGAAAGGTAAGCTTTGCATTTCACTAACAATTCATCATGTGTTTCAGGTGTTTACTTACTTAGCTTGTTTAGTTATCGTTTAAAGCAAGTTTTTGTATAAGACTATGTGCCATCACGTATCTTAAGGTCCCTGAGTGAGTTTAATCGAACCTTTGATTATGTAAGTATCTATTCTATGCAGTAAAGGATATTTCTATAGCTGACTGCAGTTGTATACGTAATATATACATAGTCCTGCCATAAGTTCTGTCACGTAACGTCTCACATTGGCAACACCTTTATTTTATAAGTGACATTTCAATATCGGCCAGTTTTATAAACGTCATAATGTTGTTGACAGTTGATGGTCATTTAAAGTTTGTTCGTTAACGTGTGAAGATGGAAGGGGGTGTAAATGAAAACCGAATTGCAGTGATTGCACTACATAAGTGTGGAAAATCCGCGAGTGAAATTTTCAAGTTGTTGTGCCCGTTGAAAATAACGCAAAGATTTGTGTATCGTGCGATCCAGAGATATAACGAGATCCAGACTATTGAAGATCGACCTCGTTCTGGACGTCCGCGTGATGTACGTTATTCTGCTGCCATCAAAGCGGTCGAGAGTCGAATTCGTCGAAACCCGCTTCGTAAACAACGAATCATGGCTCGAGGGCTGAACATCTCCACCCGAAGTATGTCTCGCATCATAAAATCGGACCTCGGAATGAGTGCCTTTCGATGATCAACGGGACATTTGCTGACTGAGCAGTTGAAGCAAATAAGGTGCACCAGATCGAAAAAGCTCCTTCGGCGGTACGGCAACAACAAACATCGAGAAATTTTATTTACCGATGAAAAAATTTTCACGGTGGAGGAACATTTCAACCGCCAAAATGATAGGGTGTGTGCCCACAGCTCCAGAGAAGCCCGAGAAGTTGCCACTAGGGTACAGCGAGGACATCATCCAGCATCAGTCATGGTATGGTGAGGTGTCAGCTACGAAGGGGTCACCGAGCTTCATTTTTGCAAAAAAGGCGTAAAAACTGCAGCGAAAAATTATCAAACGGACATCCTGGAGGGATGTGTGAAGCCGCTATTCAACAATTGACATTGGGTTTTCCAGCAAGATTCTGCGCCAGCCCACAAAGCTCAAACCACACAAGCGTGGTCGGAAACCAATATTCCAGAGTTTATAAGGGCTACGGAATGGCCTTCTGAGAGCCCAGATTTGAATCCCCTGGACTACAAACTGTGGGCGGAGTTGGAGTCCATGGTGTGCACGAGACGACACCCAAATATCGAGAGCCTTAAGCGATCTTTGACAGAAGCAGTAGCTAATTTCCCGCTAGAAACAGTGCGTACTGCTATCGATGACTGGCACAACAGATTAAAGAGCTGTGTAAAGGCTAAAGGCGGCCACTTTGAATAATTTGTTGCTTATTTTACTTCCATTAGTATGCCAAAATAAAATATATTTTCCTTTGTCAAAAACTCTTTTTCATTTTTACGAAAATTGCCCATATACGTGTGACAGAACTTATGGCACGAATAAGTATAGTAATATAGTATCTGATATGCTTGCGATGAGTTGATGCAAAAGCTACGATATTAGCGTTGCAACAATGCAATGTTCAAACTTTAGTTGTAAAGGTTTAAGGATAGTTTCAAGAATTTGATAAAATTAAATAATTCGTTAAATTGGTTAGTAACATAGATAAAGCTGCTTGTGTTGAGTCTCTATGTATTTCCATCAATGTGAATTGAATTCATTGATGATTTTAAGTGCTTTAAACTAGTTTTGCCACGAGTAACCGGCATTTTCTTGCAACAAACGCACAGGTATTCGAATTCTCATATGTTTCCGATCACGACTAGATATGTACATTATACCGAGGTCGACAAGAAAAGTTGGTTGGTAATTGGATTCTTGGGGAAAATTTCCATTTGTTTAGGATACAGAAGCATGAATAATTGCACCATTGAGAGTTAAAGTGCCAGTTTTAAAAAATTTAGTTTTTGTATATTTATCTTTCTGGTACCAAAGTTTAAAAAATTTTAAATTGAAAAACCTAATATTTATAATATGAGTAATTTATTTTATTCGCCGTAAAGTTCCTTTGAGGTTGGGATATCTGAAATGAAGTAGTTGGCCGGAATAAAGTTGAATACTGTCCGCAGGTATTTCAGAAGGATCTCAGAAATTGTGGATTGTATGATTGGTTGTAACGCTTCGTTAAGAGTCTGCCAGTTTTCATTGAAAAACTTGTTTGTACTGTCCTCTGAAATGAGAAATATTGTTCGCAAATAATACACGTCAGCTTTGAAATTCCCATAAAAGGTTGAAATTGCGTTCATCTCTCACCCAATTCCTTGTTTCCGTTAAATAAGTTATCGAACCTAGCTGTAAGCTTTTCAATAGTGTAATCAGCTTTAGTATTGGTCACATTGTCAAATGTAAATCCACCTTTCTCATATAGCCTTGTTGTAGTGAATAAATCAATATTCAAAGTATCTATGAAAGAGTAAAACATAGTTGAAATGAAAAATTCATAGATACTAATTTCTGCAATTTACCAAGAATTAATGACATATTTCCTTTGCCATTCAAATTTATAAGAAGAATTTTACCATCCAGGGCATAATTTCCTGCAATTTTCATTCGAGGTATAAAGAGTTTAGTATTCCAATGATAGTCCTTAGGACTTATTCTGAAATGAGTAAATGAAAATTATATTCCGATATTTTTTAAGTAATTCGAAATTTGAAATCATGAACTAAAATATCTCTTACCGGCTTTCAACAACTTTCAACTTATCGAATCCTGTTATTACAACATCACTCAGATCCACTTTTAGGTTAATCGCATTCGTTCCACTTTGATCAACCTTTATACGTTTTACATAGAATGGATCCAACGGAGGTAAAGAATCAAGACCTGGTAGCCCTACGATTGGAAGATAGTTGTAATAATTTTATGGATTAATGCTGAAATGTATGATAAACGTACCCTTTGACCTGATAATCATATCCATAAGACCTTGGACAGTTGCTGTGGAGCATTTGGTGAATTCAGGATCTTTTATTTGGCATGTTTTCATATAGAATGCTACAAAGAGTAAACATTTTACTGTGAAGCTTTGTATGACAAGTATATTTATATAGAAAGTTTTCATCGCGTATCCTGATGTGATTCACAAAAAAAAAACGGAAAAAAGAAAACCTTTATAAGTTAAAGTTAAAAATAGAATTTCAATCTTATTTATTATTATTATTATTATTATTATTATTATTATTATTATATGCTGCATATTGATGCATTACAAGTCAATAAACGGATTTTTTTTATGTTTGATGGAAACGTTTTATAAAATTTAATTCAAACTCTACCTTTATTTACGCATTTATTAACCTTTGATTTTTTTATTTACAGGTATGCTTTCCGGAAAATTTAAATTAATTATTCAAGAAAAATTTATGTCCATCATAAATCAAAGTACGCAATTTAATGTTAGCATTACTAATTACGATGATTATGGGAAAAATGTAGGTACTACTAGCATTTAATAGAGTTTATTTTTTTCTAACGAAACAAAAAGTTATTAAGAAACGCAAAATTTAATGCAATCGATATCTGATGAATAAAGTTACATAATTCATTTCAAGCCAGCTTAATTGCCTAATAGGTTTTCTTCTGAAAACAAAATTTTCAAATCATGTCTCGTTTTTCGAAGCTTTTGCGTGCTTTCCCACCAAGGCTTTGTATTGAATATTAAAAATACTTATACTGGATTAGTTTGAAAACTAGTTTGGATTGAAAGTTAATTAATTAGCACCTGTTTCAGCGTCAAACAAGTTGGGTAAACAGACCTACGCTCATGTCAGAAGGGGTTTGTATTCAATTTACAAAATGCGGTCACCAGATCTAATCAAATCAAGAAACATGTCAAAGACGATTTTATTGGAGAAAATATGAAATTCGAAGATCCTACATTTATTAACAAAGTTGAACGAATTTCGACTTTTGAGGTTTTTGTTATTGTTATACTCATAAATATCTCCCTTGATAATTATTTCAGATGTCCATCCGCGACGGAGGAAACACATTTTTCATGTATTCCCCCCTGTGCCCCCACTGAAGCAAAAACTGACAGTTTAACAAATGTTTTGAAAAGCTCCCATGGAAACTTTTATTTCATACTCATATCGGCTACGTTTGATGAATTTTTTTTTCAGGGGCCACTCTCCTGTACGGTTATCATCGATTAATGGCAAATTCTTTCGAATCCTAGAATGGTTACAAAGCCCTTTTGCTAGGAGCTCTCTCCTACCTCCTTGACTTGTTTCACTTATGAGCATTAATTGTAGGTACTCATCTTCTGTCATTCATCCAATTGAATCAAGTGTTCAAAGCATGCACCTTAAACGTTGAAGTTGGGAAAAAATAACAAAAATTATTCAATCTCCGCATTTAAAACAGCCACTATTTTGTTTTACGATTACTGATACCACTAGCAGAACTGATTCTCAAAGATATACATGACACCTATCATTCCTGAAATTTTCATGCAAATCCTAGCAAAACTGTAGTGTCTGAGTCGGTAAAAAGCGCATGTTGTTCCATAGTCATATGTTGCCATAGTAATAAATGCAGCGCATATTGTTCCATAGTAATACAGGAAAATTCAAACCGGTATAACTTCGCTAAATATGATTCTATCTTTATGAAACTTTCAGGATAGATCAATCTTATAAATAGACATCTACGTGCTGAATTTCATTGAATTTAAGGGTACAGTCAAGATTTTATTCAAGAAAACATAAAATCGATAAATCATACTATTACTAACAAAGCTGAGTGAATTGCGACTTCTAGCGTATTTGTTGTTGTTGTACTCACCAAGGTGTACATTCCTGATTTTTTTCAGATTTTTCGGATCACAGGTGTCCAATCGCGAGGGGGGGGGGACACAAATTTTTCGTGTATTTCCCCTCCCTGTGCACCCCTTGAAGCAAATTTTGCCAAACTAAGACCTGTTTTGAAAAGTTCCCATGAAGGCCTTTCATTTGATACCCATATCGGCTACCATCAATGAAATTTTTTTTTCGGGGAGTCACTCTACTATATGGGGACACCCCCCTTAAAAACCTTATAAAAATTTTTTGTAGTTGAATTTTGAAGAGATCACCACTTTACACCTACATACAAAATTTGATGTTTCTAGTTTAAGTAGTTTCCGAGAAAAACTGCTGTGACCCACGGACGGACGGACGGACGGACGGACAGACGGGTCACGAAACTAGTAGAGTTTTGTAAAATTACTTTACAAAACCCTTAAAGTTAAGTCTGATAACATGATTGCCGATGTATTAAAATTAAGGAAGCTTGCTTTATGATCGTATTTCAACAGACTCATCTTATTTAGCTGTTCCTTATGCATGTGGCTTATTCCATTGAAGATTTTTTTTTTGAGTTTTATTTCGAAACACTGCTTGATATTTGCCAAAAGCAAAATCTTGTAAGCTCCAGAATATCGATGAAAAGTTGAAAAGAATTCGGAAGTCGCATTTCATTTCTCATCAGTTTCTTTCATCGCCGGGTGCACACAAGATCGAAAGTGGTAATGACTATCTTACCTATGACTCCAAGTCTCAGTGTATTGTTTCAATTCACTTAAGTGTTTTGTATTGATTTTAATGTTCAACAAGTTGATTGAAACGTGAGTGCTCCTACACGAGGGGCTTTGTAACTATCCTAGAGTCCAAAACAACTTTCTAATGACATGATCCAATGACTTGATCAATGCGTCAAGAAGTAACGGATGTGTAATTCAAACCATCGGTTCATGTCATCCGAAGTGATGAATTTATAAATATATCAAAAAGATAAACGGTTTCTTTCACAAGCACATAACAGCTGCATTTTATTCAAAATTGAATAATTTTTCTGCATGCTTAATGAATCGACAATGTTCAAATTGAATACTTTTTCTAAAATTTTTATGAAAATCTAAAGAAAACAGAGTCAAGGTTGATTTGAAATATAAAGGGTGGTCTAAACAAAACGCATGATTTTAATTGTAAATAAAACAAAAAGTTTTTAGCTAGTTATGTTAATATTTTTTGTTATAATAGAAAGATTTATGACAATTATGTCTGAAACACAATATCACTAAAATACTGGCCACAGCTACGGTGGCATACTTCCATCCGATGGTCCATATTTTCAATGACTCTGAGACATAATTGAAGTTCAATGTCGTTAATGTGCTGAATTATCTCATCCTTTAGCTCTTGAATTGTTCTTGGCTTATTGACGTACATTATTTCTTTTATATATCCCAAGAAAAAGAAGTCCAACGGTGTTAAATCACATGATCAACGTGCGATAACACGGCCATTGAATTGCCCGCGCAAAAGGGCCGGTGTTTTGTTGGCTGTGTGGCAAGTGGCACTATCCTGTTGGCACTACATATTGTCCAGACCCATAAACTCAATTTATGGCAACAAGAAGTCGGCTATCATCTCGCAATAGCAAACATCATTCACGGTAACTGCTTGGCCTTCCTTCGGCCAGCAAGTAAACCGCACCAAACAATCATTCTTTGTGGATGCATCGGCTTTTAAACAATCACTTGTGGATTCCCATTTGCCCAAATGCGGCAATTCCGCTTTTAAACAAATCCATTGAGGTGAAAGTGTGCTTCGTCGCTGAAGATGATTTTCTTTGTAAAATCACCATTCCATTCTGTCGATTCAACTAACCATTCGGCGTATTGCCAACGCTTGAAATGGTCAGTAAGCTTCAACTCTTGAGTCTATTGAACCTTGTAAGCGTGTAAATTTAAATCTTTATTCGAAATTCGCATCAGTGATGTTCGTGAGATGTTCAATTGTTGGGCACGACGGCGAGTCGAGGTTGACGGCTCTTCTGCCATACCATCGCGAACAACAGCAATATTTTCCGCAGAACGAACTGAGCGAGCACGCACAAGTGATTTCACATTTCCTAAAAATTCGGTTTGCTGAAATTTGCGCACAATTCTCCCAATTGCGGACATATTCGATCGATTATGCTGACCAAAAAAATCACGAAGTGCACGAAATGCATTTGGATTTGAACGTCCATTTTCGTAAAAGGCTTCAAGAAACTTAACGCGCTGCTCAATTGTGTACCTCTCCATGGTTGAATTTTCTTTCTTTCTTTGTCAAGCACTGAAATCAAGAAATTTCAAATTAACTTGGGCGAAAAACTTGACGTTAAGGTGTGACTCACAATTAACATCGTGCATTATGATTAGACCACCCTTTATATCAAACATCAACATTCTATATAATTGAAATGCCTATACCTCATCTCAAATTTACAGATATTATGGAATCCTACATAATTGTGAAAATTTAAAAAAAAAGTTAAGAAGATGACTCAAACTAGTCAAAACGTGTCTGCTCACACAAAAAAGTAAAACTCGACGGCTTTTCAAGAAAATAAGGATTGGCATTCGGATATCAAATAAACAAAATAATTAACTATAAAAATAACGAAGTTTACGGTTTTATGGGGAAAACGTAAAATCGACTAATCATACTGTCATTAATAAAGTTGAATAAATTTTGATTTCTTAGGTATTTATTTGCCTTGTGCATATGAAGATCTTCTTCTAAGATATCCTTCAGACTTTTCGACTCAAAGGTTCCCAGTCACTAAGGAAGGAGGGATACAAATTTTTCGTACCTTTTACTTCCCCAGGAACTCCTAATTCACAATCTGAATTTTTCGTTGCAGATGCTTAGAGTTCTAATGAAGACCATTCATTTGATACCTTACTCGACTTTTGACAAAAAATTTTGTTTGAGGGACCGGAAACCTCTCTTAATTTTTTTAGAAATGTTCGACAAGATCTAAGCTTTTGAGGGATTCCGACTTCTAACTTTCCCACACAGCTTTAGCTTCGCAGCTTTCCACAGTCAATAAGGAAACTTGCAACAAAACAATATGCGTTTTTAGGGTTTTGTAAAATAATTTTACAAAACCCTTCTAAAATCGCGTCCTGTCTGTCCGTCTGTCCGTCTGTCTGTCCGTCCGTCCGTCCGTCCGTCCGTCCGTCCGTGTGTCACAGCAGTTTTTCTCGGAAACTACTTAAGCTAGAAGCATCAAATTTTGTATGTAGGTGTGAAGTGGTGATCTCTTCAAAGTTCAACTACTAAAAAATTTTATAAGGTATTTAAGGGGGGTCTCCCCATGTAGGAGAGTGACCCCCCGAAAAAAAATTTCATTGAAGGTAGCCGATATGGGTATCAAATGAAAGGTCTTGATGAGAACTTTTCAAAACAGGTCTTAGTTTGGCAAAGTTTGCTTCGAGGGGCGCACAGGGAGGGGAAATACACGAAAAATTTGTGTCCCCCCCCTCGCGATTGGACACCTGTGATCCGAAAAATCTGAAAAAAATCAAGCATGTAGGCCTTGATGAGTACAACAACAACAAATACGTGAGAAGTCGCAATTCACTCAACTTTGTTAGTAATAGTATGATTTATCGATTTTATATTTTCTTGAATAAAATCTTAACGGTACCCTTAAATTCAATGAAATACAGTACACAGATGTTTGTTTATAATATTAATTAACCCTGCAAGTTTCATAAAGATTGCATCATATTTAGCGAAGTTATAGCGGTTTGAATTTTCCTGTATTACTATGGAACAATATGCACTGCATGTATTACTATGGCAACATATGGCTATGGAACAACATGCGCTTTTTACCGACTCAGACACTACAGTTTTGCTAGGATTTGCATGAAAATTTCAGGAATGATAGGTGTCATGAATAACTTTGAGAACAGTTCAGCTAGTGGTATCAGTAATCGTAAAACAAAATAGTGGCTGTTTTAAATGCGAAGATTGAATAATGTTGAGTTATTTTTTCCCAACTTCAACGTTTAAGGTGCATGCTTTGAACACTTGATTCAATTTAATGAATGACTGAAGCTGAGTACCTACAATTAATACTCATAAGTGAAACAAGTCAAGGAGGCGGGAGGGAGCTTCTAACAAAAGGGCCCTGTAACAACTCTAGGATTCGAAAAAATTGGCTATTAATCGATGATAACAGTACAGGAGAGTGGCCCCTGAAAAAAATTCATCAAACGTAGCCGATATGAGTATGAAATGAAAGTTTTCATGGGAGCTTTTGAAAACAGTTCTTAAACTGTCAGTTTTTGCTTCAGTGGGGGCACCGGGGGGAAATACATGAAAAATGTGTTTCCTCCCTCGCGAATGGACATCTGAAATAATTATCAAGGGAGATATTTATGAGTATAACAATAACAAAAACCTCAGAAGTCTAAATTCTTTCAACTTTGTTAATAATAGTATGATCTTCGAATTTCTTAAATTCTCCAATAAAATCGTCATTGACATGATTCTTGACTTTATTCAATCTGGTGACTGCATTTTGAAAATTAAATACAAAACCCTTCTGACATGAGCGTAGGTCTGTTTACCCAACTTGTTTTTTACTATGGACGGTACAATTTTGATTTGATCACCTCAAAATTTTTAGTTTCAAAGAATAAAATCAATACCTTTGAATACTTACGCTGTCAATATTTGTACCCAATATTTCAACAAAGTGGCGGCCGCTAAAAACAGAGAAAGAGAAAAGTGTTCGTCACGTTACAGTTTTGGTAATGTTCAAAAACTTTCTTGCAACCCACAACTACGGGGATGATTGTTAAATCTCAAATGCTTTTAGCCACATTAAGGAAATACAACTAAAAGAAACAACTACCTCAACAAGTTGAGTATCAGTATAACGTAGAGTAAATCATAGAGCTCCAATTGTATTAGAAATAAAATAAGTGATTTGAAATCAAGAATAATGTAGCTAGTTAGGGAAATTCGTAAAACGTGTACTGAATGGCAAGAACAGAAGTTGCCGCATTGAGCACCATCAAGCTTTTTGGAGGGAAACAATGTCATGGTGTCAATCAGCCGGATTGACTATTTAACTTTTACTTAGGAAAGCTTGCGAAAAGCATAGCCACAGGCATTCACCAAACGTGGGTTGTGGCAATGACAGCCAATCCTGCAGCTGTCAACTCGAAGACCAAAGGGCAGTTGACAATTGGAAAGGAAATTTTGGCAGGAACGAGCCGGGAATTGTGGTCGACAGAATTTTCGGTAATTCCAATAGAAGAATTTATATTTTTCTACATTCTTGTTTTGATTTTTTTGGATTAACAACGGAAGTGCATTTGGCTAGGATGACATCCACATTCTACGTCGTTGCATTAGTTGGGCCGTAAAGAAAAAAAATGTTGGTTCCTGGGTGTATACACCATACATTGTACAGGTGATTTATGTACTAAAAACTCAGACACTTGGTCGAGTAAGAGGCAGTTTGTTGTGTGCAATTATGTCGTGAGTTGTGGAGAGAGCACAGAAACTTTAAAACCAAATCATTCACCAGCCAACCAGAGAAACTTTGCAAAGAAGTGATTCCAGGTCAAAAAAAAACCCGCGAGAGTGGAGTAGACAAGTGAAGCAGTCTAGTGGAAAAGTGTTAAGCTTACACGGGCTTTTTTATTGCGAACCAAGCACATACACTCGTACATTCTGAATCCCTTCTTTTCTTGCTCACCAAGTGTGCAGTGCGTTCGTCCCGGTACAATTACAATTAGTACCGCCCATCACACATCTCTCTGTGACTACGAGAAAATCAACAGTACCTGCAGCCGTTGTCACGTCCTGGCCGTGAATCTGTTATTTGGTGGAGCTTGAGGGCACTCACAAGGGTGTCCTGCCTCTCCATAAACCAACAAAGCAGTTTATATAAACAATCAATCTTTACTTCAGGTTTTTCATAAATTAACAATATAAGCACTTATTTTGGTTTTTTTTACATAATTTAATAACTTGAACTCCTTTTGTTACTTCCAAACTCGCACTTATTTAATCTTTGCGAAATAGTTAATATTGTTACAGCTCAGCACTTTGCTGCAAGTTATACTATCAGCGTCACGGATAAGGAAAATTCGCTTCCTAACACGCTGAGATCTCAACCTAAACTTTTATCTCAAATTGCTATAGACAAATTAATGGAATTTTCACCACAACTTCTACTTCTTCTTCTTAGCACTACAGCACCTCTCAGGTCTTCACTTCCTGCAAACAGCGCCTCCAACTGTCTCGGCCCATTGACTGCGTCCTACGATTTCGAAATCCGGGCAGCGATGAGCTTTCTTCGTCGACCGAGTCAGACTAGCGTTTCCTCGGTTTTCGCACTGGTCTCTGGCCTTCAGTTCTCCCAAAGAATACCTTGTTGGGTAACCGTTGTTCGTTCATACAATTCATGTGGCCAGCCCATTGCAGCTTCTGTAGTCTTATAATCGTTGAGACCTCCAGTTCGTCAAAAATTTCATACAGCTCAGGGTTTGTATTGAATTCGCCATTGGTCTACGTCTAACTTTGCTCAGATTATTCGCCTCAGGACCCGTCAATCAAAGACGTTCAATACTCGTATATTTGCGTATGCTTGGGTTAGGTTCCATGTTTTACACCCATAGCATAATACAAGTCTTATCACCGATTATTTGGACTACAACACTTGCCTTAAGTTCTCTCATTTTTAGGGTTTTGTACTAAAATACAAAACCCTATTGCAATCACGACCTGTGTCCGTCGGTCTGTATGTCACAGCACTTTTTCTCCGAAGCTATAAAGGCTATAGTCATGAAACTTTGTAGAAAGTTTAGAAGTGGTGACTTCTTGAAAATTCAAGGGTGGAATAATTTTTAAAAGGGGTTTAGGGGGTCTCTCCATACAGGGAGCTGACCCCTCAAAAAAAATTTTTCACCATTGGTAGTCGAGTAGGGTGTCATTGGAAAGGTCTTAATGAGATATTTTCAAGGCAAGTCTTAAAATTGCCTCATCGGTACCGAGGGGACAGCGGAAGGGGAAATGTACGAACTTTTCGCATACCCCCCTCGCGATCGGACACATTCCATCCGAAAAATCTGAAAAAAAAATCATGGATATAGGCCTTTATGAGTAAAATAACAACAAAAACATGAAAAAATTCACTCAATTTTGATATTAATAGTATGATTTGTCGATTTTATGCTTTCTTGAATAAAATCTTAACGGTATCCTTAAATTCAATAAAACTCAGCACATACATACTATTTATAGGATTGTCCTTTTCTGAAATTTTCATAAAGATCGAATAGTATTTAACGAAGGTTTTGCGATTTGAATTTTCCTGTATTACTATCGAACCATATGCGCTGTATTACTATGGAACAATATGCGCTTTTTACCTACTTAGACACTACAGCTTTGCTAGGATCTGCATGAAAGTTTCAGGAATGATAGGTATCATAAATATCTTGGAGAATCGGTTCAGTTAGCGATATCAGTAATCGTAAAACAAAATTGTGGCTGTTTTAAATGCGAAGATTGAATAATTTTGAGTTATTTTTCTCCAACTTCAACGTTTAAGGTGCATGCTTTGAATACTTGACCCAATTTAATGAATGACTGAAGATGGGTACCTACAATTAATACTCATATGTGAAACAAGGTGATGAGGCAGGAGAGAGCTCCTAGCAAAAGGGCTTTGTAACCATTCTAGGATTCGAAAAAAATTGGCCATGAATCGATGATTACAGTACTGGGGAGTGGCTCCTGAAAAAAAATTTCTACAAACGTAGCCGATATGGGTATCAAATGAAAGTTCTTTATAGGAGCACTTCAAAACAGTTCTGTTAAACTGACAGTTTTTGCTTCAATGGGGGCACAGGGGGGAAATACATAAAAAATGTGTTTCCTCTCTCGCGAATGGACACCTATGATCTAAAAAATCTGAAAAAATTAGCAAGGGAGATATTTATGGTTATAGCAATAACAAATGCCTCAGAAGTCAAAATTCATTTAACTTTGTTAATAATAGTATGATCCTCGGATTTCACATTTTCTCCAATAAAATCGTCTTTGACATGTTTCTTGACTTTATTCGTTGCTGGTTACTGCATTTTGAAAGGTGAGTACAAAACCCTTCTGACATGAGCGTAGGTCTGTCTACACAACTTGTTTCTTTTTTGCTTTCAGTCCCAATAATCAAAATTCACAATTGAACTTTCATAGTAATTCCCGATACTTCGTGAATCACCCGTATGATTTTCCCCAAATATTAACATCCTTTCGAACAGGCAGATTAAAATCGCTTTTCCATTCACTTTTTCTGTCACCTCAAGCCGTCACCATTCCAAAACAAGTTGGATAATCAGGAGAGTGCTCCTACCAGAAGGTTTTTGCAACCATTCTAGGGTTTGAAACAAGTTTTCTGATAGCGTGGTTAGATAACTTGAATTATTCATCCAATACTTGGATAAAAAACCGTTCAAACCCAAAAAACCCAAAATTAAGGCTTTATCCCCGAATTCAAAATTAAAACTTTTTCCGACACCGCCAAAAACCTCCCTCTCCGAAATCGAAATCAAGACTCATTCCAAACCAATCCCGCAATCCTTTACTTTCCAGTTACCCCTAATGTACAGAGGTAACGTGATCGAAGTTCAATACACTTCGATTCCATTGCCCACACATCTTTTCCATTTGGACAAATGCAACGATTTCCATTTACATATATGGCGATTTGCATAACCATGATATCGTTTAGTTATATGCAAATTGTCATCCACATGGAAACAATTGCTTTTGCCGAAATTAAAAAGGGTGTTCCTATGCTTGGGGGAACTTGAGCCCATGATCCCAGCAGACCCCCTGATTGAAAGTCTATGGCAATAGCACCGGAGCCACTTTCTGATAATCTCTCATTCATCGAATAAGCAACTTCAAATGTTTAATTTGTTTAATGGGCAATGGTATGGGATTTGTTAGTAGTGAGGCGAGAATGAATTTTTCGTTATTATAACAATGAATAAAATTTTGGTAGTGGGAAATAAGGAGTGGAATTTGGTCGTGGGAAGGAAGGAATGAGGTTTTGTTAGTTAAAAGTTTTAAGAAATTTTGTTAGTGGAAAGAATAGATTATGTTTCCTTTTAAGGTCTTTGTAAAAAGTTTTTTTTACAAAGACATACTAGTTTTACAACCTGTATGTCCGTCTATCTGTCCGTCCATCTGTTCATGCCTCACAGCAAGTTTCCTCAGAAACTATAGATGCTAGGTAGGCTCTCAAAAGTTTGGGCCTTACAGACCATTTCAAAATTTTTAAGGGGGTCCCCCCTTATATCTCATTGGATCTTAAAAACTTTTTTAAACTACTACTACTACTACCTTAAGTAGAGAGAATGAAAGGTCTTGATTATAACTTTTAGAATCTGAATTTAAATAGTTATTTTGTGCATTGTGGGGTCTAGGGGAAGGTAGAATGCATCAAAATGTTGTCTTCCCCTTGCGATTAGACATTTTTAATACAAAAAAACTGAAAAAATCACAAGGGTGGGTTTTTATGAGTGAAAGGGCAACAAACACCTCAAAAATATAAATTCATCAACATTGTTTATAATAGTATGCTTTGTAGATTTTACATTTTTCCCCATTAAAAACAAAACGGTACCCTTAAACTTTTTAAAATTCAGCAATTGTATAGATTGATCTTCATGCTTACAAAATTTTATGAAAATTCAGTCATAATCAAGTGGGTTAAAGCCATTTAAATTGTATAGTATTTCAATAACAATAACACCTTATTTTTGTTTTTGTGGTTGGGAGGTGAATGCCATTTATGCACAGAGTGTGGGACTCCCATGCTCGAAAGAAGGTGACTGAACTACCCACTAAACACCTCCCCTGTCAACCTGAGAACCCAGCCTGGAACCGTTTGACACATTACTTCGGGCCAAGTCTCGTTTTGTTACGCCGTGAGGCACGTTCAAGCTGGGGGATCCCTTTCCTAGCGGGAGGAGAGAGGAGAAGAAGAAGTGCCAGAAAAGCGATCCCCCAGCTCCAACACCCCCGGCTGCTGTGTCCCTTTTATATTTTAGGACTGCCCGAGCATAATGTGCCACCTGGTTCCATTTGTCCACCGATTCGAGCATCACTGCGACTATATTACCCGGGGTGAGCTCTCCCGACTTCTTGTAGAGGTTACTTCGCAGCCTGACCTATTTTGTGCACGCAAAAAATGTGCGGCAGGCATTGCCCTCTCCTTTTGGGCAATACCAACAACCGGGGCACCACAACTTACTGATCTTGTGCAGGTAAGACCGAAAACACCCATGCCCGCTCAAAAGCTGGGTCAGATAGAAGTCAGTCTCATCATGCCTTCGATTTAGCCACGCTGCTGCCAATCGTTGAGCGTGCGCTGTCTCTCCTTGCGGACAACCGTCTCCCTCACATCGTCGTTTCGGCGCAGGTAAATAGCGCGGCGGTCGCTAGCAAGGAGGACGAGATGTTCCACGCTTGCAGTAACTCTCACCACCGAATCAGAGACTGTCAGATACGAAGATGCAACCCTCAGTGCTCCTCTTCTCTGTACCTGTGCCAAACGTTTTCAGTATATCTCCTTGTTGAGAGCGTCGCCCCATACCTCTGCTCCGTACAGTAGCACTGACCCTACAGCACTCATCAAGAGGCATCTTCTTGATAGGGCTGGGTCCCCCTACGTTGGCCATGAGTCGACTCAGAGCCGATACTCCTGAAGCAGCCTTCTCAGCCGTTGCCCTGATTTGCTCAGAGAAACTCATCTTTGAGTCGATCAGTAGCCCCAGGTACTTCACCGATGGCTTCGATTCGATTCGTAAGTCTCCAATACTGATCATGCTTACTCTAGGGATTCTCTTTTTTGTCAAGATGACCACTTTGGTTTTCTCCAGTGCTAAATTGAGCCCGCGAGCAGTCATCCAGTCCCTCTTTTGGCGCATTAGCACACCTAGCCTAAGTTGCGCCTGTTCAACGGTGCGTCCAGTGACCAGAGCCACAACATCATCCGCATAGCTGATCAAGCGCGACTCATCTGGCATCTCAAGTCTCAGTAGCCCATCGTAAGGCACGTTCCATAGGTCTGGACCAAGGATAGATCCCTGGGCAACACCCGATGTAATTTCCATCCTTCGTTGGCCCTGTGTCGTGTCCTAGAGCAGGCTTCGGTCCTTTAGGTAGTCCCTCAAAAGCCGCATTAGATATTCTGGAACTTGAAAATGGTTTTCCAGCGTATCCAGAATATCCACCCATCTAGCTGAGTTGAAGGCACTCCTAACGTCGAGTGTCACCAACAGGACGATCCGTCGCTTGGTGCGACTATATACCTTTGCCTTTTGGACCGCATCAATGGTAGAACGTTCTGCTCTAAAGCCGTACTGCCGAGGAGATAGGTCCCCAGCAGCACGAATCGCGTCAATGAGTCTTCGCTTGATGAGTTTCTCTAGCACTTTCCCAGCCGTGTCTAGCAAGCATAACGGGTGGCATGCAGACGGTGATTCGGAATTCCCTTTCCCCTTGCTGATCAGCAAGAGCCTCGCCACCCTCCATTGTATCGGGAAAACCTCGTCCCGCAGGCAAGCGTTGAATGTACTGAGCAGCAAGTCTGGACAATGGTGACAAACAAACCGCAACACCTCAGCTGGAACACCATCTGGACCTGGAGCCTTCCTCGCTTTCAGCGAAATGACTGCCTCTTCCAGTTCCTTCTGTGTGAAGAGTGGACACTCGACTGCTGTTTCACCATGGACAGCATCAACATAGTCGGGTTGGGCGGGGAAGAGCGCCCGTACTATCTCGTCCATCTTTTCCACATCATGTATACAAGGTTTCCGTTGGGCACCAAGCTTCCGCATAACTAGCTTGTAGCCAAGGCCCCACGGATCCTTGTTCACATTGTCCACTAGATCTTGCCAGCAGCGAGCCTTGCTATTTTTGATCAAGTTGAGAAGGCATTTCCTGGCCGACTTATATGCTGCTGCGCGGTTGTTTGTCTCGTCCCGGCTCTGTGCCCGTTGAGCCTCACGCCAAAGCTTGTGACACACCCTTCGCCTTTCAGTGATTTCAGTTGACCACCAGTACACTGGGGGCTTGCCGTGCCGGGGTTTTCGACAGGGCATAGAAGTTTTGCAAGCAGTCGTGATAATGCTCATAGTTAAGATCACCACGTGTTGAGCTGCCAGTTCTTCCGTCTCCTCCGAAGCCCCCTGCAGCGGTACACCTGCTGTAAGAACCTTGACGAACCCCTCGACGTCCATCTTCGAGCCGAGAGCACGGACGTCGGGAGACAACATCGCTTATCTCAAGCAGAATGTACTGATGATCACTGGCTGAGTAGTCCTCTAATACTCTCCAGTTGTGTATTCTTCGTACTAAGGGCTCCGATGCGAATGTCACGTCCGGTGTGGTTCCTTCACAGCCAGTAAGGTGGAAGGTCAGCGCATTGCCGGTGTTTAGTACGATGAGCGCCGTCCTAGCTGCCATTACTAGGACTCGTTTTCCCCGCTGATCTGTTTGAGGCATGCCCCATTCGATTGCTTTCGCGTTGAAGTCTCCCCCAACGAGCAAGTTGCCCTCTGCGTTTGCGACAGCGCCCTGCAGAGCATTGAGCTTGGCTTGAAAAGATAATATCGATTCGTTCGGCGTTAGGTGCACACTAAAGAATGTGGTCCCTGAGCGCCAAACCCACACAAAACCATCCCCACGTCCATAGCTCTCCGCCTGAAAATCACTGTTTCGAACCCAGATGGTGCCAGTGCCAGTTTCATCAGGATACCATGATGCTGAACTTTTATCATGATGTTGCTCACTCAGCAGCAAAAAGGCGGCTTTAATGTCCCTCGTAAACTGCTCAAGCAAATTTTGGGTGGTTGAACTACGGTGTAGGTTTAGCTGTAGGATGGGGGCATCAAAGTTCTGATTTTGCCTCAAAGTTCTGATTTTGCCTTGGCTACTGACTTTTAGAATCTGAATTTAAATAGTTATTTTGTGCATTGTGGGGTCTAGGGGAAGGTAGAATGCATCAAAATGTTGTCTTCCCCTTGCGATTAGACATTTTTAATCCAAAAAAACTGAAAAAATCACAAGGGTGGGTTTTTATGAGTGAAAGGGCAACAAACACCTCAAAAATATAAATTCATCAACATTGTTTATAATAGTATGCTTTGTAGATTTTACATTTTTCCCCATTAAAAACAAAACGGTACCCTTAAACTTTTTAAAATTCAGCAATTGTATAGATTGATCTTCATGCTTACAAAATTTTATGAAAATTCAGTCATAATCAAGTGGGTTAAAGCCATTTAAATTGTATAGTATTTCAATAACAATAACACCTTATTTTTGTTTTTGTGGTTGGGAGGTGAATGCCATTTATGCACAGAGTGTGGGACTCCCATGCTCGAAAGAAGGTGACTGAACTACCCACTAAACACCTCCCCTGTCAACCTGAGAACCCAGCCTGGAACCGTTTGACACATTACTTCGGGCCAAGTCTCGTTTTGTTACGCCGTGAGGCACGTTCAAGCTGGGGGATCCCTTTCCTAGCGGGAGGAGAGAGGAGAAGAAGAAGTGCCAGAAAAGCGATCCCCCAGCTCCAACACCCCCGGCTGCTGTGTCCCTTTTATATTTTAGGACTGCCCGAGCATAATGTGCCACCTGGTTCCATTTGTCCACCGATTCGAGCATCACTGCGACTATATTACCCGGGGTGAGCTCTCCTGACTTCTTGTAGAGGTTACTTCGCAGCCTGACCTATTTTGTGCACGCAAAAAATGTGCGGCAGGCATTGCCCTCTCCTTTTGGGCAATACCAACAACCGGGGCACCACAACTTACTGATCTTGTGCAGGTAAGACCGAAAACACCCATGCCCGCTCAAAAGCTGGGTCAGATAGAAGTCAGTCTCATCATGCCTTCGATTTAGCCACGCTGCTGCCAATCGTTGAGCGTGCGCTGTCTCTCCTTGCGGACAACCGTCTCCCTCACATTGTCGTTTCGGCGCAGGTAAATAGCGCGGCGGTCGCTAGCAAGGAGGACGAGATGTTCCACGCTTGCAGTAACTCTCACCACCGAATCAGAGACTGTCAGATACGAAGATGCAACCCTCAGTGCTTCTCTTCTCTGTACCTGTGCCAAACGTTTTCAGTATATCTCCTTGTTGAGAGCGTCGCCCCATACCTCTGCTCCGTACAGTAGCACTGACCCTACAGCACTCATCAAGAGGCATCTTCTTGATAGGGCTGGGTCCCCCTACGTTGGCCATGAGTCGACTCAGAGCCGATACTCCTGAAGCAGCCTTCTCAGCCGTTGCCCTGATTTGCTCAGAGAAACTCATCTTTGAGTCGATCAGTAGCCCCAGGTACTTCACCGATGGCTTCGATTCGATTCGTAAGTCTCCAATACTGATCATGCTTACTCTAGGGATTCTCTTTTTTGTCAAGATGACCACTTTGGTTTTCTCCAGTGCTAAATTGAGCCCGCGAGCAGTCATCCAGTCCCTCTTTTGGCGCATTAGCACACCTAGCCTAAGTTGCGCCTGTTCAACGGTGCGTCCAGTGACCAGAGCCACAACATCATCCGCATAGCTGATCAAGCGCGACTCATCTGGCATCTCAAGTCTCAGTAGCCCATCGTAAGGCACGTTCCATAGGTCTGGACCAAGGATAGATCCCTGGGCAACACCCGATGTAATTTCCATCCTTCGTTGGCCCTGTGTCGTGTCCTAGAGCAGGCTTCGGTCCTTTAGGTAGTCCCTCAAAAGCCGCATTAGATATTCTGGAACTTGAAAATGGTTTTCCAGCGTATCCAGAATATCCACCCATCTAGCTGAGTTGAAGGCACTCCTAACGTCGAGTGTCACCAACAGGACGATCCGTCGCTTGGTGCGACTATATACCTTTGCCTTTTGGACCACATCAATGGTAGAACGTTCTGCTCTAAAGCCGTACTGCCGAGGAGATAGGTCCCCAGCAGCACGAATCGCGTCAATGACTCTTCGCTTGATGAGTTTCTCTAGCACTTTCCCAGCCGTGTCTAGCAAGCATAACGGGTGGCATGCAGACGGTGATTCGGGATTCCCTTTCCCCTTGCTGATCAGCAAGAGCCTCGCCACCCTCCATTGTATCGGGAAAACCTCGTCCCGCAGGCAAGCGTTGAATGTACTGAGCAGCAAGTCTGGACAATGGTGACAAACAAACCGCAACACCTCAGCTGGAACACCATCTGGACCTGGAGCCTTCCTCGCTTTCAGCGAAATGACTGCCTCTTCCAGTTCCTTCTGTGTGAAGAGTGGACACTCGACTGCTGTTTCACCATGGACAGCATCAACATAGTCGGGTTGGGCGGGGAAGAGCGCCCGTACTATCTCGTCCATCTTTTCCACATCATGTATACAAGGTTTCCGTTGGGCACCAAGCTTCCGCATAACTAGCTTGTAGCCAAGGCCCCACGGATCCTTGTTCACATTGTCCACTAGATCTTGCCAGCAGCGAGCCTTGCTATTTTTGATCAAGTTGAGAAGGCATTTCCTGGCCGACTTATATGCTGCTGCGCGGTTGTTTGTCTCGTCCCGGCTCTGTGCCCGTTGAGCCTCACGCCAAAGCTTGTGACACACCCTTCGCCTTTCAGTGATTTCAGTTGACCACCAGTACACTGGGGGCTTGCCGCGCCGGGGTTTTCGACAGGGCATAGAAGTTTTGCAAGCAGTCGTGATAATGCTCATAGTTAAGATCACCACGTGTTGAGCTGCCAGTTCTTCCGTCTCCTCCGAAGCCCCCTGCAGCGGTACACCTGCTGTAAGAACCTTGACGAACCCCTCGAAGTCCATCTTCGAGCCGAGAGCACGGACGTCGGGAGACAACATCGCTTATCTCAAGCAGAATGTACTGATGATCACTGGCTGAGTAGTCCTCTAATACTCTCCAGTTGTGTATTCTTCGTACTAAGGGCTCCGATGCGAATGTCACGTCCGGTGTGGTTCCTTCACAGCCAGTAAGGTGGAAGGTCAGCGCATTGCCGGTGTTTAGTACGATGAGCGCCGTCCTAGCTGCCATTACTAGGACTCGTTTTCCCCGCTGATCTGTTTGAGGCATGCCCCATTCGATTGCTTTCGCGTTGAAGTCTCCCCCAACGAGCAAGTTGCCCTCTGCGTTTGCGACAGCGCCCTCCAGAGCATTGAGCTTGGCTTGAAAAGATAATATCGATTCGTTCGGCGTTAGGTGCACACTAAAGAATGTGGTCCCTGAGCGCCAAACCCACACAAAACCATCCCCACGTCCATAGCTCTCCGCCTGAAAATCACTGTTTCGAACCCAGATGGTGCCAGTGCCAGTTTCATCAGGATACCATGATGCTGAACTTTTATCATGATGTTGCTCACTCAGCAGCAAAAAGGCGGCTTTAATGTCCCTCGTAAACTTCTCAAGCAAATTTTGGGTGGTTGAACTACGGTGTAGGTTTAGCTGTAGGATGGGGGCATCAAAGTTCTGATTTTGCCTTGGCTAGGGCTTTCCGGAAAACCCGGCATATTCCTGATCCCAAGGCGTTTCCAAAATCAGGTCTTGGACTAGCATCTTTGCAAAGAATACAATGTGCCTCCTTCGTACACTCTTTTCTTTTATGTCCCATTTCACCGCATTTGTAACATAGAGAACTCCTTTCGGGTCCTTTGCATACTTGTGTGGTGTGGCCATAGCCAAGGCATTTGAAAGATTGAAGAGGCATTGCTCTTCGCCGTATTTTACAGAAATCCCGCCCTATTCGTACTTTGCCCTTCTTCAGAAATTGTTCGGCGTCCTTTTCGGTCAAGTCAATTATGGCCATGCGTTGTTCCGTGTAGTTTTATGGTGTCAGTCTCGCCTTGGTTCCACCCATGCTAGGGAGCTCCCTTTTGATGGCCTCTTCCACCTCGGCCAAATTTGTCTCGTATTTCGATCATTGCCATCGGCTCGAGCGAGGCTATAGCTGCGCTTTTGCCAAGGACTTTCTTTACTGTATCGCAGAATGCTTGCCTCTGCTCCAAATTCGACCAGTATGTGGACCGACCGCGTTTGTCGTACTGCTTTAATAGCAGTGTCAGTGTCTTAGGGCTTACGTTTCCCCTGATGTCCCGTAGCACCTCCGCGTAGGATCGACCATCTTGGAGTTTTACGAGCAGTGCCTGCTGCCGGGAACAATAACGCCTTGATACTTCCTAATAATACGGTTGGCGTACGATGTGGTTTTATTTTCTGAGATATCTGAAAACATTTCGTATGTAGTGGTATGCCTCTATAGTTTTCGCACTGTAGCTTGTCACCTTTTTTGTGGATGGGCAATATAATTGATTGGTTCCACTCGTTCGGCGTATGTTCTTGTTGCCGGATGTGCTGATTAACTTTGTGGAACAACGTTTAATGAGCTCCATGGAATCTCATAGATGCCCGGCGCTTTATTATTTTTTTCGGCCTTGATGGACGAACAAACTTCATTCAGAGTTAATAGGGTCAATTGAAGCTCTCCAGGCTTCGAAAGATAGTTATGTGCGGTATCAAATTAAAAGTCTTGTCAAGAAATTTTCAAAGTTGGTCTTTAAATAGTGTTACGAACATCGAGCGATGCAGTGGAAGTACAAATGTACGTAAATTTGAGTTACTCTACCTCCCATTTGGATTCCTTTGATTAAAAAAAAAAAAATATGGTGATAGTTCTCTGTAACTAGGACAACTACTAATACCGTTGAAATTTACTGAACTCTGTTAGTAACAGTAGAATTAATAGATTTCACATTCAGCCCAATAAAACCGTAAAGGTACCCTTAAATTCGATGAAATTTCATGCCTAGGTTAATGTATGTAAGATAACCTTTCTCTATTAGTTTCATCTTTCAAAAAATAACTGACATTTGAATTTTTATATATTATATTACTACAATAACAATGCTGGTTTTTTGTACTATGTATGTTTACATTATTTTTTGGAAATGCTTGAAAATTACAGTAAAGATGACTGATTTATGTAAATTTATATCTTTGAGATTTTGTTTAGTGAATTATGTACAAAATACTACAACTGAAGTAAAGGAGTTTTGTATTCAAACTGATTATTTAAGAAGAAGTTTTTGAATTTTTTGATTAGATGGGAAGCGAAAGTTCTGACATATTATAATGTCAGGAGGAAAAAAAAGTACCATTGTACTGTCTTAACTTGGATGAATCACACAACGATGGACGGACGCGAGAAGCTGACAAGAACGGAACCAATCTATTGATGTTAATAAAAACCCAATTATAAAATTAGCCTCCAACTTTTGCTAAAACTATTCTTGATGATTTAGTGATTCGACATACTTTCCATTTCATGACAATAGATTAAATATAATGCCCTTCTAACAGGAGCGCACTTCTGTTTTCTTGAATTATGCTTCTCCATTTTATGTACATTTTGCATGTTGATTTTTTTTGAACGAAATCAGCTTGAACAATTCATGCATGTTGCGCAGGTTGTACATAAGCTAGTCAAAAAAAGTTTGCGTACAATATAAACTGCTGTCCTATATGGCTCATTATAGATTCAAATATGCAACAAATATCTGCAATTGAATTAGAAAGCTACAAAAGCTGACAACTTTTTAGGAAATTTTCTTTGCGAAAAGAATGTTGCAACATGCTTATATATGTATGTAAATATTTAAAAAGTTAGCATTTTTGTCGTAGAAAATATTTGCGCACAAAAGAGTAAAGGGGGAGTCCCCAGAATGATTACCGAGACAAGGGAAATCCCAAAGACTTATTTTTAGTGAAGTGGGAGCAGTACGAGTTTATTTGTATTGTTTGGAGTATTTGTATGATAAAATGGTTTAAAAACTCAATTGAAATATCATATTGTTTTGCCAATTTGATACCAACAAGTGCCAGTCAAAGAGATACGAGTATACTAGCGAAACTATGGAAAGATGCAAAGCGTTCTGCGAAATTGGTCAAACACCCCTCGAATCAAAGAGTAATTTAAATGTATAAGCCGATGGGATCTGCTTCCTTAAAGCTTCGTTCGGGGCGACCCTCTAAATTGACTGATCACGGAAAACGCCATTGCGTAGTGATGTAGGGAAAAACCCAGGACTTAAGGCTACTGAACTGAAAAGAGATGGTTATCGTAGCGGAATTGCACAGAAGGAGCTCTTCGTATCATTAACCAATAAGCAAAAATGAATTGCATTTGATTACAAATACATCAATAAACCACTGAAATTCTGGAAACAGGTTATTTTTTCGGGCATAAGCAAATTTTGCATATTTGGGCGTAAGTTTGTATGGAGAAATGTATTCAATAAAAAAGAATCTCGCACCAACAGTGAAACATGGTGGTGGTGGTGCCATGGTCTGGGGTGTATGGCTAGTAATGGGGTAGGTAATATTGTGTTTATAGAATCAACAATGGACAAGCGAGTTTATCTAGATATATTTAAGGTGAATTTAAAGAAAAGTGCAAATAAACTGGGTTAGGAAAATAGTTTTTTGTATCAACATGACAATGACCCCAAGCACTCTGCGCAAATTTTTAAGGTTTGGCTACTTTACAATGTACAAAAACAATTACGTACGCCTCTGCAAACACCAGACCTTAATTCCATTGAGCATTTATTTGATTTATTAGAGCGTTGGATCCGTCAACACCACATTTCTTTGAAAGAGATGCTAAAAGAATATAATACTGGAAGGATGGAGTAAAATTTCAACTGAGACATCAAATCTAATCAATTCAATGCTAAAACGTTTAAGAAAGATTATTCAGCGTAAAAGATATCTGATATTTCTTTGTACGCAAACTTTTTCTAAAGTCTTTTTTGTCTTTATTTTACTTTGTTGTGGCTTTTATCTTAAATTTATTTTAAAAGCTACCAAACATGTACCTAAACAAAAACTGAATTTCAATATGTAAATAAAGTCCAAATTCATGTCTCGAAAAATTATTTTTAAATCATTTTTTAAAATAATTTCAAAATGGGCACAGCTTGTACGCAAACTTTTTCTGGCGAGATCAGTCTACTGCATTTCATACAAGCAGAAATGATACCCTTGCCATGAGAATCTTATTTCGACCGAATAGGTTATGTAACATACATATTGATTTCCATTTACTGAACAAAATCTTCAAGAATTTCTATGAATACCAGATAAATTCACAAAAAATCGATCTGTGAAAATTTATGGTTAACCATGACCTACATAGTGCATATGCAGGCTAAAATGTAATTTCTTTTTACAGAATAAGTACTATTTATTTAAAATGGCAATAAATTGGCAAAAGTGGTAACTTACGCTTTTCCGTTAAATATGGCTTCCCAGCATTAGCTGTGACTACAACCAACAGTGTAACAAACACTATTTCAAGCATTATTTTAAATTTTAGGATTTCGATTGGGAATTATAAGTACAAATTGTGATACTTCGCAATTTTAAGTAAAACTAGCACTTTATGTTTTTAGCACAATACGAAACTTAATATTTGTATCACTCGCCACTTATTTATTAATATTATTCCATCACTTGAAATAAAAACCAACAACTAATCGCAATGAGTATCTTTTATGAAATGACGGCAGATTTGTTCTAACCAGATGCTGTTTATTATAAATCTTTCTTACCACTATGCTCAGATTTAAACTTCAAGTAAGGTTGATTCGCTCTTCAAATCTTCGGAGTATACAATATTATTTTTAATTATACTTATAATATATCTATCATGAATATATCTTTACTGTTTAAGATGGTAAAGGCGCTAACGCTCGTTACTTGGATAATTTATAATTATTCTGGTAGTTAATGTATGTAATATGTATATTTTTATTACTTAATACTGTATATTTTATTTCAAAAGAATATCTGGAGACTTTTCAAAGGAGCTTTTGATAATAGGTATGTTAGAAGCAACATTTACATAATGAAGGATTTCAGGAGTTCTTAATAATGTATACATAGTATTGTAGAATCTTGAACCCCTTTACTGGTTTCAATGCTTTATCACTTATTAAAATGTTTAATGCAAATTGAAACGTCTTGATAACATAAAATTCTTCATTATAACATATATTTTGCATATTAATCAAAATAATTGGCATTGAAAACGAGAGATGCTGTATTGCTCGTACAATCAAGCATTAAAAGTACGCATGATGGATGGAATGAATGAATGTCTCTGAATAGTAATGTTCAACTCAATGAAAATACGTGATTTTATGGTAGTTGCAGATACATACTACTACGTTTTGCATAATTTTGTTTGATATCTTATTTTTACAATAAAATATTAGGATACAATAATTTTTCTAGGGTTGAAATCGAACGGCAAATTGATGAGTGAATTTACTTTTCAAGAACAAGAAGGAAAAAAATCAAATCTAAAAATTTAGGTAAGATCCAGTCCCAAGCTGATACCAAGGTATTTTCTCTATTGAATTAAATACAGTTCTAAGAGTACTGACTGTAGTCTGCATAGTGTAGTAGTTATAGTACTCGCAGCATAAACCAAAAGACCCTAGTTCGAATCCCGTTGGGGGCAACGAGATTATTTTCGAGTGAATTTTCAGACAGACTATAAGACCGTTCAGTCAGGAAACGTATTAGTTTAAAATCAGAACGTATCGCAGCTAGGTGGACGGACCCACCACGAAAGCATGGTGTAGGCCATGTAACCTTCTTAAATGCCGATACATTCGATCAAGTTTAAAATTGGGTAATTGCTTGTTGAAGCCATGGCTCTCCTTCTCACAACATTAGTGACGTAAATGCATTTGCGTTTACCCCCATTAAAATCTAGCATGCCATAAAGTACACATGAAGGCCAACGTCTAGTCTTACGACCACATTAAATTTAATGACACATCTAAATTAAAGAGTCGACTGCTCCTTTGGTAGCATTTTAGGTCTTGATTAATTGAGCTTTCATGGAGGCTTGATCGACGACAGGCTTTTTGTGGCAAGTAGATAGATATTAGCAAAACTACTTTTGAATATTTTGCCTTGCAAGAAGACATATTTTTGGCTCATCAAAACAAAATACGCTTGTCGCTATAGCTCTACCTTTAGGATGTATCATTTTGGTTGGTATTTCTCGCTTGTTGTTCCTCAGTATACCTACAATCATAAATTTTGATGGGTCTTTAAAAAGTCAATTTGCCAATGGAACAGAAGTAAATTAGTTGTCTACGGTAATATGTATTATGGTTGAATCCATGACGAATTGCTGACAGTTTTTTCATAAAAACTTAGCATAATAAGCTTTCTGTATCCAACGTTTCACCTGTGTAAGGAATGCCATCAACCATATAATCATATTTGGTAGCATTGTCACACATTGAAATAACTTGATCCCGTATTTATCGAACTTGTTTGGGTTGTGCATTCTGAAATAACAACGCACTCAAAAAATAAACCTTCTCATTGGACTGTAAGCACCCCGTTAAAAATCAAACCGGTCACAGCTCATGGTAACGAGACACCTCTCACTACAAGTTTCTGGTTTGAACATTTAGCTCGATGGTAAGTGATTGTTCTTTCGAGTAGCTGAAAGAATTAATAACCCTAATAAAACATCCAATTCAGTATTACTCCTTACACTGACAGTTATAGTTTATGCCTTTTAGTATATTTTCTTGAATTTCTACGTTTGTGTAAAAGACGGCTACTTTTTGAAACTTATTCCTCAATAAAGCTTGTTATTATAACAAAATATTATCACTTTTCAATCAATAATAACCCACTTAAAACGCAATGTTCGTGTGGGGCTTTCGGCTCACCATCGGACATATCCTAAGGGGGTGGATAGAGAGGTGCCCTAACCAGCTAGCTGGCAGGTAGGTAGGAAATAAAATACCATTCCCAGAGCAAAAACCGACGAAGTCAAGACGATGACAAAGCTCTACTTAATCTTTACTTGTCATGGAACCAGGATAAAAACTATCGCAATGAATCAAGGAACTTGGAATGTTAGGTCATTAAACAGACCAGGCCAAGTGTGACAACTTCTGGATGAAATAGAAAAACATAAAATAAACCTCCTCGCAGTACAGGAAACTAGATGAAGAAATGTGAACGCACAACGTGTTTAAAAGAGGAAAATTGTAATAAAGCCGTGAGTTTGGGATAGATTGTGGACAGCGCATTTAAAGAAGTTATCACCTTCTTCAAGCCCGTTAACGAATGGAATTCTTTAATGGCTAGCTGGTCATTTGTCAGGCGCCCACAGAAAACAAGGAAGAGGCAATCAAGGACGAATTTTACAGTACAATGGAATGCACTGTCAATACATTGCCATCAAATGACATTAAAATTGTTCTAGGTGATTTCAATGCAAAAATATTCTGGAATCAAGTGCATGGTAAAACAGTTCTTCCGAAACCCCAAAATATGCAATATTGCATGTGTAATCCCGTCGACGAGTCTCATAATCTGCTACATGAATTAATTCATTTCCGATGGTGGCTACAACCGAGCATGAAAGCTGTTTTAAGACAGATACAATAATAAAAGCGCATCAACATAGTGTCGACACCTTTTTGCTCTTTTCTACGCAAATGAAACCGCTTCATCCATAAACGACCGCGTCAATCAAGCAACAATGATAGTTGAATCATCTCTCTTCTCGAGATTCCTGATCTATTGGAAGCAATAGTTGTTGTTTGGATTTTGCAGCACCTGCTCCTTGAATGTACCATTCATGAGAGCAGTAGTAGTTAATTGCCGACGAGATCTTGACGTTCAAGGACATACAAAATTTCCTAGTAAATCGGTTTTGAGTCCCAGAAGCATCAGGTTGCGATGAAGCAAAACCACTCCGGAAACACATCTAACGATTGTTTGACGTTCAAGTAGCCAAAGAGTGAGCTTCGTATATTCGCATCAACACCGTCTCAGAAAATACACGGTTTTTTGGGGATAGACCAGAGAATAAACCTGATTTCATCAGTTTCCTTCAATGCCTTGATTTCCGTTCATCAGTCAATGAAATGCAACAGCAGATTCAGATGCAATTAGCACAACAAAGCTCTCCACTCTCGACTTCATTATACAAGTAAGTCTTCAAGCATAGATCAGTATTAAAACATGGCCTCCAGCTATTACCGCAGGCTCTAGGCTTCAACCATGGTGCTTAAGAATCAGAAGTTGATCAGTGGCTCTTATGGAAGTCAACTCGGCAGATGCATTCTACCAGAGTCCACGCAATGAAATTAAAAGACAAAAACAAGTCTTCCTAGTCACAGCGATGATAATAATTAAAGCAAAATCGGTGCATTGTAAGATAAAGCTTCTAAAATCTATCTGATAACTGAGTGAAAAGTGCCACCTCCAGGGCTGCGTAGGCAATAAGCTGACAAAAATGAATATCCATGCTGAATGCGGAAACAACAAGGTGTGGTCTGGGGCTCAGTCTCAAAGTTTGGATCCTCACACTTCAGGTTCAACCCTGATGGAGCTACAGTAATGGACAAATTTACCGGGCTGGTTTTTATTCAACTTTCCTCAAACATTCGACCAGAAACCCTGATAGACGATACACGATAAGGCTTCTTTCCAAAAATGAAGACCCTCCGCTTATGTGGGCGGCTTAAAAACTTCCACGCTAAACAGCTTTATGCAATGCCAAATTCATCTAAACAAGAATTTGCAGTTACGTTATTCTAAATGCATTGAAGAGTTTGCTAAGTTAGGACAAATGCATGAAGTTGCAGTCTCAGGCGGTGGTTATTTAAAACGGTCCCAAAAGAAAGAGCTGCTGTAAAATTAGGAGTAGTCTTCAATTTGTGGCGAAAGATAAGCAATGGACATGATCTCAGTGACGTTTTGCTGACCGGCCCCAAACTGCAACGCAATATCATTAGCATCATACTCAATTGGCGGCAGTTCCAGCAAGCATTCATAGCTGATATGTTTCCGCCATGTAAAACGCACCAAGCTTCTGACATTACGATTAGTAATGTCAGAGAATCTTAAGGAGGAGTGGCCTTGATGAAAAAAATAAAAAATATGTGCTATCGATAGTGACCTTTGACTTGACTTGCGCCCCATTTTTAAGCCATCAACACGCTATATAGGCGAACGCGAACGTGAAAATCACTCAAAAGCTGCAATGGCTATACAGTCAGATTTTTACGTAGTTGCCTTACTCTCGGATGGACAAGACCTAGTAATAACAGTTTTCAACTGAGTATTAAATTTCAGAAGCCTTCAAAGAGTATTAAATTTCACAGGCCTTCTGCTGCATAAATCGATTAGTAATGGCAGGCGTATCCTAACCAACGAGCATCCAGCAGCACTGTTCATATCGACTAAGACGAAAATTATTAATCTTTGGGAATCTTGTTGCAACCACAAACCGAAGGTTGTTACTTCAAATAAACTATTTTAAGCACTGCCCCACCATCACAAAGAGGCCTATGCTGTCGGAAATTTCCCGCCGTTCTGGCTGGGGTTATTAGTACCGCGCATTGCCCCCACAAAATTATTACTGCAGTCTTTGTGGCGAAGGGAAGAAAGCTGAGATGACGTAGCTCCTCCTAACTTTCATTAATACTGGCTTAAGCTTCAATCCAAAAATTAAAATACTAAGGTGAATACCATCCGCGGATGACTGCAAAGTCCAATTACATGGTTTTAGTGACGTTTCCCAAACAGCATACGTGACTGCAGTTATAATGTCTCAAAAGGGATGCTACTTCCACATTCTATCAGCCCCATCGACCAGCTGCGAAACATTGTGATTTTAAACCAGCACTTATCATAACTGAACAGGCTTATTGTCCGTCCAAAAAACCACTCGAATTAAATCTCGTTAATCATTAATTTTTTTTTCGTAGTACTACAGACCTTTCGGGCCTTCGCTTAGAGATAGTTAGAGTATCTCATTGTCATGACCAAATGTATCGGCACACGATGATATGATCATTATCACGCTTTGGCCGTGTGTCCAGCCACCCAGCTGCGATACGTTCTGGTTATAAACCAGCACGTATAATAACTGAAGGAGCTTATAGTCCGTCCGAAGAATCATTCGAACTAAATCTCGTTGACGCCAAAGAAACTCAAACCAGAGACCTTCGGCTTACGAGCACCACTACATCACGTGGACTAGCATTAATCATTTACCTATTTCCTTATTCCCCATCTTCATTCATATTTTATTTCCCATCCTCATTTTTTTGTTAAATACAAAAAATTAAAATTTATATAATTTTCTTCCCCACTGGTGAAATCTCATTCTTCATTACCCACTCATAAAATTTCATTCTTTATTAGATAACTAAAATCTCATTCTTCTCTTCCTATTAACAAAATTTCGTTCAATTGCCCATTACAATCATATAAATGCAAGCTTTCAAATGAATGAAAGATTATCGGAAATTGTCGTAGCTGATAGCTCTAAATCTGGGGGTCTACTGGGATCGTGGGTTTGAGTTCCCCCGGACGCAGGAAAATCTTTTTAGTTTTGTCAAATATAATTATTTCCGTCTTTATGAAGATTTGCATTTAACCAAGCGTTATCATGATTACATACAATTGGAATTGTTGTATTTGGCGAAAGTCAAAAGATGAACAGGATTGAAGTATATTGAACTTCAATCGCGTTATCTCTGTACGGCGGCAGATAGTTGGGAAAAGAGTTTTGGGATTGGGAGAGTTGATTGGAGATTGTGAAACAGGAAGGTTAGGGAAAAAGCGAAAAAAAGCTTATCGTGGCCCCTGTGCAGACGGTTCTTGGAGCCTACGAATGAGACTTGATGAAAAACAAGTGCAAGAAACTGTCGAGTGAATTTTTTCTATTCTGAGTCAATGCCGTCTTATCTAATATATTTACGTGAAGCAAAAGATGTGCATCATTTTCACCGCTTTTTTTTTTTTTGTGGTAGGGAGGTGAAGGCATTTACGCCCGCCGAGTCTGGCAGTGTGGGACTCCCATGGAGGATACTCTTGGACCACCCACTAAACACCTCCCCTGTCAATCTGAGAACCTAGCCTGGAACCGTTTGACACATTACTTCGGGCCAGGTCTCGTTTTGTTACGCCGTGGGGCG
The DNA here is from genome assembly GCA_963969285.1 of Odontomyia ornata. Lineage (NCBI taxonomy): Eukaryota > Metazoa > Arthropoda > Insecta > Diptera > Stratiomyidae > Odontomyia > Odontomyia ornata. The sequence goes on along the minus strand of OZ017738.1, from coordinate 416,734,008 downwards.
CCTTCAAGCTGGGGAGTCCCTTTCCTAGCGGGAGGGGAGAGGGGAAGAGGAAATGCCCGAAGAGCGATCCCCCAGCCCCAGCACCTCCGGCTGCTGTGAGTCCCTTTTATCTTTTAGGACTGCCCGAGCATAATGTGCCACCTGGTTCCATTTGTCAACCGATTCGAGCATCACCGCAACTACATTATACGGGGTGAGCTCTCCCGTCTCCCTGTAGAGTTCCCTTCGCAGCCTGGCCCATTTGGTACACGCAAAAAATGTGTGACAGGCATTGTCCTCCTCTCCTGGGCAAAACCGACAATCGGGGGACCGTGACTTACCGATCTTGTGCAGGTAAGACTGAAAACACCCGTGCCCGCTCAAAAGCTGGGTCGGATAGGAGTCAGTCTCATCATGCCCTCGATTTAGCCACGGTCTCACATCCGGGATGAGGTGCGCAGTCCACCTTCCCTTCGTGCAATTCCTCCAAGACTGCTGCCAATCGTTGAGCGAGCGTTATCTCTCCTCGCGGACAACCATCTCCCTCGCATCCTCGTTTCGGCGCAGGTAAATAGCGCGGCGCTCTCTAGCAAGGAGGGCGACAGGTATCACGCCTGCAATCACTCTCGCCGCCGAGTCGGAGACTCTTGGATACGAAGATGCAATTCTCAGTGCTCCTCTTCGCTGTACCTGTACCAATCGTTTTCGGTATACCTCCTTACTGAGAGCGTCGCCCCATACCTCTGCTCCGTACAGTAGCACTGACCCTACAGCACTCATCAAGAGGCGTCTTCTTGATGGGCTGGGTCCCCCTACGTTGGCCATAAGTCGACTCAGGGCCGATATTCCCGAAGCAGCCTTCTCAGCCGTTGCCTTGATTTGCTCAGAGAAACTCATCTTCGAGTCGATCAGTAGCCCCAGCTACTTCACCGCTGGCTTTGATTCGACCTGTATATCTCCAATACTGATCATCCTTACTCTAGGGATTCTTTTTTTTGTCAAGATGACCACTTCGGTTTTCTCCAGTGCTAAACTGAGCCCGCGAGCAGTCATCCAGTCCCTCACTCGGCGCATTAGCATACCTAGCCTAAGTTGCGCTTGTTCAACGGTGCGTCCGGTGACCAGAGTCGCAACATCATCTGCATAGCCGACCAAGCGCGACTCATCTGGCATCTCAAGTCTTAGTAGCCCATCGTAAGACACGTTCCAAAGGTCTGGACCAAGGATAGACCCCTGGGCAACACCCGATGTAATTTCCATCCTTCGTTGGCCCTGTGTCGTGTCGTAGAGCAGGCTTCGGTCTTTTAGGTAGTTCCGCAAAAGCCGCATTAAATATTCTGGAACTTGAAAAGAGTTTTCCAGCGTGTCCAGAATATCCACCCATCTAGCGGAGTTAAAGGCATTCCTGACGTCGAGTGTCACCAACAGGACGATCCGTCGCTTGGTGCGACTACATGCCTCTGCCTTTTGGACCACGTTCAGCACCTCTGCAATCGCATCAATGGTAGAACGTCCTGCTCCAAAGCCGTACTGCCGAGGAGATAGGTCCCCAGCAGCACGAATCGCGTCAGTGAGTCTTCCCTTGATGAGTTTCTCTAGCTCTTTCACAGCCGTGTCTAGCATACATAACGGGTGGTATGCAGACGGCGATTCAGGATTTCCCTTCCCCTTGATGATCAGCACGAGCCTCGCCACCTTCCATCGTACCGGGAAAACCCCGTCCCGTAGGCAAGCGTTGAATGTGCTGAGCAGTAAGTCAGGACAATAGTGATAGACGAGCCGCAACACCTCAGCTGGAACACCATCTGGACCTGGAGCCTTCCTCGCTTTCAGGGAGAGGACTGCCTCCTCTAGTTCCAGCTGTGTGAAGAGTGGGCACTCGAACGCTGTTTCACCACGAACAGCGTCAACACGGACGGGGTGGGCGGGGAAGAGTCCCCGCACTATTGCGTCCATCTTTTCCGCGTCATGTATACAAGGCCTCCGTAGGGCACCAAGTTTCCCCATGACCAGCTTGTAGCCAAGGCCCCACGGATCCCTATTTACATCATCCACGAGGTTTAGCCAGCATCGGGCCTTGCTCTTGTTAATAAGCCTGCGAAGATATTTTCTGCCGGACCTGTATGCTGCTAGCCTAGTGTCTGCCTCCTCCCGTGTTCGCGCCCGCTGGGCCTCTCGCCGAAGTTTGTGACACTCGCTTCTTTGTTCGGCGATCTCGTTTGACCACCAGTATACTGGAGGCTTACCGTGTCGGGGTCTCCGACGGGGCATGGAAGACTCGCAAGCAGCTATGATGGTACTCATAGTTGAGTTCATCAAGTCCTTGGCTGTGGGCCCTCCACTCCCTGGCGGAGGTCCCAGCAACGGTGCGCCTGCCGTAAGCGCGTCAGCGAACCTCTCAACGTCTATCCTCCCAGTCCTCCATCCGAGGATTGAAGTTTGGGCATATGCACGCAGAGTGGCACCGTCGTGAATCTCAACCGCTATATACTGGTGATCACTAGCCGAGTAGTCCTCTAGTACTCGCCAGTTGTGTACTCTAGGTACCAGGGACTCCGAAGCGAGTGTCACATCGGGTATGGTTCCTACGCAACCCCATCGGCGGAAAGTAGGGGTGTTACCAGTATTTAGGACAAAAAGCGCTGTTCTGGCCGCCATGTCCAAGATTTGCTTTCCCCTTGGGTCGGATTGTGGCATACCCCATTCAATGGCTCTAGCGTTGAAGTCTCCCCCGACCAGCATGTGGCCCTCTGTGTTCGAGACAGCGTCCTCCAGGGCATCGAGTTTGGTTCGAAAAGATCGCATTGCCTCGTTAGGCGTCAGATAAACACTGAAATATGTTATCCCTGAACACCGCACCCACACAAAACCATCCCCGCGTCCATGGCCCTGCACCTGAACGCGGGCGCTGTCTCGAACCCAGATGGGCGAGGTACTAGATTTGTCAGGGTACCACGCTTGCGAGTCCTTGTTATGATGTTGCTCGCTCAGCAACAGGAGGTCAGCTTTCTTATCCCTCGCAAACTGCTCAAGTACGTCCTGGGCGTTTGTGCTTCGGTGCAAATTGACCTGCAGGATACGGATCATTTGAGTATCGATTTGGCTTTAGTTAGGGCCTCTTTGAAAACCCAGCATCTCCCTGTCTCCGGCTCATGTTTGAGGTCGCCGGGTGCTAGCTTAGCATCCTTGCAAAGAATGCATTTTGCCTCGTTCGTGCACTCCTTCCTTTTGTGCCCCGTTTCACCACATTTGTAGCCCAGAGGTCTCCTGTCGGGTCCCCTACAGCCATACGCGGTGTGTCCGTATTCGAAGCATCTGAAGCAGCGGATAGGGATCGCTCTTCTCCGTATCCTGCAGATCACCCAACCTATCTTAATTTTGCCCTTCGCCAGGATTTGCTGGGCGCCTTTATCAGCTAGTCCGACAATAGCCATGTGTTGCCCCCTTTTGTTTTCACGTGTCAATCTTGCCTTGACTTCACTTAAGCTGGGGAACTCCATCCTAATGGCATCCTCTACTTCAGCTTTGTCCATGACGCAGTCGAGGTCCCTGATTTCCAGGGTGGCCATTGGTTTGAGCGAGGCAACCGTTGCCGCATCTCCAAGAACCTTTTGAACCGCGTCACGGAATGCATCTTTGTTTGTGGCCTCTGGCCCGAATTCCACCAGCAGGCCACCGGTCCTGGTTGGTCAAACTGCTTTGATGGCAGTTTTGGTGTCGTCTGGCTTGACCGCTCCTTTAATTTCACGGAGGACATCTGCGTAGGTTCGGCCCTTAGTGGGTTTAATAAGCAGTGCCTCTCGCAAGGGTTTGCGCCGCGGTTCGTTTTTTGTTTTCTGCGGTATATCGGGGGGTTCTTTGTTCTTTTCGTGGTTGAGCTCTTTGTCTGTTTTTACTAGGAGTAGCTTTTTGGCCGCTTTTTTCGCTGCCTTGTTTCGCACCACATGAAACTCCTCGCCTGGAGTGTCAACTTCGTTTATGGTCTCGTCCTTCCTCCTTTTCTCACGGTCGCCTTCAATTGGGCTACCGGCCATTCTTTTGCTGCTGCTAGGACCCACTGATGCCTCGAGGGAGAGCGTGTTTTTTTTCACCGCCAATAATACTTTGTGTTCGGTTGTATGGTGAAAACGACTTAAGTGACTTCATCCTGCGGAAGATCTTAGTCCTGAGCCTCAATTGCCAAGATGTGACGAATTCCGTTGACCAGTCGTATCAGTTGGTAATCATTAAACTTGTGAAGTGAAATGGACCGTTGACTGTTGGCTTGAACTGCACCAATGATTTGTTCCAGGACTGACTGGGCAAAAATTGACGTTATTGGGAAATTGAGATTGTGCACTGTGAAATAGATTGATTTTCTGAAGAACAGGAGCAGGACCCTTCGCTCGAAATAGAGAATAGCGAATTTTAAGTGAAATAGTGAATTTCAGTTGTAAAAGAGAATAGCAAATTTTAAGTGAATAAGAAAATAGTGAATTTGAGTTGAAACAGAGAATAGTGAATTTGAATCGTAAAGTATAACAAATCCCTGAGAATGAAATCCGTGTTCTTTTTCTGCAGAAATTGTGTAAGGCAAAGCAAAGACATAAGGAGCTCAGCAGCATTTTAGACCGAACCAGTGGCCAATATATTCATCAATTTTATTGAATTTTCCTTTTAATACACCACAAAAAAAAAAGTTATTTTCAGTGCTCCCCCTTACATTATTTATAATATGAAATTCACACTATTGTCTGTTGGTTCTTTAGCGGTGAGTGCGAATAGTTCTGAGATGGTTAAGATTCGTGAAATAAAACTCGGGGAAAAATTAAGGAGAAAAGGAAATTTATTTTAGTTAGTCAACGTGGACAGGCGCAATACACATCTCATAGCATGCTACAAATGCTACCCCTTCACAACCGGGTAGCCAATAAACATAAAAATAATGAATTAATATTGTTGCAAACAACAGGTCTTAGTAATGAATTAAGGGTTTTGGAGGAGTGTGTCAATCGGGACGTGAATTTCTTGTCATTGATTGCACACTAGAAATTTGCTCAAACTAGCGAAAAAAGGCAAGATTTGGTCTACTTTTGGACAGTCTTGAGTTGACCGCGCCGGAAGGAGTTTGAATCGCCGAAAAGTTTCCGATATTTTAGAAGAAGTTTTGCTTTTGTTTTTGTGATACCGCTAAAGGTATATCGCGAAGAGTGATTGTGGATTAAGTCGCCATTGTGCCAGGAGGAAACTTACTTACACCAACGGGGGAGTATTTGATTGATTTTTTTTTGTTTTCTTTTGTTGATATTTACCTTTTTTCTGTGCGGCAGTGAGGGGACAAGAGAAAACAGAATTTAGTCCTGTTCCCTCCTGTGGCTTACCTGAGACATTTAGCTTTTTTCCTTTTTTCAACCAATTTGTCTAGCAGATAGACGACTGTTTTATTCGTTTCGCGAATGATCCTCCCATCCCTTTCCTTCCTAATGTGTCTGCGACTTATGTAGGTGACCCAGCACGGGCGGACAGATTCCGGAAAACCCGCGACCCAACTGAGCGCTAGCCGGCCTCAGTATGCCACCCCGGAATAAATATCTCTCTGCCACAACCTTATTAGGTCTGCGACTGCGGTGAACACCGTGGCTCGCAACACAATATACGAGTATTAGAAACAAGGTGGTGGCACCTAAAATACAAGGGAGACGTTGTAAAGTTTATATTTTTAACAGATACTCTTGGCTTGATGGAGCTTGAAGTGTAATTGCAATTTTGTTGTAAATTTAGTTTTTGCATCCTAATGCCGGGGGCATCCTCAATATAATGCAGGCTGACCGATTACACCACAATTGACGCAGTATAAAAGCTCCGCTTCAGCCAATTTGTATTCAAAGAATGAATTTCTATGCAGTTAATGCATCGGTAGGACATAACGCAGTTAGCAGCCGAATGGTCAAATCTTTGACACGGGTAGCACTAGTTGACTCCTCTTTCCTGGAGGCATTTTCACGTTACTGCTCTAAAGTTTGGTTTTATTTGCTGCAGGGACTTTGGCCTGCAATTTTTAGAAATGTGAACAAAATAAAAGGTAAACTTTCATTTTCAACATTGGATCTCCTTCTGGCCAAGCTTTTAACGCAAATAAAATCAACCGCTGTTGCGGCTTCCTCAAGTATTTGAAGGTAGTTGACCAATCCTCTCCGCAGTCTAGATCATTCAACAGAAAGGTAAAGTTTTTTCCGGTTTCAGTCGACAGCTGAAGTTCGGAACCTCGCCAGAGTTTCTTTCGCTGGCTTGAAGTCAAATAGTGATTGCGTTTTGATGGTGTTTTTTCCGAAATTCACTCTTATTTTCAAAATTTTTAAGTTTATGTTCGGCCGCCAAGAATTAAACCACGTCACTTCCACGCTTCCTGAAAACATTAATTGCCGAAACTTCCTCTGTATTTTTTTGATGCTTTTAGGAGGAGAACCAGCAGATTCGCGAGTTGGTTTATTCTCGTAATTTTTCATTGAAGATATTCGATAAAGTTATCACGAATATAAATATTACTATTCTCATTACTATTACATATGTTTGGGTTATTACTTTGAAAATCATCAGAGATCATTTCTGTTTCTATAGTCACCAGTAGTTCATAATAGTTTGAACTACCATTTCCACCTCCAGCACTGAGAATTTTGTCTGCATCTTGTCTTGATATCTTGGACGTTTCGGGTTGCCATTGTTTAATTGTCACATCCTTCGTTTCTTAGCTGGCTTATTTCCGATGTTTTATTTTGTGATTGCTTGTAGATCTTCTCTTTATTAACTCTTCCAAGGACCACACTCGTAACTTCTCTTCTTAATTTTTTTTTCACTCTTTCCAGCTCGTCATGATTTGCCATGATTTGTGATTTCCTTTCTTCGTCAGTAGAGTTTTCCACTTCTTGTTTTCTTTTTAATATGTATTAATCGAGCAATACTCCAAGCAAACTACTCGATAAATCAGCCGATGCATCCATAAAATGCATCCGCAACGCCCATACGTATTTGGGTGGCAATATTATGCCACAAAATTTGTCATAACTGGCGATCACGCGAATCAATACCCGGCAGATATCGGTCATCCCTACAAAATTTCGATAAGCGGGTAAGTGTTGGATGGCAGATACCTGCTACATATCCACCTCTTGACGTTGGCCGAATGTGGAAGGAAAGACGGCCTATAGACAACACCAAAGAAAGTGTAACAAGCCTTTCAGTAGAAATTTGCATTTGAAGTAGTCAGCCTACTTTTCACCAGCTGGCGATATTCGATGTTTCACATGAAAAAAGTACAAATCACATTCCTTGCATGCTAAAAATTCACCTTACACCACTCCGCTGTACACTCACTCCATTTAGAATAACCAAATGAAATACACGGTTAACTCCCACTGACAGCTAGCTTGAGGAAGTAAACAAATTCTTGTTCTTTTAACTGTGAACATCAATAAAACACGAACGGGTGTACGAACTGAAACGAAATTCACTTCAGAAGGAGTGCAACGATGTTCTCCGTGGACCATCTGGATTTCACAATTGAAATCTATCTCGAAACCGTACAAAACATCGAATTTTCGCTGGCACTTCCACATTTCTCCATATACGTTCGTATTAACTAGTGAACAAAGTCAGCCTACATGTGGTCATGAAAGCGGTAGTATGGCTTTCTGGTACAAGGCTTGTTACACTGTAGTAAGGCTTTGCCTATAGACATATGGCATGACGTGTGTTTGGATGCGAGTGTAGTTGCCAAACGGGAGAAAGTTACGGGTTGGAAGTTTTCCTTAGACTTCATAGAATCAAATTCAACATCCGCTCGTTTGAATCACTTGGATTTGATAGCAGGGTTTTCGTCGCTGGACGTGATAGACAGTGTTTCGCAAGTGGTGAATTTTTCATATTCGTTCGGATTGTTAAATATCTTTAAATTTTTGAAGGAACCCGTGGAAGGAATTTCGGGAGCTGAACATCGGCGGAGGTGGAAACGCAAACACCCTGGAATCGTATTGATTATACTGGTATCAACTCTCGATTATCGCGCGCTATACTGATTGATTTCTGCTACTATCATGTCTCAATAAATAAGGGTTGGATTATGCTATTCAACCGAGAAGAGTATGCAAAGTTCGTAAAGATACGAGAATTGGTGAAGTTAGAAAGAAAGTTGACGACAGTCACAGCGTGGCTACGGTTCTGAAAGATTTGACTACGCTTTATTTCAAGTCCTCCTTTCGGGATGAATATTCCGAATTGCGAAGTCCTGCTACAGTGTTGGGTCCTAGTGCAATTGAATGTTTGTCTCTCGTTCGTCGCGAATGACTTAAAACCTTTGAGTGCCACAATGTGGGGCTCACGAACCTAGTTGGTAGCTTCAGTGATGCCATTGCAAACCGTCGAGAATCAACGACTATCGGCGTTTGTGGAAAAGGCGTAAAACGAACTAATTCATATAAACAAGGTGATCATTATTCATATGCTGAAATAGAGGAAGATACATCAGCACCAATTGATGGAATAGCTATAAAATCGGATGCCTCAACAAATAGAAATTTGGCTCGTCCGGTTTACAGTCCATCGATTCTGATCATCTCGCCTTCAGTTACTCTGCGCAAACTGACAGTACATGACTGACAGCCATGAAGCAGTAACAGCTGTATAAAGTTTGATTAAGCTTAAGGTGATCATCAGCTTAAGGTCTTAAGAAAATGTTGAAAATTGCCACCGTTGTTGTCTATAGCGGAGCGCAGACATAGTTTTGTAGCTCATGTTTAGACGATTATTTGAACAAAGCAAGTAAAAGATTAATTTAGAATTTCACTAAAATTAATCAAATCAAGACAATCTGAAAACCTTAACGTGTAGTCTAGCAAAATATTTGGATATTTAACAGGGCTTGCGCAACTTTAACGGACTTATGAAAACAAAATATTTGCCAAAATATCGTTTTCGCCACAGAAGAAATAAAGTCAGTATTTCAATGCTTTGTATTTTGAAGAAAATAAATTTTTCATTACAAATTAATGTTAACAATTCAAAGAGCAGAAGACAAGCGAAAAGGAAGCAAAACTCTAAATGTATGTAACTAAACTTTTGCATGCAAACAATTTATAATACAATAGACTTCCGTAAGTTCGGCCACCTCGGGACCGGACCCTAAGGCGAACTTAAAAGTGAGCGAACAGCCTATTTAAAAAATGCCCATTTATTGTTTGTAAGAATCGTTTTTCAACACAAGTGGCTAAATAACCGAAAAATCAACGTTTCCAGACATTACCAATACAGAAATAAATAAATAAACTAATTTTAAAGTTGTGATACTGAGCATATATGCTGTAAATCGATGACTATAGGGAAATATACCCAAAACATGTGCATATACAGTAGAGTACAACATAGAGTAACATTTTGACATATATTTAATACAAATAAAAAGATAAAAGTTAAAAAAAGATAAAATAAAATTTAAAAATATTACCTTGTGGTTTGGACTGCTAAACATTTGAAAAAAATCGGTTATTTTTTTCTCAACTTGCTTTTGTAATGATTTTTTACGCCACTTTTTAAAAACATTACATCGACCGCAGATGCTTCTTTTTGCTGTTCGATGTAGGTAGCTGCCAATTGCAAAGTTGCTTCTCCTTCAGTGTGGCTCATTTTATATTCTTCATCTTCCCCTTTAATCTCAGCAGCATCTACATCGTTAGCCTTCTCATTTCCTTGGCGAATGACATACTCGGCGATTTCGTCATCATTCAAAACCTCGTTGTCTAGCTTCTTTTCAAAGTTGATCCACTCCAGAACATCTTCTTCAACAATGGGACCACAGTTCGTCAGTTGCTGTAGGTCGTGCAATAGAGCTGCATTGTCATCAGGTTCATTAACAAGAATTTTGTTTGGCGCATCTGCTGTTGTGTTTTCTTGGTCAAACTTATCTTCTATATTTGGCCCAAGTTTTTTCTAAGACTTCACAAACATCAATGGTGGCATTTCGTCATATGCCTGGGCAAACATGAACGCAACATCATTCATGTTAACCGAATTTAGCACTTTCATAAGGTCTAAGCTGTCATCAGTTTCCAGTTTGGAGAGAACTTCCGAAAGTACTTTACGATGATACTTCCTCTTAAAGCACTCTATGACCCATTGGTCCATCGGCTGTTCGATATTGGGTAAAATTGCAGGCAGGAACAGCAATTCAAGTTCTTTTTCATCGTCACACTGAATATTTTCCGGTTGAGTAGGCGCTTTGTCAAGAAGTAGAAGTGCTTTGGTGAGGAGTTTTGATTCTCTCAAATGTTTTTTTCACTTTACGAACAAATTCACAGACAAACCAGTCTCCGAACAAATATGTGTCCATCCACGCTAGTTCCTGTGACCGACAATACACCGGGAGAGTTTCGATGTTTATGTTCTTAAACGCTCTCGGTTTTGCTGCTTCGCCGATGACAAAAAGGGGTAGCTTGTGAGTCCCCGAAGCATTTGAACACAAGGCGACCGTTATCTTCTCTTTGTTGTTTTTAAACCCTGGAGCAGATGTTTCTTGCGGGGTGGCAAACGTTTTTCTGGATAAGAGTTTAAAATTTAACCCAGTTTCGCCGATGTTGTATTTTTAAAAATCTTGTAGAAAATTGGTGGCCACTGTTGGGTTTCCTGACAACTTCTCTCCTCAAACTCCAATAAAATGAACTCCGTGTCTCTTTTTCCAACGAGAGAGCCATCCGTCACTAGCCATGAATGCCTCTTTTGGTTGAAGTTTTGAGTGTAAGATCATAGCCTTTTCTTTTAGGATTGGGGCACTTAAAGGCATTCCTCGTTTTCGTTCTTCAACGAACCACAACCACAGATCATCTTCCACTAATTCGTGTTTGGCCTTCCTGAGTGCACAATGCTTTTTTTGAACTTTTTAGGATTCAATTTGTGTACAAAAGCCTTCGATAATTTTTCTGTTGCGTCGCCAGTCGATGACTGTACTTTTCCCTACGTTAAAATCCTTACGAATACTTTGTACGGATTCTCCTTTGTCTAATCGCTCCAAAGCTTGCAATCTCTGCTCTATTGTCTTGTTCTTACGTTTACTCTTTTTACTCATTTTAAATACAGTTTAAAACACGACGCGTAACAGTTATTGAACAAACATAAACAAAAAACAATGCAAATCAAGAATACACACACAAAAGACGTAACACTTAAACAACAGGTATATAAACAACTGTAAAAAATACAGGAGAAACAAAAATCACTGACTTTGTAGGCATACTATAAAGATTAACATCACACGACTGTACAGTATGAATACACGAGGCGAACAAAGAATCCTCGGAGGATAAAAAAGTAGAGACATGCTATCCACTCGCTTACGGCTGGCGCGTGCCAAGTGCCAGACGCATGCTCAGATAGTCGGCGGAGACCGAACCAACCGAGGCCGAAAATACGGGAGTCTACTGTACATGTATGTTTATAAAATATTTGATACCAAATCACATACCCATTATTATTTAGTTCTGTGTTTTCTTGTGAAGCTCGCGAACGTGTAATTTAATGTAGTTATTTAATAGAACTATAAGAAAGAAAATTGAAGAATTGATAAGTGGATTTTGAGTGATAGAATTGCGCTGATCTCATACGTACCTATTTAGCCTTTACTGGTTTTTTTTGGGACAGTGATAGGTGAATTTAAAAGTTAATTGCAATTGGATTGAAACTCAAATTATAGCTGAATTGTGACCTAAATAATTCTGTTTTTCTTTGAGTGACAACGTATAGCCTTTAAAAAATTTTAATCGATTTGTGTATAAATTGAAGGACCTTTTGAAGCTTCAAAATGATATAAATTTTGAAATTAATATGTTGTCTGAAAGCAGACCGTAGCAGTTTAAAGTGGTACTGTTTGCCACATATCTACATTGAGAACTTTTGAAAATGACGTGATAAAAAATGAATTGTTAGTAGATGAAACACGGTCTTCTCATTGAATTTTTAACGGGTAAGGGACCTGCCACGGTGGTTCGATGCTCCTCTTTTGAGCTAGCCATTGGGCTGAAGCTTCTTCCTTTCTTATTAGTTACTGGGGCTCTTGCTGGGTCGAGTGGCATTCCACACAGGGTTCTTATTTATGTTAAAGTATTATATGATTCGATCATATAAAATTTTTATATAAATCTGAAACATTTTATTTTATAAGATTCATATAAGTTGTTGGCCACGTCTACATTGGATCTTGATCCGTATGGAGGTGTGCGAGGGGGCACCGCTCTCATCTGGATGCCCCACTCTTCTTTTGGGGTCGTAAGTTTTCAGAGTAAGGACGAAATCGTCTCGCGTCCCACGCGCGTTAATCGAGCATCGACGTCGATTTCCTCATGTCACTTCTTTTGGGGGGGTCACCTCGGTCTCGACACCTTTGACGCGTTATATTTCTAAAGTACATTTCGTGAATGCGAACATTTTTTGTTGTAGGCCCTTGTGCTGGGGAAAAAGAACCCGCCCCACGACACCACAACGCTAGCCTTCAAGCGCATTCACACGTTTTCAGACAAGGCCAATTCCGGCGAGCACTGATATCTTCGCTGAGACCATCGCTGCAGTTCTCCACAGACACTCCAATATCTTTAACATACTACGAATATTATAGTCGACTATTTACCATTTGTTTCTCCAGGTTTCCGCAACGATGGGAAGCCCTCGAACTCCTCCATGCCACCGGTCTCGATGTCTTCTAGATAAATTTCGCTTATTTTTTCACGTATCAAAGTAAAATTATGATTAAGAATTGATAGTTTGATCAAACTATTTTGATGAGCTTTTCCAATAAAAAATTAACTTTTGATTGATATTTCAAAAATTTAGTTAATTTTTAAAAAATTAACAAGTCTAAACACCATAAATGCTAGACATGGAAACCCTTGAATACCTTACTGATTCTCATAAAGAGCTTGTGTTTCTCGATATTTTCGTCAGACTAATAGTATTTTATAATGTTTTGTCAACATTTCTTTGAAAAATATAATCACATTTGAGATTTGTGTTGCATCAGAACAGATTAAATCATTACAATGTTTATCCGCAACATTTTCAATATGAATACTGCATTACCATTGATTCTTTATAAAAATATAGTCCCAATAACTTCAGAGGCCTTTTTGACTACTGTGATGTTCCATTTTTGTCATGTTTATATTCATGCTTAAGCTATATTTACATACTAAATTGTTTCTTAGATAACCTAAACCTGAGTTGGTTATTCCCCATATAATTCTGTAGGTTTAGGAATGTCTGTTACTAAGAATTCAGCAGGTACAGCATGGAATAGATTTGCCATATAGTTTCGGAAAACGTCACCAATAGTTTTTCTTAATACTGGTTTCAGTGCTTCATTCAATGTTTGCCAATTTTCATTGAAAAATGCATTAGTACTTTCCTCTGTAAAATAAGTCATTATAGTATTAAAATAAGTTGAATAGAATACAATAGTTACCCAAAGCTCGATTCCCATTGAAAAGATTCGCAAAATATGTCGACATTTTGGTTATTGTGTAGTCGCAAGTTGCATCTGTAACATTGTAGAATGTCAATCCAGCTTTTTGGTATAATCTTGTAGTCGTATGCAAGTCAATATTAGGATTATCTGAAGAAAAAAAAACAAATAAATATTTAATAGATTATCGATGAAATGTGAACGTATCTTACCAATATTCAGAGACATTTTTCCTTGGCCATTTAAACCAATCAACAAAATACGGCCCTTAAGTACGTAGTTCCCCTTTATTGACATTCGTGGAAGATAAAGTTTCGTATTCCAACTGTAGTCTTCGGCACTTACTCTATAACATAAATTTTTGAAAAATTTTCTTAAAATGGAAACTTGGCAAACAAACCTGCTTTCCACTATTTTTAGTTTTCCAAACCCTTCGACAGTTACATTGGAGAGATCAAGCTTAATGTTGATAGCGTCATTACCACTTTGCGTAACTTTGATTTTTGTTATCCTGAGTGGGTCAATAGGTGGAATATGTTCTATTCCTGGGAGTCCTAAAAGATTATGTGAGGGGATTTTAAAATTTTCTCATCTTTCAACTATTATAATTTACCGCCTTTATCTGCTATTTCTGTGAACAATCCTTGGACGCTTTTTGTTGAACATTTTATAAACTCTGGATCTTGGATTTGACATGGGAGAATAAATGGGGCTGCAAAAATCAAAACATTTGAGTTTAAATTAAATAAACGACATTTATATTATACAAAAGTATGAATAAGTCAACAATTAAAATAAAGCTTTTCTCAAATGTATATTTTTATTTTTCAGGTAAGAATATATTTTGGCAACATTCGTACTGATTCCTCAAAAGTTTGATTGAAAGTTATGAAAAGGCGACAGTACAGGTAACTTTTTCAGAGTTAATAGGATTTGGGTGTTTGTAGCTTAATTTAACCATACTACACTTCATATCATAAAATCTTCATGATGCATCAGGAATCGATACAATTTTGAAAATACACAGATGAGCTAAGACTATAAAAAAGGAAGTAGCACTCATTTCTCATATTCCAAAGAATTTGAACAACTGAAGCATAGTCACATTGATTTACTTCAGCGACATTCTCTACCTGTATGAGCAAGTACTCGTAAATAAATTTTTTACTTATCTTAAAAATAAATCTCAACATACGAGCATTAGCCAATCTACACATGTCCACATACAACAAGTGGTTAGTATATTGACCTTGCATTATTAATGCTAAGCAAACAGCTTTGAAACAAAGTATCAAACTAAAAACCCGCCGCTATTCCTCATCATTATCTGATTCATCTTAAAGTTAGTTGCATCTTTACATATCTTGTCCACATACAGAAACATTTAATTTTGCAATTAAAAAGTTAACTGCTGGAAAAGCTGACTGCAGAAGAATAATTTTGTGATGGAATATTTGTAAATATTGTAACTTGAGAAGTGTAACATATCATCTATGATGTGAGCGTCACTAAAAAGACAAGCAGACCTTAATACCCATAAGCAAAGCAATGTTTCTTTTTACTAGGCCCTAAAATGTTTCTTATATGTTTCTGGGTTGTTTTGTCAATTATGCAGGAGTAGTTTTATTTTAATTGTACATATCATATTAAATAGTATTTAATTTAGTAAAGCTCGTTGCATAGTCTTCTTGTTAACCTTGACTTCGCTTTGTGGACACCATGTGGTTAAAAAAATTTACACACATAAGAGACCGTGTGTAAATACTTTGTCTTATAATTAATTTAAATCAACATTAATTCTGTTCAGCAAAAAAAAAAAATTTATTTTGCTTTATCACTACAGCCCCTTTCGGGTTCTTGCTTAGAGATAGTTAGCGTATCTAATTATTTTGATCAATCCTATCGGCACTCGAGGAGGTGATGTGATCAGTTCTATGCTTTGGCTGTGTATCCGTCCACCTAGCTGCTATACATTCTGATTTTAAACCAGTACGTATCATAACTGAATAAGCTTATAATTCTCCGAAGATTCACTCAAAAGGAATCTCGTTGCCACCAATGGGATTCAAACCAAGGACCATCAGCTTGCGAAGCAAGTGCTCTAACCATTACACCACGCGGACTGCAGTCGTCACTTTTAGGATTGTACTTAATTAAATACAAAAAATTCTTCGATGCTACTTTTTAAGCGACCAGATCCTACTTAAATGTATAAATTTGAATATTATTCCTTCTTGTTCTTGTAAGGTTATTTCATGCGTCAATTGCCTATTAAATTCTAACCACTGCAAAATTATTGCTTCTTAATCTCCGATTCTCTTCATAAGCAAATTATTCATCATAATTTTCCGTATTGCATTTTATTATTCCTGACAATTAACATAATTGCAGCTTCGGTAATAAATTTCTAAGCCCCATTTACAATATACGCTTCCTTTACGGAATTCCCAATTTAAATTTAATTAGATTGAATACCTATTTGTTGAAGCTTTTCGAACGAAATGCTAAATATATCTTGATTTCAATAAAATATGTGCATTGGGAAGGGAACTTTTTCAAATATATCCATTTGGAATTATTAATTTGAGTAGTGATGCAAAGTACATTTACTCAATCCCATAAACAAAGTAAACAAGTATATCTATTATATGCACAACCAAACCTAACTTGAAATTAAAATTTTTCGTATATTTCACCTCCCCTTGGACTCCCTGATGCATAAAATGAATTTTTTATTTCATATTCTAACGGTGTTAACCAAGTCCTTTGATTCGATACCTACTTGACCACCATTGACTAAAAATTTCTTAAAGTCCACTTCGTTATAAGAATGTTTGATAAGCCCTAAATTTTTGAGAGGCCACCTATGCTGACCTTTTCAGAAAGTTTGAGGTTTGTGAATGCTGTAGTTTCTGAGGAAATCTGCTTTGACGCATGGGCAGATAGAGGGACAGACGAACAAATAGACGGGCAGACAGGATGCAAAACTACAGGATGCGAAGCTTGTAGGTACTTGTAAAATCCGTTTAAAAAACCCCATAAAAAGATAAACTTTGAGTAACTTGGCTAAACAGCGTGTACGGACGAGCGTATGAAATTATACTCAACGTTAATTTAATGACACAATGAAGTTTATTTAAACGATAATCTTACACTTCAAGATTTCGCTAGATCCATACGCGTCGACGTATCGTAGTCGAATCCTCAAGAACTTTTCTTTATTCGTCGCAGTGAGAGAGAATTTACATTTGTACATTGCGGTTGCAAATTCGCGGCGCTACACCACTCCCTCCCAAGTGACATTACTTATGGATGTAATCCCACGATCAGCCGACTATATTTACAAGTAGGAGTGCCGTCTCACAAAAATCTAACTGAGTTAGATTCGGAAGGCCTCTTGTCGTTTGCCATTTCGAATCGAGCCACTACTCCGGTTTTAGCCAAAAGCGAATATATCTTCCTGTTGGGTGGATATGTTTTCAAACCTGCTGGCGGAGTATTTTTTGGTGGCATGACTCTTGGATTTGCTGTTCTTGGAGTTGGCGTTTGTGATTCGGCTGATGTTGATTGTGGTATCATGATATCAGCTGCTGTTGACAATGGTGATGTTATGGGCAACATGTTTCCGCTATTGTCCTTTGCGGCGCTTCTCTGCTTGGAACCTCTCTTTGTGGTGCGACGTGTGTTCACGTACATCTTCGATAAAGACGGGTTTGAGCTGGTCGGTGCTAATGTTGGCAATGCGCCCATTGATGTCGATTGCGTAGAGCACGTCACTAATTCTTTTTAAAACTTTGTACGGTCCTGAATACGGCTGAGTCAAAGGTCTCTTAACTGCGTAGATTCTCATGAAGACATGTGAGCAAGTTTTAAGACCTTTGTTTATCAATAGCGTTTGAGTATTGCGTTGCCCTGTAGCTGAAGGATGCATCTGCATCATGGTCTCTCGCAGCTTACGTAGGAATTCATGTGGCTCGATGGTTGTCTGCTGTGGTACGATTAATTCTCCAGAAAAAATTGAGTGTAGTTCCGTATAGCATCTCGGCATATGATGCTTCGAGGTCTTCTTTGACCGTTCCACGTAATCCCAGCAATACCGTGGGCAGTATTTGCGGCCACGCTGGATTCTGCTCGTGACACATGATTGCTGCTTTGAGTGTGCGGTGCCATCGCTCGATGAGTCTGTTAGAAGCGGAGTGATAGGATGATGTCCTAGTACGATTGCATCCCATTAACCGGGTAAACGCCTTGAACAGCGAGGACTCAAATTGAGTGCCTTGATCTGTTGTTATTGTTTGCGGCACACCAAAACGAGCAACCCAGTTGTTGCCAAATGCTTGCGCGACCGTCTCGCCGGTTTAGTTGGTCAGCGGTATTGCCTGGGTCGATTGCTGTAAGGCAGTATTTATATCCTTAAGACTGGGTCAATGGTCCAACAATGTCTAGGCGCACGTGCTGAAATCGTTCCTCGGGCATTGGAAACGCCAACTTTCGATCGCTGACACGGTATACAGCTACGCGCTCATATTCGAATGTCTGTTTTCATTTCTATCCAGACGAATTTTTTCGCAATAGATCTGCACGTTGCTCGTCGACTTGAATGTGATGGATGATGAAAGATGTCAAAGACTTTTCTACGCAACCCTGCTGGAACAAATGGCCGAACGTTTGCTAGTGTTGTGTCGACTATTACTTGTAGATTATCACCCATGCTGACACGTTGTAAGATGAGTGACGTGGTATTGCTTTCTAGTAATTCCTGTAGCTCCTTATCCGTCTGTTGTTCACGTGCCAATTCTTTCAGGGCCACTGCAGTTGTCACGGTAATCTCCTTGATTCGCGATAATACGTCCAAGACGTTGTTAGCAGTTCCGGCTATGTATCGTTTGTCTATGGAGAATTGTGATATAAAGTTTAAATGTTGGAGTTGCCGTGGCGAAGCCTTGTCTGACAGTTGCGCGAATGCGTGGCTAAGCAGTTTGTGGTCTGAGAGGATGTAAAATGGTGCGCCTTCTACGTAGTGGCAAAAATGGCGGATGCTGCTGTATATGGCCAGCAGTTCGCGATCATAAACGCGTTATTTTGTTTCCGCTTTGAATAATTTCCTTTGGAAGAAAGCCAGTGGTAGCTTGCAGTTGCTCTAGAACCGCGCCCACCGCTACATCTGACGTGTCTGTGGCCAATCTAAGTGGTTTATTTGCCTGAGAGGGAACAAGTAACACAGCGTGGGCCAGGCTCTCTTTGCAACTCTGGAATGCTTCTTCAGCTTCTGCTGTCCACGCGATGGGTGTCTTATCGTTTTTCTTTGATGGTGAGAAGAAATTATTTAACGGCGCTTGTAAGCTCGCAGCATTTCGGATGAAGCGTTCTGCGATTGTCTTGGGTTTTTTGTAGTCTCGGATTAATTGAACGCGGGAAGGGGGTAGGGGGTAGCGAAATGCCTTACGCATTGATCAAATGGCCTAGGTACTCGATCTCTGCTACACCTCACGAGCATTTTGGGACATTAACTCTCAGACCTATTTCGGCGAGGCATTCAAAGACCAAGCGAAGGTGCCTCTTGTGTTGTTCTTCTGACTCGGAAGCGACCAGAATGTCGTCGACGTAACAAATACAGAAGGCTTGAAGAACTTGGTCCATGAATCTCTGGAAAGATTGCGCTGCGTGAATTTGAAAAGGCAAAATGGTTTCGTTACCGCTGTTGTTGGGATGTCCTTTTCATTAACTGGGATGTGATAAAATGCCTAAAGAAGATCGATTTTCGAAAAACTACATTTACCGGCTAGATCGGCGGTTACGTCTTGAATGTGGCGCATTTGGTAACTATCTGACACGGTGGCGGCGTTTAGTCGTTGGTAGTCCCCCTACGTTCTCCATGTCCCGTTTTTATTTTTTACGAGGTGCAATGGGCTCGCCCACGAGCTGCTTGATGGGTGACACAATCCAGGAACTGAATTTCCGCTTTGGCGACCTATGATTTCTCCTGGTTCAGCCTTCGAGGGCGTTCCGATATTGGCGGTCCCTTAGTTATAATGTGGTGATACACCGAGTGTGTAGTCACTTTGGTTCTAATGGCCGGATTTGTAATACTCGAAAAATCTTTGAGTTTATCGTCGTATTGCGAGAGTCTTCTGATGCTCGATATAGACTCGCATTGCATCGCACTGATCCGACCCACCACTGCACTTTTTATAACAGGATCGCGTAGCCGTTTGTTGCTTATGTCCACTAGTAGTCCGTAGTAGTTTAGGAAGTCGGGCCCCAATATAGTGTGTGCTACTTGTGCGATATGAAACTGCCATGGGTACTGCCGCTGAAGGCCAAGTGACAAATTTAGCGTTGTCTTTACAAATGTTTCTATCGGTGTGCCATTTGCGGCATACAATCTGTACACACCGCGTTTGCGTTTCTTGTGCATTGCGTTAACTGGGAGGACCGAGACATCTACGCCCGTGTCAATTAAATATTTAATTTTTGATCTCGGGTCCCATATTTCTAGGCGACTCTGACGAGAATCATTCGCCGTCGCCTGTTGAACTAATGATTCGAGTAGTTTTCCGGTGGTGGTACACGAAAACTGCAAGGTGGATGACAGCGCACAGCAGCTGCTCCGAGCCTCATATGATAGTAACACCATTTTGTCTCCGGTTTTCTTGTAACTGGTGTGGTGTTCGCCTGTCGTGTTGGGTGGCGGCACTGATAACATTGCGGATATACGTTCTTATCTGACTGCTGAATTTTATTAACTTCAGCTCTGCCTTCCATCCTTTGTGGGGTAATGCATTCATCGTGGTAGTTTGCGGCGAGGTGTGAATTATCGTGATTAGTCACTTGCGCTACATTGCCATCTGCGCAGCCACAAGCAATTTTGTCTGCCGCCGCCGCAAGTTTGCTTAACTCTGTCACCTCTGTTGCTACGAGAATCGCTCATGTTTGTGTGGGAAGGCGTTGAAGCCATAACGATTTTGACATGGTGTCGGACATGTTGCTTCCTGCCACTGATTGCAATTGCGCTAGCAATTGTGATGGATGCTGTTCCTCTAATTCCAAGCCGTGAATCAATTTTCTGATACGCTCGTGGTCACTTATTGTGAATACGGACAACAGCCTTGCCTTCAAGGTCTTGTATTTGCCGGTGGCAGGCGGCGATTCTATTACGTCCGCAACTTGCGTAATGATTGACAATTCCATTTCGGAGACAACTTTGTCGAAACGAGCTGCGTCACTTGTAACTCTGCATGCTCGGAACGTGGCTTCCACGCGCGCGAACTACAATTCTGGTTTGTTCTGCCAAAATGGTGGCAACTTACACGTGATGGCTTGAATCCCTCTTACGTCTTGCATGACTGTGTCGTGGAATTCTTCGTTGGCCATACTCACTTTTTATTAACAGGGTCACCAATGTACGGACGAGCGTATGAAATTATACTCAACGTTAATTTAATGACACAATGAAGTTTATTTTAACGATAATCTTACACTTCAAGTTTTTGCTCGATCCGTACGCGTCGACGTATCGTAGTCGAATCCTCAAGAACTTTTCTTTGTACATCGCAGTGAGAGAGAATTTACATTTGTACATTGTGGTTGCAAATTAACGGCGCTACAAGCGATTTCACTAAAATCACGTCCTGTCTTTTTCTTCCAAACTACTTAAGGTAGAAACATCAAAATTTGTTTACAGGTGTAAAGTGGTGCTCTCCTCAAAGTTCAACTACAAAAAAATGTTATAAGGTATTTGAGAGGGGCCTCCCCATATAGGGGAATGGCCACCGAAAAAAAATATCAAATGAAAGGCCTTGATACGAGCTTTTCAAAACAGGTTTTAATTTGGCACTTTTAGCTTCGAAGGGCGCACAGGAAGGGGAAACACACGAAAAATATGTGTCTCCCCCCCTCGCGATTGGATACCGGTGATCCAAAAATCTTTTTTTTATTTATGAGTACATCTCCTATAAAAGGTCCTTAAGCTTTGTAAGTTTTATGAAAATCGAATGATATTCACGGAAATTATAGTCATTTGAAATATTGTCAAACTACAGCAACAATACATGATTTTGGTATTTTATGGACTTTCCATCGAATCAGTCACTGCAGTTTTGATTTGGTCTTCTTGAAATTTGCAAATAACGTCAATAATATTAATATTTTTGGAAATTCATGATTTGAGTAATTTTCGTTGGTTTGCAACAAAATGGCGACCGTTGAAAATAGAAAAACAATGGATTTTCTTTTGATTGTGCACTTCTCTTTGACATATTTCGTGACTTTATTCGTTGCTGGTGACTGCATTTCTGAGCAGTTGAGTACAAAATCCTTCCGACATGAGCATAGGTCTGTTTACCCAGCTTGTTTCATGATACTCTCCAG
The DNA here is from genome assembly GCA_963969285.1 of Odontomyia ornata. Lineage (NCBI taxonomy): Eukaryota > Metazoa > Arthropoda > Insecta > Diptera > Stratiomyidae > Odontomyia > Odontomyia ornata. Next base: position 416,712,185 of record OZ017738.1, on the reverse strand, counting down.
ACGTTTTAATATTCTTACTAATTTTAGAACCAGAATCCATTCCCCAGAATTGAGCTATTCTATTTTATTATTCGAAGAATAAAGCCATAATGAGTCCTTCATGCAATAAAGTCTTTCCAACAATATAAGTAATTTTTGAATAATGGTGGTTACTTTTTTCTCCGCAATATAATCTTCTGTGTAGCATTTTTCAAAGAGTTCCGCTTTTAAGACACTATTTTTTCGGATGAAACCTTTTGCAATGTCGTGGCATGTTAAAAATAATAGTGAAACTTCGGAATAGGAATCTGACCAAATATCTGACGTAAACAATACTTCTTCATATTCCTTTAACATATCTTTAATTTTAGATGAAACTTTGCCGTAAATTTCGTTACATACTCGTATAAGGTCAGTAAAATATTATCTGCCTTTTAAAGCGTAATTTGGAGCAAGATGATCAATCAATCGCCGAAATCCCAATGGTTCTACGTATTGAAACAATAAATCACATAAAACTATCATTCCAGCGATAATAATCTATTCATATTGACTTGGGATTGGTGTTATCCCACATCTAGATATTTGCTAAAAAATTCCTTGAAGCTTGTTTGTCTGAATTCTCGTTTTCCTGTTTGAGGAGATGTTTCATGCTAGACTTTCTCCTTGGCACTCTTTTTGGCGAAGTTTTCTTCTAACGATGTCTCATATTTTCTCAGATGCTTCCTCTGGAGATGATTTTTCAATGAAGTTGTACCTTTCCCTTCGAAGAATAACTAATTCACAATGCAGTGACTAATTTCCTTATAAAAAATACCTCCAAACATCACTGTTCTTAAAGCACACACGCAATAATTTTCAATGATAAGAAACACAATGTACACCGCCTTATGCTACACAAAACTAGAAAAGAAAAACACTGACTGAATCTTTCCGACACAAATTCTACACTGTCCTATGCAGCTCTATGCTGTCAACAAACCCAAACGCAACGCAACTCGATATGCCTTTGTGAACCTTTTTCATTTTTATTTCGTAAGATCATTGATGCAAAAGCACGTGCATAGGCAAAAACTGCAAACAACCAAAAAAAAGAAGATCCGCGGATACTTATTTTCGATCCGGTACATATCTACTGAAGATGCCTTTGTCCTTTATAAAGTAGCTTGCGAAGTCTGATTTGTTGGATTTCAGAAATGGCTTGCTTTGAATTTTTTGTGAAACTTATAGAACCTTCATATGAATCATTTGCGATGCTCAGCTTGGATTAGAGTGATGTTTTTATGAAGAGTGTGGCAATTTTTTAAGTGGCAAATGAAAAAACCGCACTTCGGGTAAAACAATTCAAACGGTCTTTTGGCTGTTTCCAGAACTGAAAGTGCTACTCAAAGAATACTTGTTGATCGAAGTCGAGATGATTTAATGCAGTAAGAGGAGTAAGTTAAGGTCCATTAAAAAATCTGAGTTTAGGGACTAGGGGAGACCAAGGCAAAATGAGGTTCGGGGCAGAACGGGGTCTTGTACACGCAGATGGGCAGGTAACAGCACCATTTGCACAAACTTCAATCGGCTCGCGCCAGTTACACTGAGAGAAGCGTGTTGAGACTTGTTTAAATGCACTGTGCAAGAAAAAGTAAATTTTACCTATGTTTTACGTATTTATCTTGGGATCTTTGATGTGTTATCAGCTGAGTAAGTCGATTTCTGTACTATATTCAACAAAATGTTTTTGTCGTAGTATCGAATTTCGATATTAGGTAAAGTTAAAACATGTCAGTGTTATGGGTTAGAAATGCTCGATTTTGTTTCGGAATAGTACCGATAGGGCAAAACGATCGGAGCATAATGGGATACTATCTCGTTTCACCCTGACTTTAATGACGTTATTATTTATTTATTTTACAGCCGAAATAATTCGAAATTATAAGAGAAAGACAGAGCGTGCAAAATGGGATGAAGAAGATATGAGAAGGGCAGTTAACGCTGTTATTTCAGAAAGGATGGGATTTCTTTGAGCCTCGAGTACATACAATGTGCCGAAATCAACTTTAGAACGTCGAGTCAAAAAAGCGCAAAATTATGAAAACGAAGACACAGATACAGATAACGATCGTGGGAAAAAAATGGGACGATACAAACCAGTATTTAATCAAGAACAAGAGGAAGCATCGTCTACTAACGTAAAAAGTATGGAAGCACGATTATTTGGTTTAACAGGTAAAGAGCTTTGTGTTTTAGCTTTTCAATTAGCCGAAAGAAACAAGATAGAACATCCGGTTAAAGCCGACAGTGGTATGGCTGGAGAAGACTGGCTCAGTGGTTTTTTGAAGCGAAACCCAAATCTATCTTACAGACGCCCTGAGCCTACTTCTGCCGCGAGAGCTATGGCCTTTAACATAGTAGCGGTTAGCAAGTTTTTTACATAGCTAGAACAGATTGTTGACAAGTATAAACTGTCTCCCGATAGAATTTATAACGTCGATGAAACTTGTGTTAGCACAGTATCCAAGAGTCAATCAAAACTGTTCTGCCTTTAAAAGGCCAGAAACAAGTTGGATGCTTGTCTTCAGCAGGAAGAGGACAATTAACAACAGCCGAAATCTTTTTTAGCGCAATAAGAACTTATTTTCTTCCAATAGTGATATACATATGCACGTAAAGGTATGAAAAACGAATTGATGGATGACGCACCATCAGGCTTTTGGGGAACATGCAGTCACAATAGCTGGATTCCATCGAAAATGCTTTTCGATTAGTTTAAGTTTTTTGTTGAATTTTGTAGACCCACGAAAGAGAAACCTTTCTTACTAATACTTGACGGACATGCGTCGCATACTATAAAACCTTGAGTTGATTGATTATGCAAGAGAACATCATGTGCTACTGTTATGTACCCCACCACACTGCACCCATAAATTGCAACCGCTGGCCGTTGCCTTCATACGACCGCTGAGTACTTACTACAGTGCAGAGGTAAAAAAGTGGTTGCGAGAACATCCTGGTTGCATTGTTACACCTTACCAAGTAGCAAAGCTTTTCAAGGCAGCTTACCTTCAGGCTGCAACTATGCTTACTGCCATAAACGGATTTAAAAAATATGGAACATGGCCAGTAGATAGGAATGTATTTACCGAAGCCGCCGAAACTACTAATACTGAAAAAATAGTACCCGCTCAAGATCTGAGTCCAACTTCCAACGAATCTTCATTCCAACCTACAGCTTCTTCCTCAACAAGCATTTTAACGAAAGGCACTGAAAGTCATGATATCTATAACAAAGAAAATGAAAATCCAACAACTAGCGGAACATCACAGCCTGTTGCTTCAACTTCATCTGTTTTGGTAGATTCTTTCGCAGTTGATCTAAATCTGAGTACCTCTGAAAAGTCAACCCAGCCTAGCATATCAACAGCTGTTTTCGAATATTTTGTTGCCACTAACAAATTCGATGATGACATCTGGCCGAGCACCTTTGAAACGGATTTTATTGAGCCTAATGTTCCACCTTGTCAAAAAGGGATAAAGTCTTGAAATGCGTTATCCGATTAGTCAGAACCTTCAATGTCAGTCACATTAGAAAGAGAAAAAGCTCCCGAAAGACGAACTTCGTTTCTTGTTAGCCTTGCACACATAATAGAAATTCCAAAAGAAGTCAGGACTCAAGCAAGAAACACTAGCAAACGAGGTAAAACCGCAATACTCACGGATTTTCCGTATAAAAATGATCTCAAACAAGACTTAGAAAATAAAATGAAGAGAAATAAGACTGAGAAGAAAAAGTATAAGAAGACTGAAGACAAAATAAAAAAAAAAAAAAACGAAAAGCTCGCAAGAAGCTTGAAAAAACTAAAATAAAGAAGCACAAGAAAGAAAGTGTGACGGACTCGTCTCAAGACGAAGAAGCTGATAATGACGGTGCTTGCATTTAATGTGGGTATTTATATTTGGAGTCGACCGAAGGATGGGTTATACGTAGCATATGCCAAGGCTGGGCACATAATTCTTGTGTTGGAGTAGACGAAGAAGACAATGAAGCGCATATGTGTGAACGTTGCCAGCTTGACTTAAATAAGTGATAATTTTACCCCAATCAATTTCTCATTATGCTCCGGCCACGGGGCAAAATGCGAAATTCGAGTTCCTTGCTTATATTCATCTACCCAAAAATTATGTGATTTAGAAATAAAAAACTTTTGAATTTATATAGGTGATTTATACATGTTACTATGTGATTTAATTTTTTTCTAATAGAGAGAGTAATTCTCATATTATGATTATTTTTTTCTTAACCCTCTAACAGGTAAGCCTGCCTTAAGGCGGGTTCTGTAAAATCTCGTTTATGCACGCAAATTAATTTTGTTTGTAGTAAAAACGCAGCCCTGACTTTTGTTTTGAACGTACCCATGCACTGATAGAGATGGAAAGATAGCCGTGTTCCGTTTTCAAATGTTCTAATCAGTTTGATGTGAGATGCCAAGTGAAGTGTACAAAACGCACAAGCATAGCTTTCAGTGTGGAAAATAAATATAGGTGGCGTGTTTATCAAACTAGAAAATTTATAAGTGAGTAAATAAAAGTGTTTTTAATGAAATAGCTTGTAAACAAAACTTGCTTCGCCTTTATTTTTGCTGCTAACTACATACAACCACTACCCGCCTAAAGGCGGTCTGGCCCGTTGGAGGCAAAATTTTTAATTCTTTTTCATTGCCGTTTCGTACGCATACATGGCATCAAATATGAATCGAGAAAATGGTTATTGCTCTTCCAAAAAAATTGACTTATCCAAAATGTCAGCTGATGAAGTGTTTGAGCTTTTGGAATATATATCTGTCAATGAAGATACTACCGATGATGAAGATGATGAATTGGGATGTGATTTTGATGATGACCACATGGAATTGCCAGGTTTAGCACACCAAATTGATGAGTGCATTGAGTTGTTGGATGTATCTCTTGATGATGAAGCAGCTGAGATATTCAATAACAATCATCAAGTATCGATTTCAGCGGGAGGTATCAATGTGGAACCATCAACATCGGGTTCACTCACATCAACAGTAGCGTCTGCGCTATCTTCATTTTCAACAGAACCATCCAAAACAGAATTATCCACCACCTTCCAACGACGTAAGAAACCGAGCAAACGACCTCGTAGTCCTCTCGCAGAATTTGAAGGGGATGCTGATATTCCTGACACCAATGCTGGTGGGCATACTGGAACTGTGGATGAACTTACAGCACAATCAAAAGAGTGCAAATCGATTTTATGGCGCAAAAAGCATTTACAGCTACATAAAAATGAAGTGGTGTTCCGTGGAAATGCAAATCTGCCATCAAGTTTTAACGATTTGGAAACACCTTACCAATGTTTCACGTACTTTTTTACCCAGGAACTTTTTGGAGAAATCGCAGAACAGACAAACTTATACGCTCGGCAGCATGATATTCAAACAACATTTGCAGTCGCAGCTTCAGATGTACGCAAATACATCGGCATATTAATATTCATGTCAATATATCGATACCCAAGTGCTGCAGAGTATTGGGGTCGTTATTCTTTTGAGTCGATTCGCACAGCAATGACATCCAAGCAGTTCTATGCAATTCGAAAATATCTACACTTTAACGACAAGTCAAAAGAAAAAAAACTGGGCCAACTTGGATTTGACCCATTATACAAAGTTTCACCTTTAGTTAAACATTTCAATGCACGATTTGAAAAAGGTCCCAAAATTACCTCGATTGTGTATAGATGAACAAATGTGCGCAACCAAAATGGTTTCTACTTTGCGACAGTTCATGCCAGCAAAACTCCAAAGGTGGGGGTTCAAACTTTTCGTGCTCTGTGACACCCGCGGATTCTCCTATGGTTTTGAAATCTATACCGGAGCTGGTAGCAACACCATTTTGCCAAATATGCCAGATTTAGGTCCAGCAGCCAATGCTGTTGTACGTTTGTCGCAAACCATCCCGAACTTCGTCGACCACGTACTTTATTTCGACAATTTCTATACTACATTGCCGCTGCTAATTTATCTCAGAAGCAGAGGAATTTACTCATTAGGGACAATTCGCTCTGGTCGATTTCCTAATTGCAAGCTACCTAGCGATAAAGAGCTTGCAAAAGTTGAAAAAGGATTCTCTGTTGAATACGTTGGAAGTGCACAAGGCGTAGATTTGACGACTGTTTTATGGAAGGACAATAAAAACGTCCGCTCAGCGTCTTCATATGTCGGGATACTCCCTTCCAAGAGCACAAAGGATATGCAGCCATCTAAGGCAACTCGGTTTGATCGAACTAAAAAAAAAATACGTAGAGATTGATTGCCCGACCATTATACGTGAGTATAACCACCACATGGGTGGAGTCGATCTGATGGATGGTCTGCTTGGAAGGTAGCACATCCGTTTGAAGACCCGTAAATGGACTTTACAATTATTTTGACATTTCATCGATGTGGCAATGGTAAACGCGTATTTATTACATAAGCGCATTCACGGCACCTCACCCTCATTGCCAAATTTTAGAGCTAAAGTAGCTTCTGTGCTCTGCGCAAATGAAGCTCCGAAAAAAGGACCCGGCAGACCATCACTTACTTCACAACAAGATGAAATGCCAGAGGCAAAACCGAGCAACAAAATATACACTCCAGAGCCAGGTATTCAATTTGATGATTTGAATCATTTGCCAGATTTTCTTGGTAAGCGAATGTGCAAAAATAAGGGTTGCAAATCCGAAACCAAAGTTTTTGCTGTAAACGCAACTTGAATCTGTGTCTATCGTCAACAAGAAAATGTTTCCGAGAATTTCATACTTAATAAAATTAATAAAGATTACTTTTGTTAATGGCTTAAATAAATTTCTTTCACCTTTGTATGTTTTTCTTATATATGTGTTTTTTTTCGTAACAGGGCAGGTCCGCCTTAAGGCGGGGTGACTATTTTGGTACCTAGAACCTAGGATATTGAAAAAACTGGTTTTTTCCCAAGTTAAAATATGTTAGTATGCACGAAATATACCCTTTAAAATTTTTTCTTGTTGTATAAAAATTGGCCTGTTAGAGGGTTAACTTTCCCATTTTGCCCCGGCCTCCCTTACTCTAAAATGTGGAAACGCCGATGGTAGCAACATAAACAAGTTGGGTAGACAGACTTATGCTCATGTCAGAAGGGTTTTGTACTCAACTTACAAAATGCAGTAACCAGCAACAAATAAAATCAAGAAACATGTCAAACACGATTTTATTGGAGAAAATGTGAAGTTTGGGGATCATACCATTATTAACAAAGTTGAAAGAATTTTGACTTCTGAGGTATTTGTTATAGTTATACCCATAAATATCTCCCTTGATAATTTTTGCAGGTTTTTTAGATCACGGGTGTCCATTCGCGAGGGAGGAAACACATTTTTCATGTAGTCCCCCCCCCCCCCCCTGTGCTCCCACTGAAGCAAAAACTGTCAGTTTAAGAGCTGTTTTGAAAAGCTCTCATAGAGGACTTTCAGTTGATACTCATACCGGCTACCTTTCATGATATTTTCTTCAGGAGCCACTCCTCTGTACTGTAATCATCGATTCATGGCCTATTTTTTCGAATCCTAGAATGGTTACAAAGCCCTTTTGCGAGGAGCTCTCACCTGCCTCTTCAACTTGTTTCAATTGTATGTATTCATCTTCATGATACCTATCATTCCTGAAATTTTCATGCATATCCTAGCAAAGCTGTAGTGTCTAAGTCGGTAAAAAGCGCATATGGCTCCACAGCTATATGTTTCCATAGTAATACAGGACATATTGTTCCATAGTAATACAGGAAAATTCAAATCGCTATAACTTCGTTAAATGCTATTCGATCTTTATGAAACTTACAGAAAAGATCAACCTTATAAATTGCCATCTGTTTGCTAAATTTTATTGAATTTAAGGGTACCGTTTGGATTTTATTCAAGAAAAGATAAAATCGATAAATCATACTATTACTAACAAAGTTGAGTGAATTTCGACTTCTCATGTATTTGTTGTTATTGTACTCATTAAGGCCTACATTCATGATTTTTTTCAGATTTTTCAGATGAAACGTGTCCAATCGCGAGGGGGGTACGCGAAAAGTTCGTACATTTCCCCTTCCCCTGCCCCCCTCAGTACTCATAAGGCAATTTTAAGACTTGTTTTGAAAAGATCTCATTGAGACCTTTCCAATGACACCCCATTCGACTACCAATGGTGAAAATTTTTTTTTGAGGGGTCACCTCCCTATATGGGGAGACCCCCCTTAAACCCCTTCGAAAATGTTTCCACCCTTGAACTTTCAAGAGGTCACCACTTCTGACCTTTTCACAAAGTTTCATGGCTGTAGCCTCTATAGTTTCGGAGAAAAAGTGCTGTGACATACAGACGGACGGACGGACAGACGGACACAGGTCGTATGTTAGTACAAAACCCTAAAAATGTGGAATATGGCCAGTCGATAGGAATGTTTTTACCGGAGCTGACGTCATCGCTGCCGAAACTACTAATACTGAAAAAATAGTACCCGCTCAAGATCTGAATGCAACTTCCAACCTACACTGCAAGTCATGATATCTACAGCAAAGAAAATGAAAATCCAACAACTAGCGAAACATCACAGCCTGTTGCTTTAACTTCATCTGTTTTGGTAGATTCTTTCGCAGTTGATCTAAATCTGAGTACCTCTGAAAACTCAACCCAGCCTAGCATATCAACAGCTGTTTTCGAAAATTTAGTTGCCACTAACAAATTCGATGATATCTTGCCGAGCACCTCTGAAACGAATTTTATTGAGCATAATGTTCCACCTTGTCAAAAAGGGATAAAGTCTTGATAATGCGTTATCCGATTAGTCAGAACCTTCAATGTCAGTCACATTAGAAAGAGAAAAAACTCCCGAAAGACGAACTTCGTTTCTTGTTAGCCTTGCACACATAATAGAAATTCCAAGAGAAGTCAGGACTCAAGCAAGAAACACTAGCAAACGAGGTAGAACCGCAATACTCACGGATTCTCCGTATAAAAATGATCTCAAACAAGACTTAGAAAATAAAATGAAGAGAAATAAGACTGGGAAGAAAAAGTATAAGAAGACTGAAGACAAAATAAAAAAAAATAGGACGAAAAGCTCGCAAGAAGCTTGAAAAAACTAAAATAAAGAAGCACAAGAAGGAAAGTGTGACGGACTCGTCTCAAGACGAAGAAGCTGATAATGACGGTGCTTGCATTTACTGTGGATATTTATATGTAGAGTCGACCGAAAGATGGGTTATATGTAGCATATGCCAAGGCTGGGCACATAATTCTTGTGTTGAAGTAGACGAAGAAGACGATGAAGCGCATATTTGTGAATGTTGCCAGCCTGACTTAAATATGTGATAATTTTACCCCAATCAATTTCTCATTATGCCTCGGCCACGGGGCAAAATGCGAAATTCGAGTTCCTTGCTTATATTCGTAACTACCCAAAAATTATGTGATTTAGAAATAAAAAACTTTTGAATTTATATAGGTGATTTATACATGTTACTATGTGATTTAATTTTTTTCTAATAAAGAGAGTAATTCTCATATTATGATTATTTTTTTCTTAACCCTCTAACAGGCAAGCCCGCCTTAAGGCGGGTTCTGTAAAATCTCGTTTATGCACGCAAATTAATTTTGTTTGTAGTAAACACGCAGCCCTGACTTTTGTTTTGAACGTACCCATGCACTGATAGAGATGTTCTAGTCAGTTTGATGTGAGATGCCAAGTGAAGTGTACAAAACGCAAGAGCATAGTGTGGAAAATAAATATAGGTGGCGTGTTTATCAAACTAGAAAATTTATAATTGAGTAAATAAAAGTGTTTTTAATGAAATAGCTTGTAAACAAAACTTGCTCCACCTTTATTTTTGCTGCTAACTACATACAACCACTACCCGCCTAAAGGCCGTTCATTGCCGTTTCGTACGCAGACATGGCATCAACTATGAATCGAGGAAATGGTTATTGCTCTTCCAAAAAAATTGGCTTATCCAAAATGTCAGCTGATGAAGTGTTTGAGCTTTTGGAATCTATATCTGTCAATGAAGATACCACCGATGATGAAGATGATGAATTGGGATGTGATTTTGATGATGACCACATGAAATTGCCAGGTTTAGCACACCAAATTGATGAGTGCATTGAGTTGTTGGATGTATCTCTTGATGATAAAGCAGCTGAGATATTCAATAACAATCATCAAGTATCGATTTCAGCGGAAGGTATCAATGTGGAACCATCAACATCGGGTTCACTTACATCAACAGTAGCGTCTGCGCCATCTTCATTTTCAACAGAACCATCCAAAACAGAATTATCCACCACCATCCAACGACGTAAGAAACCGAGCAAACAACCTCGTAGTCCTCTCCCAAAATTTGAAGGAGATGCTGATATTCCTGACACCAACGCTGGTGAGTATACTGGAACTGTGCATGAACTTACAGCACAATCAAAAGAGTGCAAACCGATTTTATGGCACAAAAAGCATTTACAGGTACATAAAAATGAAGTGGTGTTCCGTAGAAATGCAAATCTGCCATCAAGTTTTAACGATTTGGAAACAGCTTACCAATGTTTCACGTACTTTTTTACCCAGGAACTTTTTGGAGAAATTGCAGAACAGACAAAATTATACGCTCGGCAGCATGATATTCAAACAACATTTGCAGTCGCAGCTTCAGATATACGCAAATACATCGGCATATTAATATTCATGTCAATATATCGATACCCAAGTGCTGCAGAGTATTGGGGTCGTTATTCTTTTGAGTCGAGTCGTACAGCAATGACATCCAAGCAGTTTTATGCGATTCGAAAATATCTACACTTTAACGACAGGTCAAAAGAAAAAAAAAACGGGGCCCACCTGGATTTGACCTATTATACAAAGTTTCACCTTTAGTTAAACATTTCAATGCACTATTTGAAACAGTCCCTAAATTACCTCGATTGTGTATAGATGAACAAATGTGCGCAACCAAAATGGTTTCTACTTTGCGACAGTTCATGCCAGCAAAACCCCATAGGTGGGGGTTCAAACTTTTCGTGCTCTGTGACACCAGCGGATTCTCCTATGGTTTTGAAATCTATACCGGAGCTGATAGCGACACCATTTTGCCAAATATGCCAGATTTAGGTCCAGCAGCCAATGTTGTTGTACGTTTGTCGCAAACCATCCCGAACTTCGTCAACCACTGCTAATTTATCTCAGAAGCAGAGGAATTTACTCATTAGGGACAATTCGCTCTGGTCGATTTCCTAATTGCAAGCTACCTAGCGATAAAGAGCTTGCAAAAGTTGAAAAAGGATTCTCTGTTGAATACGTCGGAAGTGCACATGGCGTAGATTTGACGACTGTTTTATGGAAGGACAATAAAAACGTCCGCTTAGCGTCTACATATGTCGGAATACTCCCTTCCAAGAGCACAAAGGATATGCAGCCATCTAAGGCAACTCGGTTTGATCGCACTAAAAAAAATTACGTAGAGATTGATTGCCCGACCATAATACGTGAGTATAACCACCACATGGGTGGAGTCGATCTAATGGATGGTCTGCTTGGAAGGTACCACATCCGTTTGAAGACCCGTAAATGGACTTTACGATTATTTTACCATTTCATCGATGTGGCAATGGTAAACGCGTATTTATTAGATAAGCGCATTCACGGCACCTCACCCTCATTGCCAAATTTTAGAGCTAAAGTAGCTTCTGTGCTCTGCGCAAATGAAGCTCCGAAAAAAGGACCCGGCAGACCATCACTTACTTCACAACAAGATGAAATGCCAGAGGCAAAACCGAGCAACAAAACATACACTCCAGAGCCAGGTATTCAATTTGATGGTTTGAATCATATGCCAGATTTTCTTGGTAAGCAAATGTGCAAAAATAAGGGTTGTAAATCCGAAACCCAGGTTTTTTGCTTTAAATGCAACTTGAATCTGTGTCTATCGTCAACAAGAAAATGGTTCCGAGAATTTCATACTTAATAAAATTAATAAAGATTACTTTTGTTAATGGCTTCAATAAATTTCTTTCACCTTTGTATGTTTTTCTTATATATGTGTTTATTTTTCTAACAGGGCAGGTCCGCCTTAAGGCGGGGTGACTATTTTGGTACCTAGAACCTAGGATATTGAAAAAACTGGTTTTTTCCCAAGTTAAAATATGTTAGTATGCACGAAATACACCCTTTAAAATTTTTTCTTGTTATATAAAAATTGGCCTGTTAGAGGGTTAACTTTCCCATTTTGCCCCGGCCTCCCTTACTCTAAAATGTGGAAACGCCGATGGTAGCAACATAAACAAGTTGGGTAGACAGACTTATGCTCATGTCAGAAGGGTTTTGTACTCAACTTACAAAATGCAGTAACCAGCAACAAATAAAATCAAGAAACATGTCAAACACGATTTTATTGGAGAAAATGTGAAGTTTGGGGATCATACCATTATTAACAAAGTTGAAAGAATTTTGACTTCTGAGGTATTTGTTATAGTTATACCCATAAATATCTCCCTTGATAATTTTTGCAGGTTTTTTAGATCATGGGTGTCCATTCGCGAGAGAGGAAACACATTTTTCATGTAGTCCCCCCCCCCCCCCTGTGCCCCCACTGAAGCAAAAACGGTCAGTTTAAGAACTGTTTTGAAAAGCTCTCATAGAGAACTTTCAGTTGATACTCATATCGGCTACCTTTCATGAAATTTTTTTCAGGGGCCACTCCTCTGTACTGTAATCATCGATTCATGGCCTATTTTTTCAAATCCTAGAATGGTTACAAAGCCCTTTTGCTAGGAGCTCTCTCCTGCCTCTTCCACTTGTTTCAATTATATGTACTCATCTTCATGATATCTATCATTCCTGAAACTTTCATGCAAATCCTAGCAAAGCTGTTGTGTCTAAGCCGGTAAAAAGCGCATATGGCTCCATAGCCATATGTTTCCATAGTAATACAGGGCATATTGTTCCATAGTAATACAGGAAAATTCAAATCGCTATAACTTCGTCAAATACCATTCAATCTTTATGAAACTTTCAGAAAAGATCAATCTTATAAATGGTCATCTGTTTGCTAAATTTTATAGAATTTAAGGGTACCATTTAGATCTTATTCAAGAAAACATAAAATCGATAAATCATACTATTGCTAACAAAGTTGAGTGAATTTTGACTTCTCATGTATTTGTTGTTGTTGTACTCATAAAGGCCTACATTCATGATTTTTTTTTAGATTTTTTCGGATGGAAGGTGTCCAATCGCGACGGGGGGTACGCGAAAAGTTCGTACATTTCCCCTTCCCCTGCCCCTCTCGGTACCGATAAGGCAATTTTAGAACTTGTTTTGAAAAGATCTCATTAAGACCTTTCCAATGATACCCTACTCGACTACCAATGCTGAAAAAAATGTTTTGAGGGGTCACCTCCCCATATAGGGAGACCCCCTTAAACCCCTTTGAAAAATTTTTCCACCCTTGAATTTCAAGAAGTCACCACTTCTGACCTTTCCACAAAGTTTCATGGCTGTAGCCTCTATAGTTTCGGAGAAAAAGTGCTGTGACATACAGACGGACGGACGGACACAGGTCGTGATTGCAATAGGGTTTTGTATTTTAGTACAAAACCCTGAAAAGGACCACCAGCGCGGAGATATGAGTGCAGGTCGAATACTTTTTAGATATACCTTATATGCACTGAAAAAAAGAAGCATAAAATTTGATTAAATTAGTGTTCTGTAACCTGGGTGAAATATTTGAATATGGAAATCAATTCCTAGGATTAGAGTCTCCTACAGGAAAGACACACGCAGAAGGTAAAATTTGCACTCAACTTAAATGAATCATACAGCTTCGACTATTATTAATGCACCTATTTCGCTTGTTTATTTTTCGTTTAAAACAAGTTTTTATAAGGGGCAGCCAAATCACAGCATTGAAAATGTCATAAGGGTAGTTGAGTGAATCTGATCAAAGACTTCTATCGGTCTTTTTATATTCAGTGTTCCTATCCATCGCCTACAAAAGTGCATTTAGCTGAATTAAAGTCAAATGCGTAGCTTTTTAACGATGATTGATATAAATAAAGAAGTTACAATTTTAAACTACAAAGGTAATTTTAACTGGTTATTGAAAATGGAGCGAAATTAATTTAAAATTGCTCATCATAAATAATTGAAATTCATAAAATTTCGCGTTTCAGTTGTTGCTCTCCGAAACGAGGAATGATCAGTTTTTATTCAAACTGGATACTTTTTTATGCTGAATGAGGCTGCTAGCACATAAGCCTGTAAATTGGAGCTTGATTTTACATCAAATTTTTTCTAAGGGCTACTTCAGAACTATTCATAAACAAATTTCATGGCAAAGTGGGTGAGGTGAAATTTTAATTAATCATGGATTCTTAATACTATTTGTATTTAATTAAGGTACACTTTCTAAAATTATTATATCATGAAAATATATTTTTTTTAATTTATAAAAAGTGCTAAAACAAATATTCAATTCCAAACTTATTGATGCTCAAAACAACAACTAAATATACGGAAGCAATCGAGAAAAAAATGCTAAAATAAATCATAAAATGACAAATAGGAAGTGAGAAAAGCAGATGTTTTTTTTTTTTTGTCAGAACACCACGATACATATTAATCACTAAAATAAATTACTCGTATGGGTAGATGTATTTCACTTACGAGGTTCTGTTAAATAAGGAGTTCCACCGTGTGCCGTGGCAAGAAATAGACTGATAATCACTACTGCTATCATTTTCATGTATTATTAGTAAAATAAAACAACAATTAGTGTGAACACTCAAGTTAAAATTCGTAGTATTCAACTAGTTAGTGCGAAAATTCTTATTTAAGTACTGTACTAATCACTTATTATCCACTGAGTATTTTTCCATAAACAGCCTCTGGTTAAACTACACTCGCAAACCAATCAAACTTAAATTAATGAAGCGTCGGCAAAAGACCAACTGAATTAACTGGTGTTAAGTGACATCTATTTATCTACTGTCCTCCCTCAAGTGTGAAACAATTTACTACTATTCCAATTTACTTAAAGCCTGATGGGACAAATCGCATATACTCATACTCATATGAAGCCAACCAGTGAGCAAACATACCTGGTCAACTCGCGAGTCTACAGACCTTGACCCTCGTTGAATCTGAAGAAGAAAGAAAATCGTTTTAACGCATTACGTTATAAATTTTGTGCACTGGTAAAAATCATACAATGACTGATGACCAAACCATATTATAGTATCTTGCGAACAATACCTGTCCAATCGTTAGTGAAGAACAATTGCAACAAACTTACGTACACACATCACATACATATCTGTAGTCCATTTATTGATAATAAATTATTATACAATAATTTCAATAAGAACAGAACTACATAGATTTGTGTGTGAGTATGCATTTTTATGTTAGTAAGAACATTTACTAAGCAAGAGAACAAGTACCTAAAGCAATTATGCGCGGTTGAAAATATTCTAAGAAGTTAACAGAATATTTCACTTAAAATTCAGTTTAGTTGTCGCGTTTGCAAATGAAATTTTATTATTCATCGCAAACACTTTCCGTATTGTTTGTCGACAGACAGTCCGACAGATATTTGTCGTTGACGTGGTAAACAAATCTTTTGAATGAATGCATTGCAAAGCAAATGTTTTTGTTGGATTAATAGTCCAAAAGAGTTTTCGCAGAAAGTAGAAAAGCACGTGCGAGAGAGGTGAAAAATAATAAATAAATATTTGCTTAGAATATTCAGATGAAATATTACATCAATATGACAATAGAGGCTAAATATTCTTTTGATATTTTAAGAAATAACTAGAAATATTGCATTGACGGGGAGTTTCAGTAAGAATTCAATTTAAATCCTTAAGTGTGAAGAAAATTAAGGCAACAAGTCAGGCGGTAGAATTGATTATTACAGGGGCTAATTAATAAAATATATTTGTGAGAAACGTTTCTTTGCAAGGCTGTACAAAAAGAGTTCGTAAATAAACCGGAAAAGTAATTTTGATGTGAAATTAAGGCCTCTAATAAAAATAAAAATATCGGACTTAAGCAGGGACACGGGCTGGCTCCATTGCTATTCAATTTGGCTAAATTTGGTTCTGGAATCAGTCACACAAGAAGTACTTTATTATACTTATCAAGCCAAGTGATAGCCCATGCGGATCACATCAATATTTTGTCACGGTCGTTAACAACCAACAAAGAACTTTTCTTGAAGCTCGACAGCGAAGGAAAACTAGTAGGGCTACAAATCAATGAGAATAAATCAAAGCCCATGACGCGATCGAGGAAAAATACCACAAACGCCCAAAATATTACACTTGGTGAATAAAGTATCGAAAATTCAGGCGAATTTGTAAATTCAAATGCATAAATAACGAGAAGAAAGAGACGAAACACGTCATAGATTACAGCTCGCAAATAAAATATCTTATTCAGTCTTGACGATCTTGAAAACCAGCTTGAAGTATAAGAATCTGTGATAAAACTTGTGCTTTGCTATGAATGTGAAACATGGACCCTAACCTAAGTATCTGAAAATATATCCAATGCCCTTTTTTTTTTTTGTGGTAGGGAGGTGAAGGCATTTATGCCCGCCGAGTCTGGCAGTGTGGGACTCCCATGGAGGATACCTTTGGACTACCCACTAAACACCTCCCCTGTCAATCTGAGAACCTAGCCTGGAACCGTTTGACACATTACTTCGGGCCAGGTCTCGTTTTGTTACGCCGTGGGGCGCCTTCAAGCTGGGGAGTCCCTTTCCTAGCGGGAGGGGAGGGGGGAAGAGCCCTTGAGAGACGGGTCCTGAGGTGGATACTTCGAGTGAAAATAGATGGGGACCAATGGCAAATTCGATACAACCATGAGCTGTATGAAATTTTTATCGAATCGGAGGTCCCAACGATTGTAAAACTGCGAAGCTACAACGAGCTGGCCACATGAATCATATGAATCAACAACGGAGGGCGGAGACCAGTAGGGAAACTGAGAAAACGCTGGATGTGGTCAATGGACTAAGACAGTTAGAGGTGCTTGTTACAGGAAGCGTAGGCCAAAGAGGGGCTGTAGTACTACAAAGAAGAAGAAAAAGAATAAAAAATTTAATGTTCTTGTTAGCTCTGAAAGTATAAGGGTCAAGATTATTTCAAGGGGATGATATGCGGTTAAATGGCTTTACAGGCATATAAACTCAGAAAAAATTATGTAAAGTACAGGAAAATTTCGTGAAAAAGTTTTTAGTCATTTACGGGTCTTTTTTTGGCTAGAAGATGAATTCGATGCACGTACTGAGTTTGGGTCTCCCATGCTCATAAGCGTTTAGGCTATCCACTAAACACCTTTCCTTTCAACCTGAAAATCTTGCCTCGAACCGTTTGACACATTATTTTGGGCCAGATCTTGTTTTGCTGCGACACGGGGTGCCTGAAATCTGAAATATTCCACCTCTAGATGGAGGCGGAAGGAAGAAGATTTGCCAGGCAAGCGATTCTCTAGCCCTGACGTCCCCGGTTGCTGTGAGTCCGTTCTGTCTTTTTGGACTGGCTGAATAGAAAGTGCCAGATGGTTCCATTTGTGAGCCGATCCAAGCATCACCAAAACTACACTATCCGGGGTTAGCTCTCCCGTCTCCCTGTAGAGGTCCCGTCGCAGTTTATCCCATTTTTTTAACGTAAAAAATGTGTGGCAGGCATCGTCTTCTTCACCTAGGCAAATCCGACAGTTGGGGGATCGTGACTTACTAATCTTGTGCAAGTAAGACTGAAAACACCCATGCCCACTCAAAACCTGGGTCAATCTTACCACGCCTTCGTTTTAGCCACGGCCTCAGATCCAGCATGAGCTGCGCAGTCCACCTTCCCTCCATGCAATTCACCCAAGACTGCATTGTGTGAGCGTTGTCTCTCTTCGTGGGTAACCGCCTGCCCACTCCGGTGCAGATAAAAACACTCCCTAGCAGGGAGGGCAATACTATCATGCCTGCAATATCTCTCACCACCAAATAAGAGACTGTCGGATAAGATGCAATCCTCAGTACTCCTCTTCTCTGTAGCTGTGTCAAGCGTTTTCGGTATGCTATTTCTGCTCCGTACAGAAGCACTGACCTGACACCACTCATCAAGAGGCGGCTTCTTGATGGGTTTTGCCTTCGACATTGGCCGCAAGATGACTCAGAGCCGATTTTTCCGAAGCAGCCTTCTCAGCCGTTGCCCTGATTTGCTCAGGGAAACCCATCGCCGGGTCGATCAGCAACACCAGGTACTTCAACCGCTGGCTTCGATTCGATTAGTATGTCTCCATAACTTATCATCCTTACTCTAGGGATTCTCTTTTTTGTCAAGGTGACTACTTTGGTTTCCTCCAGTGCTAGACTGAACTCACGAGCAGTCATTCAGTCTCCCACTCAGCGCATTAGCATACGTAGCCTAAGTTGCGCACAGCTGATCAAATGCGATTTATGTGACATCTCCAGTCTCAGTAGCCCTCGGAAGACACGTTCCACAAGTCTCGACCAAAGAAAGATCCCTGAGCAACACTTCATGTAACATCCATCCTTCATTGGCTCTGTATTGCGTCATAAAGCAGGCTTTTGTTCTTCAGAAGCCACACCAGATATTTTTGAACTTGAAAATGGTATTCCATCGTATGCGGAATATTCATCCATCTAGTGGAGTTTAACGCGTTTTTAACGTTGAGGGACACCAACAGAATGATCTGTCGCTTGGTGCAACTATGTGCCTTTACCTTTTGGACCGCACTCACTATCTCCAAAATTTCATCAATGGTGGAGCGTTTTTCTCTAATGCTGTACTGCCGAGGAGATATGTCCCCTGCAGTACGAATCGCATCAATGAGTCTTCCCTTGATGAGTTTCTTTAGTACTTTTACAGCTGGTCTAGCATGTATAATGGGCGATATGCCGACAGCGATCCAGAATATCCTTTCCTCTTGCTTATCAGTGTGAGCCTCGTTACCTTCCATTATACTGGGAAAACACCGTTCCGTAGGCAAGCGTTGAATGTGCTGAGCAGGACAATGGAGATGGATAAGTTCTAATACCTCGGCTGGAACGCCATCTGGGCCTGGAGCCTTCCTTGCTTTCAATGATTGGACTGCCTCTTCTAGTTCCGGCTATGTGAAGAGTGGGTACTCGATCACTGTTTCTTTCTCCTATGAATCCTTCCAATGTTCCACCCAATTGTAGAATATCAAGACCACGGACGTTGTGAGATAACATCGTGGATATCAAGCAGAATGTACTGATAATCACTGGTTGAGAAGTCCTTTAATACTCTCCAATTGTGTATTCTTCATACTAAGCACCCCGAGGCAAATGTCACGCCCAGTATAGCCGATACGGCAGAAAGTCGGCATATTTCTGGTATTTAGTACAATGTGCGCCACACTAGCTGCCATTTTGAGAAATCATTTTCTCAGCGGATCTGTTTGAGGCATGCCCCATTTGATTGCTTTAGCGTTGAAGTCTTTCCCAACGAGGGTGGTTCAGATGGGAAAACCACACGTTGTTTTTTTAGTTCGAGAAACTGATTTTTTGCGGAGGTTTTTTCTTCCGGGCTTAAACCTGTTTAAATGAATACAAAATATAAATGAATACAAAACTGGAAAATAGTTTCTTCGCCATCCCTACCTAGGCAGGATTAATGACCTTAGTCACTAAAGCAAAGCAAATTTCTACGCTTAATTGGTTCTTGGTATTAAATATTTGCTTAATTTCAATGCGGGGGGTTTTCACTTGGGGTGCGAAGTGAAGCTAGCTCACGATAAATGATAAATGCATAATGCTTGGGAACTAAACTGAAGGATCTTTCATTCTTATCCTGTAAATAAATGACTTAGCTCCATGGTAAGCTGTCGGCTTGGATATCAATACGTGAGTCTCTTATTTTTAATATAAAGACGAAATACCCTTCAATTCATTTTGATTTAAATAATTTTGTGAGTAAAAAATCGAAGAACCATTTACACCTAAAGTTAACCAATGGACATAAAAATATACATTTAATTTTGATTCGAGATTTTATTTAAAAAAATTTTCTGGGAAAAAAAATGAAAAACCGGTGTCCTTAAAAAATCTAAAAGTCTTTTTGGTTGTAAGAACTGTGTGGCTAATCCAAAAATGAAAAACCCGAAGAATCGGCTTTTCACCAAAAACCGCCCTCCAAAGCATTAAGCTTGACTTGGAAAGATGATATCGGTTTAGCGTTAGGTACACACTGGTCCCGGAAAACTGAACCCACACGAAATCATGCTCTCCCCCCCCGTCCACAGGACTCTCCCTGGAAATCGCTTTCGTCAGAATACCATGATGCTGTTGGTGCTGCTCACTCAGCCTTAAAAAGTCGCTTACATATCCCCCGCAAAGCGCTCAACCATATTTTGGGCGTTCGAACTGCATTTTATGTTTACCTGCAGGATACGGGTCATCAAAGTTCTGATTTTGCCATGGCTTGGACTTTCTAGAAAAACCGACATTTTCCTGATCTCAAGACGTGCCCAAGATCTGGTCTTGGATCAGCATCCTGTCAAAGGATACTGTATGCCTCCTTCATACAGTCTTTTTTTTTATGTTCCATTCACCGTATTTGTAACATAAGGAACTCCAATTGGGCGCTTTGCATACTTGTGCATTGTGACCATAGTCAAGGCATTTGAAACACCAAAAAGGTGCTGGTCTTCGCCGTATCCTGCGGACAACATACTCTGTTCTTACTTTGCTCTTATTCCGTTTCGGCCAAGTCAATGATGACCATGCGTTGCTCCCTATGGTTTTCTGGTGTAAGCCTTGCTTTGATCCTGCCCATAATAGGAGGCTCTCCTCTTGATAGCCTTTTCTACATCGGCCAGGTTGCAGGACTTTCTTTGCTGCGTCGGAGAATGCTTCTTTATTGTTGGCCTCTGCTCCGAAGCCGACCAGTATGTGGCCCAACTGGACTAGTCGTACTGTTTTAATAACAATATTGCTGTCTTTGGGCCTTATATTATCCCTAATATCCCGAGCACTCCTGCGTAGGATCGGTCATTTTGATGTTTTAAGAGCAGCGCCTGCTGCCAAGATCTTTATCATTATTTTTCTCTCCTGTTTTGGGTCAGGTCTTTTTCTTGCTTTGCGTTCGTGCGAACTTTATTCCTAGCACTTTTTAAAGGAGTTTTTAAAGGAGTGCAATTTTCTTTGCTCTTTTTATCAGAACTGTATAGAGCCGCTAATCTAATATTTTGCGCCCATTAAGTGCCTCTTTTTTTCTTATTTTATCCTGATCTCCTTTGATTAGGCTAGACGCTATTCTTTTATTGATGTTTGACGGTGCAGCTATCTGCGCGTGCGCTTTAGGCTTAGTGCTCAGCATTTCTTTGGCTTTCTGATCTTCTTTAGTCTTTTTGTCCTCTTTGGCCTTTAACTTACTGTTCCGGTAATGGTCCTTTGTGGTCTAAGAGCGCTACTAGTTCAAAGAGCTCATTATTTACACTTTTGCTGATTTTTGGCGAGTCGCATGCATATTTTACTCTTTTTAGAACGTCTCTCACTTTTTGGATTAGCTTTTCTTTTTGATGTCACTGGACGTACTTCGCGAGGGAAAAAGGTTATTGGCTTCCATATCTGAGTACAATACTTCAGCTCTCTCTTCAACGATGTCAGTGAATTGGTCATTCCTTTCTATTTCTGTCGTGATCACTTTGTGGACTTCAGTATGTTTCATTATTATTTCGGAACTTAATACCCTTGCTTCGGTCGTGGTTGCAGCTGTAACCATCGAATGTTCGATGTGCATCCTGCATCCACTCTTCCTTTTTAGCACACTTTGGCGTTCACCTAGTTTCGATCTGAACAAGGCTGTCCGCTAATATCAGCTTTTCATCCGTCTTTACTGTAATTGTATTCGTAGTCGTTTTTGTCGTCGTTGGTACCGCTCCCGGTATGCTGTTAGTGTCGTGGCTGCAGCCACTGGTTACGTCGTTGTTGCTGAAATTTACAATTATTTTTTGGATTATATTCCTCATGTTTGAGATTCTTTAGTTGAAATTGCGCCAGTTTGATTGCATCCCCCCTCGAAGCCGCTATCTCCGTTCGTGTGTGTAGCCACCTTTTTTGGTCCCATGGTTATCTTTGCAGAGCAAGGAGGCCATGCGTAGGCAGGCACTAGCCCATATGGGGACAAGCACTTAGAGCCAGACCAGCGCTAAACGGGGGTCCATCTCAACTGAACCTACACCACCAATCCAATGATGCGAACTTCGAACGTACTCCGAGGCCTATCAAGGTTTTTCCGTACACATCTTTAGATAGTGGATATCATGGTGCCCTAATTGGCTAGCCGGTTTTTTTGTTTTCTTCAAAATGAATAATTCTCTCTCTCTATTCGTAGTACCACAGCCCCTCTCGGGCACTCGCTTCCTGCAAATAGCATCTTCAACTGTCTCGGTTCATTCTCTCTCTATTCGTAGTACCACAGCCCCTCTCGGGCACTCGCTTCCTGCAAATAGCATCTTCAACTGTCTCGGTTCATTGACCACACCGAAATCGAAATCCGAGCAGCGATGAACTGAATTCGTCGACCGAGTCAGACCAGCATTTCCTCGGTTTCCCCACTGGTCTCTGGCCTTCAATTCTCGCAACGAATATATTTTTGGGTATCCGTTGTTCGTCCATACAATTCATGTATCCAGCCCATTGCAGCCCCCGTAGTCTGACAATCGTTGAGACCTCAAGCTCGTCAAAAATTTCATACAGCTCATGGTTGTATCGAACTCGCCATTGGTCCCCGTCTAGTTTCGCTCCGATTATTCGCCTCAGGACCCATCGCTCAAAGGCGTTCAATATGTTTGTGGATGATTGCGTTATTGTCCATGTTTTACACGCATAGCATAACACAGGCCTTATCACAGATTTATATACTTGGAGCTTTGTTTTCCTGTGTATGCAGCTGGTTTTCAATATCGTCAAAACTGAGTAAAATCCATTTAATATTTACTTGTCATCAAATCAGGATAATAGCCTTGGATTGGATTAGATAATTGGCAGTAAATAGCGCAACGTTTAAAGAACTATTCAGTTGAAAATTGGGATGTTAGATTATTGAACAGACCAAGTGTACTGCGACAACTGGATGAAATAAAGAAATATATGATTAACATCCTTGCAGTTAAAGAAACCAGGTGTATAGTGAAGAAAAGCAGATAATCGTAAGAAAGCCTTAAGTTTGGAGTGGCTTTCATTCTTGACAGGACATTAAATCCGTGAATGAAAGGTTCTGTGTGATTCGTACCAAGAGAAAGTTCTTTAATGCTTGGCTGGCCAACTGTCATGCGCAAAATGTGATTATAGAAGTTGTTGAAGGGTTTTTTGAAGCATCAACTAAAAAAAAGAAGGAAAGACTAGTATGACAAGGAATGCAAGTAAACGGTTGAAAAAAGGAGAAAAGAGTGCAAAAAATACATCCCACAAAAAATTTTGTGGCAAAGAAGAACACTATAATATCCTCTAACGACAAGCTTAAAAAAAGTGTCCCAAAGAAAAGAACGACTGGCCATCAACACTGTTATATATGTATACAAATGAAATATATTTGTTTTTTTTACTAATACAGTCATATATCATTAAACACATTCGCATCCCAATATTTTGGGCACTTCTTTCCTAACCTTTCGAGCCGCAACATGTGATATCGCGCGCCAATATCAAGTGTTAAATATCTTGTATTAAATTGTATTAAATGAATTGAATACCTGTTAGTGAATAAACTATTTGAATTATTATAACTCGATGTGTTTTATAAAACTTAAAGCCTATAAACAAAACAGTGCTAAACACATGAAACGAGTAACTTTAAAGCATGGTGTCAGGTTTATGAAAATTTTGAACAGTGTTCATGAAAACGAGAAAAATAGCCGAAGACGAAAATAAACGAGCACTCGGCATGCTAACCAGCAGACTACTGGCATTGGAACAAAATCTAAACACGCAACAAGCATCAGCCAGCAGAATTCAGGCTTTGGAGCAAACTCTGAATTCGCAACAAGCAACAGCATACGTGAATGTCCCTCTACCAGAGCCATTGAACATCAAGGTAGGCGATATTTCTCAGAATTTCAAGCATTTCGAAGAAAGATGGAACAACTATGTCATCGCCAGTGGACTCGATAACAAGCCCGAGGAAAGAAAGAAAGCGATTCTTCTAACTGCGATAGGAAATGACGTTTTTCAAATGAACGGCAATCTACCTCCAACCGAGCAAGAAGAATCGACAGCTGAAAACATACTGAAAGCTATCAAGACGAATCTAACACCACGAGTTAATAAAAGGTATGAGCGAGCGATTTTCAACCCAGCGACTCAAAACCAAAATGAAACCTATGACGAATACTTTGCGCGTCTACGAGAGTTGAATAAAAATACGCAATACGGAGATTTTTCGGATAATATACTACTCGACAAGATAATATGCTCCATAAAAGACATTACTTTGTCAAAAGCAATTGATATTTGCAAATCAAAAGAAAATGCCGCAAAACGATAAGGGGAATTACAATCTCATAGTACGAATAACGTTCACGCAGGCAATACTATCGACATTGTCAGCAAAGTGCGCAAAATTGCAACCAATAAAGCAGACATCAGACAACAGAGCGACATATTCAGAAACGTCAAATGTATTCTAGATACGGGAGCCTGCAATATAATCGGACTAAGCAAGTTGAAGCGTGTCACACAACAACGAAAAATAGTAGCAACGCCAACAACAACGAAATTGCAAGCATTCGGTAATAATATAATAGTGCCATTGGGTAAAGTACTGTTGCAGTTAAAACATAAAGATAATATTTACAATGAAACTTTTGAAATAGTGACCGGAGATCATGCACCACTACTCTCAGCAAGCACCTGCCAGTAGATGAATTTAATCAAACTTTGCTTCAACGTAAACAAAATTTCTTCAGAAGCAGAACGAATTTGCCAGGAGAACGCATCTGTTTTCGAAGGCCTCGGAGAATTCAAAGGTGAGGTGAAACTTGAACTACAAGAAAATGTTGTGCCTAGAAAGCAAACGCCCCGACGAGTTCCAATCGCGTTACATAATAACCTCCGTTCAATTTTAAATGAAATGGAAAGCGATGGAGTCATTGAAAAGCAAATTGAACCAACGCCTTGGCTGAACAACATCATTTTGGTCAAGAGAAATGAAAAATTTCGATTGTGTCTAGATCCATACGAACTCAACAAACATCTGAAAGACGTTCGATTCACATCGAAGACGCTACAAGAAGCTTTACCGAGTCTAGCAAACGCTTAAAATATTTTCAACAGTGAAAGGATTTTGCCAACTGAAACTGGATAAAAGCAGCAGTGATCTAACCTCATTCAGCACACCCTTTGGCAACTACAAGTTTTTAAGGATGCCTTTTGGTATAAAACCAGCAATGGAATTTTTTCAACTTGCACTCACAGAAATTTTAAGTGGATTAAATTGTGTTATTAACATTGCAGATAACATTTTAATATTTGGCAGAGACCAAACCGATGAAGAAGCGCTAAACGATCACAACAGGAATCTACGCAAGCTTCTTGAACGACTTGAAGCGGAACGCGTTAAACTCAAGAAGGAGAAGATAAACCTCTGCATGAAAGAGGTAAAATTCTATGGCCATATACTAAATAAGAATGGAATAATGGCAGATGAAACAAAAACGTCAGCGATACGCAACCTACCACGTCCGAGCAACAAGCAAGATTTCTCAGTATGTTAACGTACCTTGGAACGTACATCCCGAATTTAGCTTCGAATTCGCATAACTTAAGAGAATTAAGTCACAAATCATCAAATTTTAACTGGACTGAGGTACATGAACACGAATTCACAGAATTAAAAAATATTCTAACAACAATTCCAACGCTTAAATATTTCGATGCTACAAAGCCGGTAACCATACAAACCGATGCATCTTCATTTGGTATCGGAAGCGTTCTTTTGCAAGACAATCGGCCCATAGCTTATGCTTCGAAAACACTATCTAGCACTCACACGCACAAAAAGAGAAAGTGATGCTTGCAATACTCTTTGCTTGTAAACGTTTCGACCAATATATCTGTGGCAAATCTGATGTTACTATTGAAACGGATCATAGCCCATAAGTGAAAATCTTCGCGAAACCACTGCTAGAAGCCCCAAAGCGACTACAAAATATGATACTCATGTTACAGCGATACAAACTTAATATCAAATATAAGAAAGGTAAAGAAATGTATATTGCGGATACCCTTTCCAGAGCTCCCGAAAACATATCGAACGAAGAAAAGCTATATGATATCTACAGAATCAAAAATATATTCGAAACAATAGAAAATATAAATTGCATTGATGAATTGCCAATAAGTGATAACACGACGAAAAGAATAATAGAAGAAACAAAAAATGATCCCGCAATGATAGAATTATACGAGCAAATACAAAACGGTTGGCCAAATTCTAAGAACAAATTAAACGAAACACTCAAACAATACTTTCCTTATAAAGAACTCCTAACAAAACAAGACGGTTTGATCTTGAAAGGGAATCGTATTTTCATACCAGATTCTTTACGAAAGACGATCTTAGCCAGATTGCATACAAGCCATTCCGGAATCGAAAATACTCTCAAATTAGCCAGCAAAACTGTATTTTGGCCAGGAATAAATGGTCATGTAAAATCAATAATCGAAAACTGCAATACTTGCATAAAATATTCGAAACAGCAACAACGAGAGCCAATGATAACGCACGAGATCCCAGCACATCCGATATTTTTGAAGCTACAATTACGAATCGCGTTCATCGTTTCTTAATCACCGAAGACCATCACTCTGACTATTTTGAAATTGATGAGCTTGCAGACATGACTGCAAAATCTGTAATTCTAATATGCAAACAAAATTTTGCAAGGCATGGCGTACCAAAGAAGGTGATATCGGACAATTGGCAACAATTCATTGGACACGAATTTAAACAGTTTTTTAAAGAATGGAACTTCCAACACACGACATTTAGTCCTCATCACCAGCAAGGTAATGGTAAAACGGAAGCATCTGTTAAAACGGCGAAAACGATGATCACAACATTTTTAGATTCCAACGAGGATTTCTACAAAGCTCTGTTTGTATGGCGAAACAATCCCAACAAAATCGGATCTAGTCCTGCAAAGCGAATCTTTTGTCGATGGTTGCGATATGATATTCCTTCAGCCGACTACGAACAACGAGTAACAAATAATGTTCAGGAGTCCATAATCAAAAACCGGGAGTATTCGAAGAAATATTACGATCGTGGAACCAAAAATCTTCGTCGTCTAAACGAAGGAGAAAATATTTTCACCAAAGTTAACGTCAAAACCAAACAGTGGGAACCAGGCGTCATCGTGAAGTCTATCAACGCGAGGTCATACATCGTTCGTGTGGGACGAAACGAATATGTGCGTAATTCGAGCCATACTCGAAGGTTACCAAATCAACGTGTTGAGCACTCGGATAATTCCAGCGTTCCAGTAGAAGAGAAATTCGCAACAGACCGAGAACCTTTAGCGAGAGATGACTTCAACGTTTTTAATCAACAGCGACCGATCAGAAAATCATCTAGAATTATAAAGCCCGTAAATAGACATGAAGCGCCTTATTAAACGAAAAACAAGTTGGGTAGACAGACCTATGCTCATGTCAGAAGGGTTTTGTACTCAACTTACAAAATGCAGTAACCAGCAACGAATAAAATCAAGAAACACTTCATGTTCGAGGATCATACTACTATTAACAAAGTTAAAAAAAATTGTGACTTCTGAGGTGGTTGTTATAGTTATACCCATAAATATCTCCCTTGATAGTTTTTTTCAGATTTTTTAGATCACGGGTGCCAATTTGCGAGGGAGCAAACACATTTTTCATGTATTTCCCCCCCTGTGCCCCCACTGAAGCAAAAACTTTCAGTTTAAGAACTGTTTTGAAAAGCTCTCATAGAGAACTTTCAGTTGGTACTCAGATGCTCGTATTGGCTACCTTTCACGAAATTTTTTTCAGGGGCCACTCCTCTGTACTGTAAAAACGATTCATGGCCTATTTTTTCGAATCCTAGAATGATTACAAAGCCCTTTTGCTAGGAGCTCTCTCCTGCCTCTTCGACTTGTTTCAATTGCATGTACTCATCTTCATGATACCTATCATTCCTGAAATTTTCATGCAAATCCTGGCAAAGCTGTAGTGTCTAAGTCGGTAAAAAGCGCATATGGCTCCATAGCCATATGTTTCCATAGTAATACAGGGCTATTGTTCCATAGTAATACAGGAAAATTCAAACCGCTATAACTTCGTTAAATACTGTTCGATCTTTATGAAACTTGCAGAAAAATCAATCTGCTAAATAATCATCTGTTCGCTTAATTTTATTGAATTTAAGGGTACCGTTTGGATTTTATTCAAGAAAACATAAAATCGACAAATCATACTATTACTAACAAAGTTGAGTGAATTTCGACTTCTCACGTATTTGTTGTTGTTGTACTCATAAAGGCCTACATTCATGATTTTTTTCAGATTTTTCGGATGGAAGGTGTCCAATCGCGAAGGGGGGGTACGCGAAAAGTTCGTACATTTCCCCTTCCCCTGTCCCTCTCGTTACCGATAAGGCAATTCTAAGACTTGTTTTGTAAAGATCTCATTGAGACCTTTCCAATGACACCCTACTCGACTACCAATCGTGAAAATTTTTTTTTGAGGGGTCACCTCCCTATATAGGGAGACCCCCCTAAACCCCTTTGAAAATTTTTTCCACCCTTGAACTTTCAAGAAGTCACCACTTCTGACCTCTCCACAAAGTTTCATGGCTGTAGCCTCTATAGTTTTGGAGAAAAAGTGCTGTGACATACAGACGGACGGACGGACGGACGGACAGACGGACACAGGTCGTGATTACAATAGGGTTTTGTATTTTAGTACAAAACCATAAAAATAGGATGTTATGTATGTACACAAATGAAATATATTTGCTCTTTTTACTAAAACAGTCATATATCATTATACACATTTGCATACCAATATTTCGGGCACTTCTTTCCTAACCTTTCGAGCCGCAACATGTGATATCGCACGCCAATATCAAGTGTTAAATATCTTGTATTAAATTGTATTAAATGAATTGAATACCTGTTAGTGAATAAACTATTTGAATTATTATAACTCGGTGTGTTTTATAAAACTTAAAGCCTTTGAACAAAGCAGTGCTAAACACACGAAACGAGCGACTTTAAAACAAACACCAAGATCCAACTGATAAATAAAAACAAAACCTTGCATTAAGTCAGATCGGCACATGCCTTTATTAAGCGACTAAGAGGTGGCTGCACTAGGACCAATATTTCCAGAAGTTATTCACAGCATGCTTGACAATTTTGAAGCTGTGAATATTCTAGAAGCAGAACAAAAGATGAAATACCAGCAGAACTGCTCCAGAGAGGGAGTTCTCATCTAAGTTACCTTCTGCACTGACTTATAGGAAGAATATGGTCAGAAAAGCAGTAACTAGAAGACTGACGAAGGAGCTGTTATAATTAGTGCTGGGGTGTGGAGCATCACTTGGATATTATCGGGGAGATTTCATGGATGATAAATAGATATCGCCATGAAGTTTCTTGAATGGAGTCCGCCACGTTCTACATTACCTCATGTTGGTTGCACAGGAGTTTCAATCTTGGCACAGGAAAATATTTTCCAATCGATCGTGCGGATAATTTGATGATCGAGGAATGTATTTATTGTGAGTGTTAGGGTCGTTTATTGGACATGGGACCAGACCGGGAAACTCACAGTTGGTAGAAAGTTATCTTGTGCGAGTAGAGGAATAATCAAGTTAGGGCCAGCGCAAGAGTGCACCGAGGGTTAAGTTCTCTACACGGAAGTTTGTTGTCGGTTATGGCTCAGTGGTATGCTGAATACTTGTCGTGAGCGGAAAAACTTTTCAAAAGTCATTCAAATTATTCTATACCATTTCATTCTATGCCATTTCATATACTCTAAGCCAACGTACTTCGGTATTAGAAACCACGTCGCCATATTAAGTCACTAAATTTTTCAGGAATTCTTTAAATTCATGGTGATTTAACGTGCGCGTCTTTATGAAATTGATTAGTTTAAATATTGTTACTGTGACATTTGGCAAACTCGATCTTTTCGGACAAAAAATTTCTTGGTGAAGTATGCAGTGGCTAACGCATATTTCGCTTACTGTGACCTTCTTAATGTCTTGAAATAGCATTCCCGATACTCCTGCCTCCATGCTTGCCATTTAATCTTTTCTAATAAAATTGAAAAATTTTCCAATACAGACTTTAGTTCGTCGTACAGGTCTTTGCCGGTTGTAGGCCCTTGCATTGGAATCAGTGAAAATAATTCTTTGATAATATTAAATTTGGTGTCAATACCACGTACAAATATAGCCAGTTGTCCTGTATCGCTAATATCGCAACTCTCATCAAGTGCCAAAGAACAGTTTTCGAATTTTGCAATGCGTTCACGAAGCGTTGCTGCTATGTTCTCGGACAAGTCATCAATTTTCCTTGCAATGGTGAATCTTGGTAAAATAATATTTAAAATAATATTTATTTTCTCAGGAAATACTATTTCTGCAACAGTATTCAGACATTCTTTTATCATCTCTCCATTCGCAAGGGTATCATTTTTTTCCAGTATTTAACTGACAACAAAACTAGATAAAATAGCTTGATTTTTAAAAATAGTCAGTTGTTTTCCCAAATTTCTCTCCATTTGATTAACTTATCAGTCCGGAGTTGTCCTGTTAAGTTTTTATATTTTTGTACATGTTTTGTATCGCAATGCCTTCTTATTTTGTATTCTTTCAATGTCGACACAGTCTCTGAGCATATCAAGCATATAGCTTTATCTTTGACGAAAGAAATAAATAGTCAAAATTTCACTTTTCTTGGAAATGCCTGTACTCGTCCGCAACCTTCCGTTTTTTGTTTGCTTTTCCGACGTGCTATTATGGATTGAAAATTTTGAAGTCAAAAAAATTTGTAGGAAAACTTAATTTTGAATTTAGTCTGTACTAACATTTTATTATAAATAATTTTATAACAATATATTGATGGGCGAAAGTCGATAAAATAAATTCAATTTTAGAAATTCTTGACAGGCCGCATGTGGACATGTTTAATGGGCTCCAAGTGGCCTTTTTCATAAATCATCCATGAAACTTTCGGCACTGTGCAAGCTTTAGATCTACCCGAGAAAATAATTAACAGCATCAATTGCATTCTTGGTATTCCATCGGAACCGACTGCAGCGAAAGAAGGTGATGATAATTTAGTGACTCCCTACTTTCGGCAAAGATACTTATTGCCAATTCAATAAGCGGTCCGGTAAATATTGGAAAAATTACCAGCGGTCTAGCTCACAAACAAGAGACTTAAAATAACGACTTTAACTTGATAAATCTTAGTTTCTTATATGGAAATTGTAGAGCAAATATTCCTTTAATTTTGTGGTTAAGTTTTAATTGCATTTATTTACGGCCCTCTGTAAAATTTTCACTTGCTTTCACCGAAATGATTTTCACTTTGAACATATCACATATGTTATTGACTATTTATTTATTTTGAAGAAAAAATAGGATTAAAAAACACGAAGTAAATTCAGCTGTATATAAATCCTAGGTTTTTTTTTTCTTGATTTTAAAATTTTCTTTAATCTAAGCGATTCGTACCAAGACAACGTTCTTTAATGCCTGGCTGGTCAACTGGCATGCACCCACAGAGGACAAAGAAGAGGCAATCAAACACCAATTTTACAGTACTCTAGAATGCACTGTCGATGCATTGCTGTCAAATTGCATTAAAATTGTTCTGAGTGACTTCGATCCAAAAATTGGATGAAAAACGGTGCATAGAAAAGCATCTGGAGGAGACATCCTCCATGCAGAGACCAGCAACAACGAACAATGCCTGATAGACTTCGCTACTAGTAGAGGTTGTACAGTAGGCTCCACACGCTACTTGCATCGTGACAGTTATAATTACAATATAATGCGAAATCTCTTCAATTTACTGAAAGAAATCGAAATGATAAGAGGTTCAGTTAAGTTAACCGTGACAAGACAACTTTGTTCATTTCATTGTCATTTAAAACAATGCTGTGGAATTCCTTTTCAATCATGTAATATCACAATGAATTCAGGAAAAATTCAAGCAACAGAAAAGAATAGATTCAACAGCAAGAAGTAATGAGAATCGTATGATAGAATAGAGTTTTACGTAAAAATAGAATCAAAAATTAGTAGAATAGCCAATAGATCATGAATAAGAAAAAGCGAAATCCATAAATATAATACATCAGTAAAATATAAACACAATAGAATATCTGTGTTAAACTTTTTAATTGATCGCTCGACCCTTTTTACATCAATTTAATGTAAATCCGTACGGTAATGTGCTCTACACTGAGCTTTTTACTATATCTTACGGGATAACTTTCCAAAAAAATTATTGATGCAACTTAATTAAGTAGCTACATACAAACAATTTTCATAAGTAACAATAGAATATGATAGACCAGGTAGAGAACGGAATTAAGAGTAAAATGAAACGAATAAACTATAAATAACCAACGAAAAATACCTTAAGTGCATAGGAACATCTAAAGAAAAATACTTTTCACTAAATGAAACATGTCTAATATATTATAAATTGACAAGGAACAAAGTGTGAGAAAATCAACGAATAACAAAATCAGACGAAATTTAGGAACGCAATAAGATCTAAAAAGTAGAGCAGACTTGAAATACAGTATGCATTTAGAAAAAGAAGCAAAGAAACAGATTGCTAACTTAAGAAAAGAAACGAAGCTTAAAATTAATAATTAAAGACGATTGATTGTAAGTGTATACATTTATTGAAATATCCATATCACACGATGAACAAAAATGGCTTGTTAAACAGAAAAAAAACCTCTTTCTTCCGGTGGAGTATTAATTCAGTTTACAGGTTTTCAACTCACCAACTGTAAATTTTCAAAAAGTAAACGAAAATGTGACTACATTTTGGTATTCCCAATAGTTAATTTCATTTTCACCCTGTCGCATAATTTTGAAAAGTTTGATATTTCAAGTTGCATATCTTCAGGCTGCGTCAGAACTAATCAAAGCTTCTAAAGCTTCCCGCAGTAAAATGCGACCTTACCACCCACACTGATCATGACCACATTCACCGCATATGCAATTTGCCACCATTTATTTTCCCCTTAAAAATTTATTTTTCTCGCGGATTTTACTTTGGCATTAAACGTATCGTCATATCCATACTGCATTCTATTTTCATCCATCGAATCATTTTCCGACCAAAAAATAAAATAAAATATTTTCATTTTCCATGCCAATAAAAACGCCAAACATTTTCAAGGCGTTTTGTCGATTAATTTTCTTTTGAGGAATTTTCCAGACTAGCATATTAACGTCATAATGGTGTCAGTAACGTTGCCGTGTCGGTCGATCAACAAATTCTACAGAATGAAAATGATTTTTGGAATGATCGTTCAGAGGAAAAACTTAGAGAGGATTTAAAATTTTCTTGTTTATTTTTATGTTGACGAAATTGACTATATGCTATGCATATAGTGACTGTTAATATGTTTGTTTAACGATAAACGAATGGTTGGAGTTATACATAGTTAGTGGTTAGTGGGATGAATAATGGGAAACTTTGTCATGATCATGACTGCTGGCGCGGAGCTGATGGTGATGATACAAGGTTGGCAACATAAGAGTGGGTGGAGTTTTGTATGTGCTGACGGATAAGTTCGGGATAAAATCATTGACTTTTTTATTTCGATACACAGACATATTTAATTTGAATATTTTTGAAGACTTTATTAAATGTTTCATATCGATTTGCAGGAAAATCACGAATAAATAAAGGATTACAAGGGTGTTGCGATTTATAAGTATTTTAGTGATTCAAAAAAGTTTACATACATATATGAATGTACCTCTTGTGAATTACTTTGAAGGGAATTCGCAACTTGAATAACACAATAATATTCAAGACAACGAATAATAGTAGTAGTAGTACTTTATTGAGACATATGTTACTTAACCTACTTTTAATGTTACGATTCTTTATACGACCTTAGTTTGCACTTTACAGTTTTGAAATGCTACTGTTAATTTTTCTATTCCGTTTGCTCTTACGGTTATTGTACTTTTGTTGCTTATTTATAGATTAAAACCTAAACTAAACTAACCTAACTTATTCTATTCCTAGCCTAATTACATTGTAACTCTTCTTCGTAGTTTTGGCTACTCGTATGACCTGATCTTCAGGATATACGGAAGTTATTTTTTTATTGATTTAATCGGTTTCTTAATTATTGTTTATTTGATTTTTATTTTTTTCCACTAATGGAAATTCAAGTTACTTCAGCCCCTGTAGTTATTTGGGGACCGTATATAATAGAAAGTGAGTTTTTTTTACCTCCATATAGGTTAAGGAATAGCTCAATGAGCAAAACTGGCTTGTCCGGTGTTGGCGTGCCGTCGTATTTCGGCCAGAATTGGGCAACCCTTTTTCGGAGTTCCCCTGGTGATACTCCTAAAACTTGGGCTGTTTCATAGTGGAGTCTTTGAAGGGGGTTCTTTTGTGGCACTGCGTTCCGGGGCATAGTTGAATTTCTTCCACTCGTGACTTCCGAGTATAGAGGTACTGGTTGTGCTAATGTGGCCGTTGCTATTGGGGTTTGGATATATTCGAAAGATGGGGTTGAAATGGGGATTGATCTTTTATTTTTTAAAAGCGCTATCTTTTCTGCCAATATTCTCCTTTCCGGGTATCCGGAGAAATTTGGTGGGTAGCTTTTCTCTTTGCAGAGGACACAGAAAGGTGGGTTACTTGTTTTGTCGATGTCCTTTCTTGGGCATTCTTGGGGGGTTGCCGTCCTCTCCACAAGCTACACATCTTGACTGAAGGGCATAATTTGCCGAGACATGGCCGAAGCGCTGACATCTATAATACTGACGTAGGTCATGCTTTCTGGGCTTTTTCTATGTCACTTTCTGATGAAGGATGAAACGGAGCTTAAGGAGGCAGTCTTGGTCTTCTTTTTGGTTGAGGCTTATTGTGTATAAGTCTAAGTTCACGCCGTTCGCTTTAGACCATCCGGTGGTTAACGGTAAGATATTGTCGATTTTGATCTCCGGACATTGTATTTAGATCTGCGGATCAAATCCAGTAATTCATAATGGATGGCGCCTTCGTCAACTGTAATTTTTAATTTGCTCGCGCTCAGGCGAGTAATTCTATACTTCGTTGTGGGGCTCCTTTCCATAATTTTTATAACCGTCATTGCTGTGATTCTGTCTACGAATATAGGCGGACACCATAACTTTTCCTTTTCAGGGGCACACGTGTTTTGCTTGGAGATTAGTTTTTCTTCTCCCGAAAGAGGCGCGTTTGAATTTGGATTATGGGGAGTTGGTGCTTAGATAAGAATGGGTCACTTTCTTTTAATTGCCAACTTATCTTGAACCGTTCTAAATCCTTCCGATTCCATGTTGATCCGGTCGATAATGACCCTGTTTGGAACGTTTGTTGCAGCTAGCTCTACTTCCATTGTTGCTAACGGTAGTATTTCTTTCCTGGCCGCTTTCGTTCTTAATGGGTGCGCATTCTCGTCATTGCCCACATCGGACCATTTTTGGATATTTGGGGACTATCTTTGTACCTCTGCTGTTGCCAGTTTTTCGGGCTTGATTTCCTTTGTTCCGCTATATTTGTATTTTATTTTCTATATTTCTTTGATTTTTGACACCTTAGTGTTTTCGTTTGCGATGTATTCGGTTTGACGCCTCACCATCGACTCACAACGAATAATATTTGTTTCTAAATCTGCCGGCAACACTTTCGTAGTGGGCTTTCAGTTCTAGTGTCAATATGACGGTCCTTTTCCTGTGAGAAAACTTCTTAATTGCTAATTTTACATACACACAGAATAATTTGATGGCCAGTAGTGAAAAAAATGTCCGGCTTTTGTTAGTGGTAACGAAATTTTCATTCGATTATATCTTAGAGTATGCACTAAGATCTAATGACTTCTTGCATGGAAAATCGGGATAAGATCTTACAGCTAGGTATGATACTGATTATATTCCATTTATTTATTTATTTACATATTTATTTCTAGAATGCATACAACAGATAATAAGTCAAATAGTAAAATGGAAAGGTAACAACATTAAACAAGTTGGGTAGACAGACCTATGCTCATGTCAGAAGGGTTTTGTACTCAACTTACAAAATGCAGTAACCAGCAAAGAATAAAATCAAGCAACATGTCAACGACAATTTTATTGATGAAAATGTGAAATTCGAGGATCATACTATTATAAAAACAAGTTGGGTAGACAGACCTATGCTCATGTCAGAAGGGTTTTGTACTCAACTTACAAAATGCAGTAACCAGCAAAGAATAAAATCAAGCAACATGTCAACGACAGTTTTATTGATGAAAATGTGAAATTCGAGGATCATACTATTATAAAAAAAAGTGAACGAATTTCGACTTCTGAGGTTTTTGTTATAGTTATACCCATAAATATCTCCCTTGATAATTTTTTCAGATTTTTTAGATCACGGGTGTCCATTCACGAGGGACGAAACACATTTTTCATGTATTTCCCCGCTGTGCCCCTACTGAAGCAAAAACTGTCAGTTTAAGAACTGTTTTGAAAAGCTCTCATAGAGAATTTTCAGTTGAGACTCATATCGGCTACCTTTCATGAATTTTTTTCAGGGGCCACTCCTCTGTACTGTAATCATCGATTCATGGGCTATTTTTTCGAATCCTAGAATGATTACAAAGCCCTTTTGCTAGGAGCTCTTTCCTGCCTCTTCGACTTGTTTCAATTGATTCAATTCATGATACCTATCATTCTTGAAATTTTCATGCGAATCCTAGCAAAGCTGTAGTGTCTAAGTCTGTAAAAAGCGCATATGGCTCCATAGCCATATGTTTCCATAGTAATACAGGGCATATTGTTCCATAGTAATACAGGAAAATTCAAATCGCTATAAGTTCGGTAAATACTGTTCGATCCTTATAAAACTTTCAGAAAAGATCAATTGTCACCTGTTGCCATATGTTTCCATAGTAATACAGGGCTATTGTTCCATAGTAATACAGGAAAATTCAAACCGCTATAACTTCGTTAAATACTGTTCGATCTTTATGAAACTTGCAGAAAAATCAATCTGCTAAATAATCATCTGTTCGCTTAATTTTATTGAATTTAAGGGTACCGTTTAGATTTTATTCAAGAAAACATAAAATCGATAAATCATACTATTACTAACAAAGTTGAGTGAATTTTGACTTCTCACGTATTTGTTGTTATTGTACTTATTAAGTCCTACATTCATGATTATTTTCAGATTTTTCGGATGGAAGGTGTCCAATCGCGAGGGGGGGTACGCGAAAAGTTCGTACATTTCCCCTTCCCCTGCCCCCCTCGGTACTCATAAGGCAATTTTAAGACTTGTTTTGAAAAGATCTCATAGAGACCTTTCCAATGACACCCTACTCGGCTACCAGTGGTGAAAATTTTTTTTTGAGGGGTCATCTCCCTATATGGGGAGGCCCCCCTTAAACCCCTTTGAAAAATTTTTCCATCCTTGAACTTTCAAGAAGTCACTACTTCTGACCTTTCTACAAAGTTTCATGCCTGTAGCTTCTATAGTTTCGGAGAAAAAGTGCTGTGACATACAGACGGACGGACGGACGGACGGACGGACGGACAGAAGGACACAGGTCGTGATTGCAATAGGGTTTTGTATTTTAGTACAAAACCCTAAAAATAATAAAATTTTAGCAATTAAGAAGATGCAAATGTTAAAAAATAAAATCAAAAGATACAAAATAAAATGAAAACAGTTAACAACTTACAAAGCGAAATCAGGGATCTAAAATTATATACTTTCGATTGCAATAAAGGATGAGGGAAAAGGACTAGGCTGCAGGTTGTTGTGATTCCTTAGGAGGCGTAGAATAGGCGGGTGAACATGTAGCTCCCTTACAAGGAGAGAAGAATCACAAGAATGATATAATGAGTGGCAAAAATTCAGCAAATATACAAGGCAGCCTGATGGTGGCAGAGTCGATATAACCCTTTCAGCACCAATATTTTTTTTTTTCTTACATACCAAATTTCCTATAATTAAGAGATATTTGTGACTCAAAGTATCTAGGAAAATAGGGAAATAAATCCCCCGTATCCTGATTTCCTAGAAACCTCCCCGCACACACTTGCGTTGTCGTTTCAAATTGTGCCAGCGCACGATCGTGCGTTCTGTGTGTATATGGTAGTAAAAAAACATAATTCGTACATATATTTATTTCAAATATTTTTAATTTCGAAAATTTTTTGGTCAATCATAACATACTATGAGATCTATAATGATAAGAAAATTACTCAATTGCATTAGAAATTCTTAGATAAATTGGTAATTAATTATTAAAATAGCAAATTGAAGCAAAATGTAAGGAGAAAACATCAATCAGCATAACATAGCTCAAAGTTCACTTGCAGTGGCAAGCTTAGAAGCAGTTCTGGTTTCTCAGAATACACAAATAAACGTAACATTTTTGGCAGCGTATTTTTGTGGAAGAGGAACAATTTTCAAATCTGCATTTTCTGCCTCTTGAAAGGTTGTCAAATGCAGAGAAGTGCCTGAATTTGTCAAATTGTTGTCCGAAGCTCGTTGTCACTGCTGGTTTGTACCTTTTGAGTGGCCTCTCAGAGAGCCACGGAGGCTGCTTTTCTTTCACTGCTGTGTGGCCAGATGTAGCATTAACACTGGTCATGAAAGCGTCGGCTAAGTCAATTCTGAACCACAGTAAATCTTTAGCTTTTGCATTACGAGATTCACCATCGATTTTGTATTGCCTCCAAGCATTTGCTACCACAATATCTAAAAAACAAACCATCGCTTTTACTGGCCAATTCTTGGTTTTCTGGTATGTTCGGTAATACTCAAGGAGCTGTTCAAGCACGTCCACACCTCCCATGTTTTTGTTGTAATTCGTTACCACGCTTAGGGCCGTCACCTGGATGCATATTTGTTGTTTTCTTCCCCATCGATTGACAAATGAGGTTTTGTCTCCTCCAATGCAATTAGAAGCCATCAAGACGCCTTTGCTATCCTTCCATTTGAACACAGCAACGCCATTAAAAGTAAATTGTATTATATTGCCACGTTTTATTGCTTTGTTTTCCTTGAATTTCAATTTCTTATGATCTGGAATTCGATTGAGCATGATTGTTCCCTTGCCATTCAAATGCAATTCTATGAAAAGGCCCAGTAGATCCACTGAGTAAAGTAACGATCAAAATACAAGCAACTATTTAGAGGAATACTCTGTGCTAGGCAAAGAACAACAGCTGGACCTTTACCGAGGCATTTATTAGTAATGCAGGGTTTTTTGAAAAGTGAATTTCAAAATCTAGCATCAAGCTGTCACTAGTTATGATAACATAGTTTTTAAGCCTTGATGGCCTTGGTTTCTTTTTAACGACGACACGCAATTTGCATGTCCCAGTAAAGGGGATCATTTGTTCATCTATTGAGTAGTTGCCAGGGATTCTTTTGATAGCTTTACCTGCTATTTCACAGCATCAAGCGCCCGTTGTACTTTCCAAAGTGGGTTAGTATTTCCTGTGCGAGGCTGGTCGGGTTAGACGACATGCATATTATTTCCTTAAAGAAAAAAGCGATCTCGTGCAATCTGATTAGTCATAACTTCGAGTCTCATTCCAGCACGCCAAAACATGTGAATGCAGGGATAGAGAATGCAGCCCATTACCAGAAACATGCCCAACAACGTGCGCATTTCTTGGCTATTTATATAGAAATCTTACCTGTTTTACGTAGATAATACAAATTTGTCCAGTTCACAAGGTTCTAAAAGTACTCCTCATTATAATATTTATCCAGATACTGCATAGGTATTTTTACTCTGACAGATTGTGGACGAAAAAGAAATTCATGGCTCTCATCGGTGAATAACGCGACTTTCCGTAATCTTGGTCTTTTCTTCTCCAGATGTCCGCCACTGTCCTCGGGAATATTTGTATTGCTAGCAGGGTTATTTTTCTGGGTTTTGCGGCGTGTCTTTGCCAATGAAACATTGTCATCGTCACTCGGTAAATCTGGTCTAGGTATTCCCTCACCCAGCAAACGAGGAACGTTAACAGCTGGTTCCGCCACTTCATCAGATGTGTCTAACTCGGATTGGCAGCCATCTCCGAGTAACTGTTCAATCAATTTTTCATCTAAGTGCCGTTCTGGAAGAAATAATACGATTTTCAGTTGTATGACATATCACCATTATTATGACCGTTTAAAACGACAACGCACGTACGTGCGTCGAAATTCAGTAAGGTCGCTAAGAGTTCAAATTCTCTAAATTTCACGAAAATTATGCCTTATATCAGCAGAAAAATATTTAAGCTAATGATATAATCCTTATCAGTTGATCAAATCTAAGTTTAAACTTAAAAACATTCCTTACTTCGACCTTCTGGTCAATAAAAATCGCATCCATGTTTATCAAGTCACAACACACCACTCACTCTGCGCTATACCGTGCCGCTGCAAGAACGAATTAGCTAGACTTATGCAAGAACGATCGAGTATGTTTCGAAGCAACAAAACGAATTAGCGCAGCGGTTATATTTTTTTAAAAGGTAACGCACGCTTAGTATCTTCCATGTTGAATGTCATAAGAAGCACTAATCCAAATAAAATCAACGTGCGCCCAAGTACGGAAGGCCGAAGAAGGATAAACAATCATCATATGGGAGGTATGGCAAGTTTAGCTCAAAGAATAGGAAGCGAATAAACTTCCTCTGTACAGACTCTAACGAGGACAGAAGATCGGAATGACGAGAATGACTGGGAGACTAGACCACAGAACAATATTCAAGCAATGGACGGACAAGACAAATATACAGACGGATCATAGTGGAGTTATTACAAAACTTGTGTACATATCTTAGTATGAAACCCGAAACTTTAGAGGCCCTAGCAACCACATAAAAAGTTCGAGTGTTAAACGTAAGTTTGGAGTCAAAAGTAACTCCTAGGAGTTTGTAGGCGGTAACTTCAGAGGTAAACTAAATGAGATGTTCCTTAAGAGAAAATCCCATCTTGTGACATTTGTTAACATTAAGGTAAAGGAAACTAGTCAAACACTAGTTACTCAGCACAAACAAGTACTCCTGAAGATATTGACAGCCAAGCGGCGATTTAATAGTTCGAAATACCTTGAAATCATTCGCAAACAATAGACAGGGGGAAGAGATTACTGAGGAGACTTCATTGATAAACAGAAGGCGCAAAGATAGAGCCGTGAGGAACACCAGATGTAGGACAGAAAGGAATACATTCGACATGAACGGGACAATAAATCAGACAAGAAACGTGACAAGAGAGGATCCGAGATTCCAAAAACTTCAAGTTTACAGAAAAGAAGAGGATGACTGGCTGCATCAAATGCTTTTGTAAAATCTGTCTATATTAGATCGACTCCATAGTGATTATCCAAAGCCTTCCAACAATATCAGTGAATTAAATTAGATTAGTGGATTTCTAAAACAGAGCTCAAAGGGTCAGAGATCTTCAAACAACCTCGGAAAACAAGAAATCAAGGATATACGACGGTAATTACGTACACACACACACGACAGATCACCACCTTTAAGGATAAGTCCAACATAAGAATTTTTCAATTGAGAAGGAAAAGATTCACTGCATGAGCTTATGTTGAAGAGAAGAGACAAGGGAGAGAAAAGCAACTAAGGCAAGAACTTGAAAAAAATATTTGGTAAGCCATCTGGACCAAGGCTGATATTAAGAACAAGAGAATTGATTGTGCATTCAACTTCAGAAGGGTCAGTGTTTAGAGTAGCAAACGAAAAAGCATAGTTACTCACAGCGTTATAGGGAGTGAAATCAGTGAGGCGAGAAATATTAGAGGAAAAATTGCCTGAGCAGATTATCTCAGTGGACTGAAGAAGGAAAAGACGACGAGGTATTTAAGGATTTAATATAAGGTCAGAAGGGCCTCATACTGTTTACATTGAAGGAAGCTTCCAAAACTAGTAGTTCTTCAGAGCAAATTTGATCTCCTTTTTGGCATCTGAACGCAACCAACAAAAGTTGGATTTGTCTTCTGCTGTACCTGAACGCTTAAATTTACGACGTCATATATCCTTGGCATTTGAGGTGGTAAGAATACGCTTAGTAAACCAAGGTTTCAATTTATCTTTTCGGGCCGATTGAAGAGGTGTCAGTCAAAAGTTAAGGTAATGTAAAAGTGCATAGAATTTACTAAGAGCAGATTTGCAATTAAGGTTTTGACAGAACTGAAGCCGATTCACAAACAAAAATGCTGTGTTGATTGCCTCGTAATTAAATTTGGGAGCAGCGAAAGGTTTCATAATAGCAAAGGGATTGACAGTGAGATTCATGAATAGAGGTGGAGATGGTGTAGATCAAGAAGAACATAAGTATATAAAACAGGAGATACAGACAGATGCCGAGCAGAAATATTTGAAAGGACAAGGTTTAGTAGTCGACTATTAGCATTACGAACATGATTTAGCTGGGCCAGAGCACAAAGAGAAAGAAATGAAGCTAGAGCTAGAGAAGATGAATTAGAAGAATAGGTGGAGGGAGCAGGTGAGCCAGTTCAATTATCGGTAGGTATATTAAATCACTGTTAACAAGGATTTTGGCTTGAGTATGGCGTATCAAAAGAAAGACTCCTATAATTGCAAGAAGGAATTACAAGGAACTTAAACAGGTGAAATCAGTAAGGACGCATTATTAGGTAGGGCTTTTTTGACAATAACATATTTCAGGGCATGGGAAAAATTAAAATCAGTACAAAGAGAACTAGACAGAGAATTACTGACGGCAATCAAAACTCCTCCACCATCAAATTTATTTGTGACGTAATGACGACGGTTACACCTATACATAATGTGATCAAAAAGAGTTCCGAATTGAGAATAAAAGTTTTCAGCCATGTTTCAGAAAAACAAATGACGGTATCGTTCTTGAGCTGATAAGAAATGAGAATATCTTAAAGCTTGGTCCTTAAACCTCTAAAATTTTGATAAAAAATGTCGAGTTGATTGGTTTGCTTACGGAGGTGAAAGTTAAAACTATGAACAATGTTGACATTTAGGGAGTCATTATTCAAAATTACATGACGACTAAGGGCTTCTTTAGACTCTAAAAATTTCTTCTTCTAATCAACACAAATCCTTTGACGAGCGTACCTTTTGGCCAGAAGTCCTTGTGGAGAATTCATTTGAAGTCAGCGTCTATGTCAATTTTAAACGGAGCCAAGTAATGCTTTTTATCAATAAGCTTTCTGCATATGAGAAGGGGTGAGATTTTTTTGAATTTACATAAAATATAATTGTGAATTTGCTCGCACGATGTATTTGATGCAAACTGTGAAATAAAGAAGTAGCGGGGTCATAACTTGGAGAGGCTGCAGAAGTCTGGGCTCATTAGAATGAAGAAATGACGTTTGACGTGTCACCTGGTAGATTCTGAGATTGAATTTCAGCAGAGAGTGGACTAGGAGTGGGTGTGATGGATGGGCTTAAAAACTTGTTTACCATAGCACCTTGATTGATACATTGGGGTACAGAGGAAGCGGCTTGCTTCACACTACTGAGTGGTGAGAGCTTAGCTTGGGACTTACTTCCAGTCATTATCGTAGTCGTCATCGTAGCCGGTGACGGGACGTAAACTGGTCAAAAAGGCTGCAAAGCTCGAGGATACGCCAAATTAATTTGATTGATGATTTGATCATTCGGTCAAGTGAATCGAAGCAACGAATCTACTTCTTTATATCTTCTTAAGTATCCTTTTTGGGCACTAAATGCCATGGTTTAATCTGGATGGTTATTATAAGACTTATGTTGAATAATTATTTTTAATCTTTACAAAAGTAAAATAGTCTTATATAGGTTTTCACATTAGAGACATAAAAGTTTTGTACCTTTATAAGAACGCACCCTCAAACTTTTTTAACAAACTGTTAACGTCAACACGTTAGTTATAGTCAACATTTTCATCATGATAGGGTTCACGATCCAGCAACGTTCGGAAATTATTAAAAATTACTATTTATCACTCGAATCGAAAAATCATCTTCATGAAGCTCATTTTTGAATGGCTTTATTAATAAGCAAAATATGCGTTATTGGTCTTCAAGAAAGCCTCCTGTGCTTCTTGAGACACCGTTGCATCTGCAAAAAAAATACTGTTTGGTGCGGTTTTCATGCCGAAGGTGTGATTCGGGCCGTATTTTTTCGTTGATGTTTTCGTCATGTTATCGTCAATGGAGAGCACTATCGTGTTATGTTGGAAGATTATTTGTGGCCAGAATTAAATAAACTTGACATCAACGATGTGTGGTTTCAACAAGTTGGTGCCACTAATCACACAGCACGTCTCACCATCGATTTATTAAAATTTATTTATTTATTGTTAAGTCCTTAATGGACCCTGACGAGCGAATCCGAAAAGTTAGTTAATATATTCAAACGCAAGGTTCTCTGGAAAGTCTACAGCCTAGTGAGACAAGAAACAGAGTAGAGACTACGTAACAATAA
The DNA here is from genome assembly GCA_963969285.1 of Odontomyia ornata. NCBI lineage: Eukaryota > Metazoa > Arthropoda > Insecta > Diptera > Stratiomyidae > Odontomyia > Odontomyia ornata. Next base: position 416,667,417 of record OZ017738.1, on the reverse strand, counting down.
CGAGATATATGAATTATTTGAGGATATACTATCAATTGCGTAAAGTTACGCAAATTGCAATGGACACGCCATGTAGAAAGAATAGAAGGAAACCAGCCGCCCGAAAGAATATTGAAGAGTAAAGCACAAGGTAGACGTCCAGCGAGAAGACCGAGAATTCATTGGGAAGACACGATAGAAGCTTATAGCAGATCCTTGCTGGGAGTGATCCCTTGGCAGACGAAGTCATAGGACCGTGATGATAAGAGGAGTTTAATCCTGGAGGTCAAAGCTGGGCGTGAGCAGTCAAGCGATAAATAATGATGATGCGTGTAGCATTGACTTAAAAACATTTTATTTTATTCCAAATAAAAAAAAATTTTGGTCGTTGAATAAACTCTATTCTGAACCATAACAATTGTTATTGAAATAATTTGGATGGTAAATAATCAATAAATAGTAATTCAATATTGTTGAATTACTATTCAATTCCAAAATTATTGATATGAAAATGAAAATTTTTTAGTAACAGTACATTCATCAATCTAAATTTCTCAAATTATCAGTATTTGTTAATATTTTACCAATATAATCGCTTAAAAAATAATTTAAAATATTTTTTATATATTTTCAGGTTAGTGGAACGATATAGAATCTGTTGAAATTATTGCGAGGACATGCGTCATTAAAGTACAATAAACGCAGGGAAGTATTAAATACAACTCTTTGTCTTAAAAGTAATGCAATCCAAAGTAAATTTGACTTCCATTTAAATACCAATATGGATACCTTCACCTTAATAACATGCGCAATAAATGCCGAAATTGAGAGAGGTGGTACATTAAAACAAGTTGGGTGGACAGACCTACGCTCATGTTAGAAGGGTTTTGCACTCAATTTCTCAGAAATGCAGTCACCAGCAACGAACGAAGAGAGATGTGCACGTTTCAAAGAAAATCCATTGTTTTTCTATTTTCAACGGTCGCCATTTTGTTAAAAACCAACAAAAATCATTCATGTTATTGACCTTATTTGAAAATTTCATGAATATCAAATCAAAACTGCAGTGACTGTTTCGATGCAAACTTTCCAGTACCAAAATAATGTGCTATTGTTGTTGTAATTGGAGAAATTTCAAATGGCCATAACTTCTGTGTATATCATTCGATTTTCATCAAAGTTTAAGGAACTTGTAAAGGACTACTTAAATGCCGAATTTCGTTTAGTTTAAGGGTACCCATCTAATTTTATTGTGGAAAATGTGAAATTCGAATATCATACTATTATTAACAAAGTTGAGCGAAACACCTACCTCCATAATTTTTTTCAGATTTTTCGGATCACAGGTGTCCAATCGCGGTGTGGGGGGACACAAATATTTCGTGTATATCCCCTACTTGTGTACCCCTCGAAGCATAAAGTGTCAAATGTTTTGAAAAGTTCTCGTCAAAACCTTTAATTTGATATCCATATCGGCTACCTTTGATGAAATTTTTTTTCGGGGGCCTCTCCCCGATATGGGGAGATCTCCTTAAATACCTTATAAATTTTTTTTTCATTGAACTTTGAAGAGAGCACCACATTTCACCTGCATACAAAATTTGATGTTTCTAGCTTAACTAGTTTGCGACAACGAACAGACAGCTCGCGATTTAGTAGGCTAAAATTATTTTACAAACCCTAAAAAAGTATTTTAATTATCAATCAAGATATTACCTTTTACTCGCCGTGGGCTCAAACGCGGTAAATGGTGCCCAAAAATTCATTTAACAGCACTATGGGTTTGATTCATGAAGTTGTGACAATCACATACGAGTACATGAATGAGTGGACCAACTGACATTGGCAAAGCGGAAACAACGTTTGGTTTAAAAGGTGCAATAATAATGGAATAAACGGAATAACAACAAGGCAAAGCGGAGGGTATTCGGAAGTAGAAGGAATTGAAGATGTGAAGGAATTACACGAAAACTACCGACAACTGACTAAATGAGGTAAAGATTATATTTTTTTTTTTTTTGAATCGGCCAAATCATTAACTTTCTAGCACAGTGTTACTTACGGAATAGTGCATGAAATGAAAAGTGTTAAACCTCAACGAACGATTTTTTTGTTTTTTTCTACTTCTTTAAAGTGTCAAATTGGTCTTCGTTAATTATAGTGATATTGCGTCAGTGCGTACGGTGGTTGGAGTGAAAATGTGGTTGTAGGGTTTTTGCCTTTTCTTCTTGAAAAGTCTTTGGGCCTTGCTTCGCTGGATGAGCAGACGCTTTTCGACTCCTTTGAGTCATCTTCAGTGTCTAAAGGATGAATGGAAGAAGAGAGAATTGACCTGCGAATATAAAATAAACACAATTATCTCTTATTGGAGCCAACATTTTCCAGATTTTTAATAAATGGAGTACAAAGATCAATGCCCATAAGATCTAATGATATTCGAAACGATTTTTTTGGAAACAGTGTTGGCTGTCCCATTTAATGTTATTGAGAGTCAAATTTTACTTTAATGCAAAATAAAGCTCTGAATCAGATCATAAGTAAGAAGGCTCGAAAATTCTTCATTTGTTGATAATCATAATAATCGGCAAATTGCAAATAGAATCTAGTAGTATGCAAGTCTACTTCCTTGTTAAAATTTAACGGTCCTTACAAGAAATCTAATTTCCCGGCTGGTGGTGTCAGCGTGAAGTTTCAAATTTATCTTTTGTGGAGATAAATATATATATATATATATATATATATATATATATATATATATATATATATATATATATATATATATATATATATATATATACATATATATCCTCAGGTGGCAGATAGAGGGTGCCAACTAAGTCGAAGCGTGGACAACTCTCCACTTAGTATTTACTTGTAATGAAACCAGGCCAAATGGAGCTTGGAATGTTAGATCATTGAACAGACCAGGTGCACTGGAACAACTTCTGGATGAAACAAAGAAATATAGAATCGAAATTCTTGTAGTGCAAGAAACCAGACCGTACGGTGGTCATATTTGACATGCGAACACGCACTGTGCTTAAAAGGGGATAGCACATTTAAACAAATTATCACCGACTGCAAGCTCATTAACAAAAGGATCTGTGCAGTTCGTATCAAGACCAAAGTCTTTAATATCTGGCTGCTCAACTATCATGCGCCCACAGATGATAGGGAAGATGTAATCAAGGACGATGATGACAGATGACATTAAATTTGTTCTGGGTGACATCAATGGAATAATCAGCTAAGAAACGGCAAAAAGAGGAACAACCAAAGAACACAGCTTATATGCAGAGACCAGTGATAACGGACAACGCCTGGTAGACTTCGCCATTTGTAGAGGCTTCACAGTAAGCTCCACACGCTTCCTGATTCAAGATATCCATAAGAGAACGTGGGCGTTCCCAGACGGTTACGCATTCGGCCAGATTGATCATGTACTCATACAAAAATGAGTCACCACTAGTATTCTCGACACGCGTTCATGGCGCGGCACTGTCTGTGACTCGGACCGCCACCTTATAAGGGTCAGATACCGATCCCGCTTCTCCAAGAGCTGTAAACAGTGAATACCCGGTACCCCAAGGTACCAGATACACAAACTAAATGATAGTTCAGTAACGTCTACATACATATCAGGGCTGGAAAATCGCATCAACATATCCCCGTGGGCGGGAGAAAGTAATGATGTCATCAAAAACATGTGGAAGACAGTAAGAGATATGGTAACAGAAGTCGCCAAAAGGAGCAGGCAAACAGAGACGACTGCGATTATGAAGAATACAAGGAAGCGGTTAAAAAAATGAACCAGGCGAACAGATAATACATACAGTGACAAACTCGCGCTAAAGAGGAACAATATAAAACCCTGCGATGAAAAGCTAAAAAAGTTCAAAGCCAGTGGAAATCAAAAACAGATAGCTGCAATATTTCGAGAAGCTATTCACAACTACCCCAAGAACCACTGAAGAATGGCGGAAAATCGGCTACCCAAACGAAAATTAAAGGGTAGAGCACAGAGCAGACGTCCAGTGGGAAGACACAATAGAAGCTGACAGCAGATCCTTGCTGGGAGTGATCAACTGGCGGATGATGTCGCAGAACTGTGATAATTAGAGGAAATCGATCCTAGAGGGTCGCAGCTTAGCTTTTATTTTCACCCAATTTTCAGGGCAGAATATGTTAGCCAGATAGCCAAAAATTGCGGCCGTTTTAGACGAAAATTCGTAACTTCTGTTCTGACCAAAGTATGGCTCCAATTTCGACAAAATCCAGTATAAAAGCTTATTAAGCTGTGTGATCAAGCTCACAACAAAAAATCCAAAGTCGAACCGTCTTAAACAAAATGGCGGCTGCTCGAAGAACGAAAAACGTGCAAAAATTTGTTAATGTAGTCGTGAACAAACCATTCTATCGATGCTAATGAAACTTGACAGTGTGGTAGAAAACATTGTACAAATACCTAGAGAACAATGAAAAAAAGTTAAAGATAAGTTTCAAATTTCAAAATCGCGAATTATCATAATTCGATATTTCAAAGGCTTTCAAAGTTCCGATTTGTATGAAACTTAGCCCTTAGGTAGACGGTGATCATTTATAATGATCCTGTTATTTCGCTGATCATCCGTATGCAAGATTCAAAATGGCAGTTGTTCAAATATGCCATTTTTTCAGATTTTTGTGGCCCTCTAGCAGCCATGTTTCTCAATGAATATTAATGAAATTTAGAATTATTGATTATTGAAATAAGGCCTTTTATTCTGAGTAGATATCTAAGAAACACAAAAATGCAAAAATTGATATCTTTAGCTGCTATTACCAATACAAAATCTAGTACTTTTGTCCTGTCCATACTAAAAATCCGATTTGAATGAGATTTGACAAAACTGTTTTTGAGATGTTAAGGCAGATACCTTTTGAACGCTTACGTTCAAACTGCGGCCTTCCAAGCTCATAAAGTAATACAAATTTATTATATTAGTAACAACTGAAGTGTTGAATATATTTTCATGGAAATTTTTTAAATGGCATGCATTTTTTTAATGTGTTGGCCAATCAGATTATCATTTGCTTTTTGAAACGTAGGATACCTGAGAGAAATTTGCCTTTCCGGCTGGTGGTGTCAGCGGGGATTTTTTTAAACGAAGTAATTTAAGAAATGTAATTATAAAGACATGAAAATTTAAAAAATTGTTTTTGGAAGATTTCTCAGTTTTGTTGTCTGCCACCTCAATTTTTCAAAAATGTCATTTTTTTTTTTTAATAACCTCTGAGTGGCACGTGCGATGACAGCTTAAAATAAATATTTCATTGATATTTTCCACTGAAATGATAATTTTTAATCATGGTTAATTCAATTATATATTTTAATAGGGTTTGTTAGTTTTGTCTCCTTTGTTCCAGTAAATTGGGAATATTTAGTAATTTCCATTTAGTAATATTTGATATTGTTTTTGACTGATTTTCTGATTGAATATTGTTTAAATTTAGAATACCATGTGGGCTATTGAGTTTTTGAGTATCTTAATGTTTCAAAGCTTGCTCTATGCTTTTATAAAATTTATAACGATTGAATGAACAAGGACCATCTGAAATTGATTCGATTATATACGAGTATAAAAACTAGATTGTCAAAAATGAATGGTAAGTATGTTTATCGGGAATAACCCGAATTTCATAAGTAAATTAGAATTCAACGTACATTTTCCTTACTAACCCCTATCTCTGTATCCATATATGTAATTAATTATAAAGTGCGTTCCCTTGTTGATAGCTGTATGCAATCAATGTATCTGCAAGCTTTTATCTCACAAGTAGAATGTGCACAAAGTGTAAAAGACTTCTCGCACATTCCATTATCTATATTTATATCTGCAAAATAACTTTCCGGCTATCTGTTTTTATCACGCACCAACTCCATTAAATCAATAATGACAAATTCAATGAATTGTAAATAAAATACAATAATTTATTTAAATAAAAAAAGTTGACATCGCTTCAAAAATAAATTTTTACAAAACATAAAATCGCGTCAAACAAATCTTACAATCTGAGAATTTCGTCGATCAAGCTTAATTTACATATGGCGTGTGTTACCAAATCCACCGTGACCAGATTGGGAGGCACCCTTGTTGAAGCCCATTTGCAAATTTAGTTGACCCTCATGAGCACGTAATTGTTCTTCGCTAAAGTTCCGTTTGTTTTCATCAGCCATTTTTGGTCCTAGCCTTGGTCCATTATATTCTGGATGTTTTTGTGTCTAAATTTAAAACCAAAATTTAAATGCTTATAAGATTGATTCATACTATAATTCCACTTACCATACGTCCTAGTGCATATAAGCTCAATGTGACCTGTGGAATATTACGACGTTCAAACAAATCGGCAGTTTGGAAAATTTCCTCCTCGGGGACGCCGTACTTTTTAACGGCCGCTTGGAATCTTTGGATATTTTCCATCAATTGGAAATTTGTACCACGCTCTTGAATCTTTTTAACTGATCCAGGAGCAATTTTGTTGATGAGTTTGCACAAAACAATACCATCACGTAAAATATCCTCATAAGCACCGGCTGGTACTTTTTCACCAAGGACTTCGAAGATCCAGTTGAGAACTTCTGATTCTTGTTCCTTATTGCGGGGCTGGAAATAATATTGAAGATAATAAAATTGGTGCACTTATCCCATGGTTGAAATGGATGTTAAATATAGCTTAAAGAGCACTTAATTCTGTGAAATCCAAACGAAATATTTGCAGATCTTTCCTGCACACATTTAAAAACAACTTTTTTGTAGATAAATCATAACTTCCTCTCTGGCGAATTTCAATTTCACAAAACCAAAAAAAACAAGAAAACACTAAAAGCATCTAAAAATAGCTAAGTAGTCATGAAATAAGTAAACAGGTGAAAAGTACTTTTTTTTTGTTCTCGAAAACTTTAATTAGGGTGAAATTCACTAAATATAAAAAAGTTTGTTGGTGCGATGTTGCAGTTTCAGTTTTTAAATTTTTTTTACGCATTTTGTTGCTCTAAAATATTTTTTTTTCCTATTTTTAAGATAAACTATTGCACTTTAACACTTACAGCCATTTCGAATATCGAAATTAATTAATTTGTTTAAATCAACTAAAACCTTCCACGCCCAATACAGGAGAAGTAAAAACTAAGCTTCCTGTGTCTCGACTTTCTTCCCTTTCAACACGTAGCGGGTGAAATTCCGAATTAAACTGACGCTGGTGAAAATCAGATTTTGGTTTTTGTTGTGCCAAAATCAAAAATAAAATTTATTTAGCGATAGCGTGAAAACACGATACACAGTATGGCCGGTGGTGAGTAGACTTAATTTTTCCCGACCCGAATTTTCTCTGCTTTAAGTCTATTAGAATGTCTGCGGGTATAGTCTTTTAAAAACATCATCAATGAAAACACTTTTAGCTTTTCCCCATATCTTTCGCTTGTAACTACATGACTGTAGATATGTAAGATGTTTATGTACATATACGCAACAACCAATGTTATGTTAAATGTACATATATGTTAGAAAAAATCAAGTGTAGGTGGCGGTCGGAAAAATAGCCGGAACGTCATAAGATGAGCAGCTGGCTTTTCAAATAGAAGAAGAAAAATTAGTTCTGATGATTTTTCCTCGGGATACTGGGCAATGTGTGGGTTAATTTATGATTTGGGAATTTAATTTTAGTGGTCTCGTAAATAACGATTGCCTGATGCACTTGAGATATTGAGAATGTGTTTAATATTTTCCATGAATTATAAAATCTATAAATATCATTAATTTAAAATTAGATATTGCATAAAACTTGAAATTGAGTCGAGGAAACATGTATTAAAATTACCTAATGATTTAACTTTAAGTAAAATGCAATTGCATCTATATTTAGAAAGATTAATAAACTGTAAGGGGTGTACAATCTTATTTCAGAATAATAGTATTGTATTTTTCGTTCTAGATATTTAAATCAAGATGGGATTGAATTAGAGTTGGAAAAGTTACTGCAGCAACTTTCTCATTATAATCAGAAATAGGTACTGACCTAACCATCGTTGTTAGAATAATTATATTCTAGATACATTCGGGTTGATTACGAGTCCAAATAAAAGTAATTCAAATTAATTAATTCAATGCGAGTCAATAATACGGTGATACTGCGAATCGTCCAAAATCTGGTCGTGACAATAAAACAGATTTTTAAACTTTTATATACCCATTTCCTTTTATTTCCCATTTTCTTTATATAATTATAATACTTTAATTTATTGAAATCATCAAGCATTTTCAATTTATTTTCGGCTTTATGTTCAATTAACTGCATCTAGATGAAATGAACTCTGAAATCTCTTTTTAAATAGATTTTCCATGATTCAATAATAAGTAAAATATTCTCGTGTTGTAGCTTATATCCATTATAGTCATAGTTCTCTAGTTGTAGCTTACATCCATTATAGTCATAGTTCTGACATAACTCTAACATAATTTTAGTTATCTTGCATTTTTTTTTAATTTCAAAAATTCCAGCTTGCTGAAACCAGCATACAATTTTTTACCTGCTCTGTATTTAATCCTTTCAAAAATCATCACCAATTATAATTTTTAGAAATACTGATATAGACTTTATCAAATTTTTAGCGAATTATACTTTTTAGAAATTCTGATATAGACTTTATCAAATTTTTAGCTTTTGTAATAATTTATCAATGGAACATTCTCAGCTGTGCTTTTCTCCTAAACAAAATATAAGCATATTTAGAGCTTTGTAAAATATGCTTTGCAAAAGTCTTATAGTTTTGCGTCCTGTCTATCCGTCTGCTCATTCACAAATCATTAAACTTTTTTGAAAGGCATATTTTCAAAGATTTTCCAAGGTAGATTTTCCCAAATACTGAAGTGATCCTTAGGCCAAAGTACTTTTCAATGATTTTTTTATGTGGTAGGGAGGTAAATGCCATTTATGCAGAGAGTGTGGGACTCCCATGCTCGCTAGAACTGGACTACCGAATAAACACCTCTCCTGTCAACCTGAGAACCCAGCCTGGAACCGTTTGACACATTAGTTTGGGCCAGGTCTCGTTTTGTTACCGTGAGGCGCCTTCAAGCTGGGGGATCCCCATCCTAGCGGGAGGGGAGAGGGGAAGAGGAAGTGCCAGAAAAGCGATCCCCCAGCCGCAACGCCCCCGGTTGCTGTGAGTCCCTTTTAAATTTTAGGACTGCCCGAGCATAATGTGCCGCCTGGTTTCATTTGTCAACCAATTCGAGCATCACCGCAACTATATTATCCGGGGTGAGCTCTCCCGTCTCCCTGTAGAGTTTCCTTCGCAGCCTGACCCATTTTGTACACGCAAAAAATGTGTGGCAGGCATTGTCCTCCTCTTAGCAATCTTATGCAGGTAAGACTGAGAACACCCATGCCCGCTCAAAAGCTGGGTCAGATAGAAGTCAGTCTCACAATGCCTTCGACTTAGCCATGGTCTCACATTCGGGATGTGGCGCGCAGTCCGCTTTCCCTTCGTGCAATTGACCCAAGACTGCTGCCAATCGTGGAGCGAGCGCTGTCTCTCCTCGCGGACAACCATCTCCCTCGCATCCTCGTTTCGGCGCAGGTAAATTGCGCCGCGCTCTCTAGTAAGGAGGGCGATTGGTATCATGCCTGCAATAACTCTCACCACCGAGTCAGATACTGCCGGATACGAAGATGCAATTCTCAGTGCTCCTCTTCTCTGTACCTGTGCCAAACGTTTTCGGTATACCTCCTTGCTGAGAGCGTCCCCCCATACCTCTGCTCCGTACAGTAGCACTGACCCTACAGCACTCATCAAGAAGCATCTTCTTGACGGGCTGGGTCCCCCTATGTTGGCCATAAGTCGACTCAGAACCGATATTCCCGAAGCAGCCTTCTCAGCCGTCGCCCTGAATTGCTCAGAGAAACTCATCTTCGAGTCGATCAGTAGCCCCAGGTACTTCACCGATGGCTTCGATTCGATTTGTATGTCTCCAATACTGATCATCCTTACTCTAGGGATTCTCTTTTTTATCAAGATGACCACTTCGGTTTTCTCTAGTGCTAAACTGAGCCCGCGAGCAGTCATCCAGTCCCTCACTCAGCGCATTAGCATACCTAGCCTAAGTTGCGCTTGTTCAACGGTGCGTCCAGCGACCAGAGCTGCAACATCATCTGCATAGCCGACCAAGCGCGACTCATCTGGCATCTCAGTAGCCCATCGTAGGACACGGTCCCGATCAAGGATAGATCCCTGGGCAACACCCGATGTAATTTCCATCCTTCGTTGGCCCTGTGTCGTGTCGTAGAGCAAGCACTGCAGACACAGCTTAAGGGCAAGTGTAAGTAGCAGGAGAGTCTTCCTACCAGCAGGGTTTTGTAAAATAATTAGTAAATCAAACATCGTCCTCTGAATATTAAAACTTGGCTCACACATACATTCTATGAATTGAGCTCGGAACAATAACATCTGGTTATTATGTATTTTAATTTGCTACCATTTTATTTCTAGTTTGTTGGCTTCAATTTGGCATGATAACATATCAATGTTTTAAAATACTTGTATTTCTAAAATTTTCATGAAAACCTTTACGTATTTGTAGTGGTTGGGTCCTTTGCAAACGTGTATTTACATAGTATTACGTGCAATTGTTGTTGTAACTGATAAATTTGAATCGTCTATAACTTCGATTTTTATGAAACTTTCAGAAAACATTTTACATTAGAAAATTGAGACACAAATATTTGGCAAACTTAAGAATCATCCTCCGATTTCAAAGATGAAAACGTAAAATTAATAAAATTATTATTAACAAAGTTGATCGAATTTTAACTTCTGAGGTATTTGTTGGCCTTATACTCATAAAAACCTACTTTGATGATTTTTTTCAGATTTCTCTGTCCCAAGATGTCCAATCACGATGGGAAGGACACACATACATTTTTCATACAATTTCTCTATCCCTGCACTTCTCCTTGCAAATGCAACCAAAACCTTTTATTTGACACCCATATTGGCTACCTTTGGTAAAAACATTTTTTAAGAGTCACCCCCTGTATTGAGAGACTCCCTTAAATACTTTAAAACACTTCTTTTTTGCACTGCAACTTTTGAGAGGGTACCAATTTTGACCTATATGGAAAATTTCATCACTCTAGCTCATGTGGCTTGCGAGAAAACTTACTGTAACACACAGGCAAATGGACGGACGGGCAGGCTGACAGCCATACAGGTCGCGATTTTAGGAGGTTACTTTTAAAAATCTTTTGTAATACCCTAAAATGGTCTGCTGCATAAAAAAGCCATTAAAAATGTTTCCATGAAAAATATTCATTATTTTAGTTATTACTAAAATAACAAATTTTGCTTACCTTCTGATCTTTGGGGGCCGCCATTTTAAATGCATGCATTCAATTTTGGATTTTTTAAATGTTTGTGCCTTAGAGCCTCATTGATCAATGTACCAAATCTAGTTCAAATTGCAGTTTCACTCTAAACAGGGCAAAGGTATTCTATTTTTAATGACATTTTCATAAAAAATCACTAAAAATATTAAGTTTGAAATTTTCGACTTATTTATTTTTCTTTCGATTTGGATAATTCTTCGCACAGTATAGAAACTTAGTATAGCTATCCATATCCCAAGTTTCATCAAAATACGTTGGAAAATGTGGCCGCTAGAACGCCACGAAAACCTGAAAAAATTGCATATATGAGCCGCCACTATTTTGCTCTAGAATGATCACCAAAATACCAAAATTTTTAGTTCTCGTTATTTTCTACCTTTCATAAAAATCGGATTAAAATTGAATATTTAAGAAACCTTTGATGTTTTGAGATTAAACTAGCCGCCACTTAGTTTTTTGAGACCTGAACTTTAGTTTTTGACAAAGTTCTTTAGATACGTGTACTTATAGTCTCAATCAAACTCCTGAATTTCATCAACATCAGTTTAAAGGTATGGATACAAGTACGACAACAAATTTTTGCACGTTTTTTGATTTTTGAGCATCCGTCATTTTGTTTCAGATGGTGCAACTGTAAATTTTTTATTGTGAGATTCATCACACAGTTCAATGAACCTCTGTACCAAAATTCACCCAATATGGAGATATACTGTGATCAGAACTGGCCGCCATTTTGTTTTCGCCTGACCGCTATAGCTGGTTCACAAATCATCCATCGATTTCAAAGATGAAAACGTAAAATTAATAAAATGTATTATTATTAACAAAGTTGATCGAATTTTAACTTCTGAGGTATTTGTTGGCCTTATACTCATAAAGACCTACTTTGATGAATTTTTTCAGATTTCTCTGTCCCAAGATGTCCAATCACGACGGGACGGACACACACACATTTTTCATACAATTTCTCTCTCCCTGCACCCCTCCTTGCAAATACAACCAAAACCTTTTATTTGACACCCATATTGGCTACCTTTGGTAAACAATTTTTTTTAAGAGTCACCCCCCAATATGGAGATATACTGTGATCAGAACTGGCCGTCATTTTGTTTTCGCCCGACCGCTATAGCTGGTTCACAAATTTAACCGAGATATTTACTTTATTCACTTTTTCTGACAATTTGGTGCAAATCGGAGCAAAATTGTCACAAATTTCGTTATATCCCATATATATATATATATATATATATATATATATATATATATATATATATATATATAAATATATATATATATATATATATATATATATATATATATATATTTATTGTATATATATATATATATATATATATATATATACATAAATACATATATATATATATATATATATATATATATATATATATATATATTTATTGTATATATATATATATATATACATACATACATACATAGATATATATATATATATATATATATATATATATATATATATATATATAGATATAGATATATATATATATATATATATATATATATATATATATATATATATATATATATATATATATATATATATATATATATATCTATATATATATATATATATATATATATATATATATATATAGATATATATATATATATATATATATATATATATATATATATATATATATATATATATATATAAGGTACTCTCCGCAATAGGAAAATTTCTGTCGAGAAATTTACCTAAAATAAAAATTCTTTCGTGTCGACGTTGCTGTAGCTTTTTACAGTCCATCAACCGAATTCACTTTATCGCCTCCTGTATTCGCCGTATGTTGACTCACCCATATCACTTGATTTTGCGAATAAATTCTGCATGTGCTTAATGTGCGCTTTTGCATTGCAACTTCTTCCAATTTCAACGAACATATTGAACGCATCAAAAATACTTTCTTGATCAACGTATTCCTCTCATATAACTTCCGCACATCCCAAGTTGCGTTGCAGTTATTACGTAAATTTCTCGAGAGAACCTATTGTGGAGAGCATCATATATATATATATATATATATATATATATATATATATATATATATATATATATATATATATATATATATATATATATATATATCTCTATATATATATATATATATAAATGTATATATATATATATATATATATATATATATATATATATATATATATATATATATATATATATATATATAAATATATATATATATATATATATATATATAAATATATACGAGTATATATGTATATATATATATATATATAAATAAATATATACGAGTATATATGTATGTATATATATATATATATATATATATATATATATATATATATATATATATGTATATATATATGGGATATAACGAAATTTGTGACCACGCTAGAGGTTTCAATTTTGCTTCGATTTTCACCAAATTTTCAGGAAAGGTGTATTGGGTAATTATCTCGGTTAAGTTCGTGAACCAGCTATATCGGCCGGGCAAAAACAAAATGGCGGCGATTTTAGACGAAAAATTGTGATTTCTGTTCTGACCAAGCTCCGATTTGGATGAAATTTGGTACAAAGGTTCATTGATGTATGTGATGAATCTCACAATAAAAAATCCAAAGTCGGTACGGCAGAGTGAAACTCCTAGCATACAAAGATTTAAAATAATCCAAAACCAAATGCATGCACTCAAAATGGCGGCCCCCAAAGGTCTGAAGGCAAGCGCAATTCGCTATTTTAGTGCCAACTGAAATAATGAATATTTTTCATGGAAACGTTTTAAATGACTTTACTTGAAAGAACTTATAAACCAGATCATTTTTAAGATATTGTAAAATATTTTTAACAATACCCTAAAAAATTATAAAACCGTGACTTGTCTGCCTGTCCGTTCGTCCGCCCGTTTGTTCGTGCATCATAACAAGTTTTCTCGCAAACCACATGAGCTAGAATGAGGAAATTTTCTAGGTAGGTCAAAAGTGGTGCCTCTTGAAATTTGCAGTGCAGGAAAATATTTTAAGGTATTTAAGGGGGGTCTCCCCATACAGGCGGGTCTCCCCATACAGGGGGTGGCATACAATTTTTTTTTATTTCTGTAGCCCTCTAGCAGCCAAGATTCTCAACAGATTCCGTTGAAACTTGAAATTATAAGTTATTAAGGCAAGTTAATTTAATTTAATTATGCAAATCGAATGACAAATAAAAAAGTCGAAAATTTACAGCTTAATATATTTAGCAGCCGATTTCAATAAAAATCGAAATGACGGCCCTCATAGTTCAGAAAAAAATTGAAAAGTAAATATTAATGGCAATCCACGTGCTGATTAAACTTTTATGGAAATCCTTTGAAATTAACTATTCGAGCTATTTAAGCCTTTGTGTGGTTACCACTGTGAACTGTGTAAACAGCAAATGCGAGAAGGGCGAAACCGTTATTTATATGTTTACAACAATTTATGATCCGCCGATTTTCAATATGTAATCCATACGCGTGCAACTCAATTTAATTAGCAAAATATTCGCGCCCCGATAAAAGGTCTCTAAAAACGAACGTGGCCAGATTTTTTTTATGTTAATAAATACCCATGTGGTACTACAAAAATTGCAGAAAGAAGTTTAGTAGTAGGCAAGCAAAATTCTTTTTCGAAACTTTACGCTACATACGAGAAATTTACCTTTCCGGCTGGTGCTGCCAATGGGGATTTTTTTCGTTCAAATGTGCGCAAGTTAATCGTCACGGACTGGTGAACCAATCGTGTCTTTCGGTTCATCATTCATATCGCTCCATTTGTCAAAGCTCCTTTGATTTGTCAAAGCAGCTTTATCGTCTATGACAGCCTTCGGTCTGGTACCAATCATAGTAAATTCACATAGTATCCACACCTTCTATTTACCCTGTGTTGCATACTTTCTGAATTTTCCAAGGGGCGGTCAGCTGAGACGGAGCACGTCAGTTGAGCCGAGGCCTGTCGCAGTCAAAAAACAAAATAAAAAGCAAATAAAATTTACAACGCACGTGTTCTTTTATGTATTTCAGAGCTTGGGAGTGCTGCCAGATCCATATAAAACAAGTTGGGTAAACAGACCTACGCTCATGTCAGAAGGGTTTTGTATTCAATTTACAAAATGCAGTCACCAGACCGAATCAAATCAAGAAACATGTCAAAGACGATTTTATTGGAGAAAATATGAAATACGAAGATCATACTATTATTAACAAAGTTGAACGAATTTTGACTTCTGAGGTTTTTGGTATTGTTATACTCATAAATATCTCCCTTGATAATTATTTCAGATGAATGATGACGGAGGAAACACATTTTTCATGTATTTCCCCCCTGTGCCCCCACTGAAGCTAAAACTGACAGTTTAACAACTGTTTTGAAAAGCTCCCATGAAAACTTTCATTTCATACTCATATCGGCTACGTTTGATACATTTTTTTTTTTTTCAGGGGAGACTTTCCTGTACTGTTATCATCGATTAATGGCCAATTTTTTCGAATCCTAGAATGATTACAAAACCCTTTTGCTAGGAGCTCTCTCCCACCTCCTTGACTTGTTTCACTTATGAGCATTAATCGTAGGTACTCATTTTCAGTCATTCATTAAATTGAATCAACTGTTCAAAGCATGCACCTTAAACGTTGAAGTTGGGAAAAACTAACTCAAAATTATTCAACCTTCGCATTTAAAACAGCCACTATTTTGTTTTACGATTACTGATACCACTAGCTGAACCGATTCTCAAAGATATACATGACACCTATCATTCCTGAAATTTTCATGCAAATCCTAGCAAAACTGTAGTGTCTGAGTCGGTAAAAAGCGCATGTTGTTCCATAGCCATATGTTGCCATAGTAATAAATGCAGCGCATATTGTTCCATAGTAATACAGAAAAATTCAAATCTTTATGAAACTTTCAGGATAGATCAATCGTATAAATAGACATCTACGTACTGAATTTCATTTAATATAAGGGTACCGTTAAGATTTTATTCAAGAAAACATAAAATCGATAAATCATACTATTACTAACAAAGTTGAGTGAATTGTGACTTCTCACGTATTTGTTGTTGTTGTACTCACCAAGGCCTACATTCCTGATTTTTTTCAGATTTTTCGGATCACAGGTGTCCAATCGCGAGGAGGGGGACACAAATTTTTCGTGTATTTCCCCTCCCTGTGCGCCCCTCGAAGCTAATTTTGCCAAACTAAGACCTGTTTTGAAAAGTTCTCATCAAAAGCTTACATTTGATACCCATATGGGCTACCTTCAATGAAATTTTTTTTTCGGGGGGTCACTCCCCTATATAGGGAGACCCCCCTTAAATACCTTATAAAATTTTTTTGTAGTTGAACTTTGAAGAGATCACCACTTTACACCTACACACAAAATTTGATGATTCTAGCTTAAGTAGTTTCCGAGAAAAACTGCTGTGACACACGGACGGACGGACGGACAGACGGACAGACGGACAGACTGGTCGCGAAACTAGTAGGGTTTTGTAAAATTATTTTACAAAACCCTAAAAACTAAAAGATTGCATTGACTGAATTCGTTTTTCTGCAAAGTTAGTTTTGAGATCTGGTAGTTCTGAAATCTCTCATCGAAGCACATGTTTATATTATCGCCAATCCTTGCGTCAGCATTTACATACCTACCTGCTGCCGAAAATTTATGGAGGCATATGTTCGGTATTTTCTGAAGGCTAGATTGAGTGTGGATACTATGTGAGTATACTATGGTAGCAATTATTACCTTTTTCCTCTAATTTTTTTTCCTTAGCAAAAATTCTGCCTTGCATATCCAATTGACATAATTTGCATTGTTCAACCTTTTGATTTTCTATTTGCCAATGTTTGCCATTTTGTTGCGTAAATTTGCTTCGTTTTTCCGTTGTAATGAAATGCGTGCCCTTATCCTGTTTACTTTACTTTGATTTTCCGATAATTTCAATTATTTCTGCCGTCACCGGGCCAATAACCTGCTGATATTATATTTAAGCAGTAAACTTTATTGCTGAAACGAATATTTATGCGTAGGCAGAAATAAATGGAATGATAATGTAAATAATGTAAAGTTTTAATTTGGTTTATTGTACAAGTGTTCCAAGGCGACTGACTTTGTGTATATGCAAACCGTCAAAAAATGAGCATGTTATGTTAATGCTAAATTGATATTCACATGCTACAGTTAGATTTTCTGCAAAATGCTCGCTTAATAATGCGATGTCTAGAACCTTATTTCTATTTGAGTTCTGAAACGCAGGTTTATTTCCAATGTTTGGTATGATAAGATTGTTAGATAAGATGAGTTCATACATGTATTTATCTCTTTCATCGTCCGAGCTGTCACACATCTGATGACTTATATTTGCGTCTTCACCTTTAATCAGAAGATTCCGACAAGCATTAGCGGCTGCCATGAATTTTCTAGTCTTATCATTGGGAAGTAGTGGACCTTCATCATACCATGCAGCACGAAGCGATTAAGAGAGGCCTGGACTTTGGATCAGCAACAAAAGCAACATTGTTCCTGGCATAGAAATACCCTTATGCTGCTGAAGTTTCATATGAAAAGCAACATTGGAAGTTATTTGCATTACGAACTATGGGTGTATATCTGTCGCTCTTAAATTAATGGCGGCATTTTTACTTCGATTCAAACGATAGTTCTGGGCTTTAGAGACAAACTACGTGAGTTACATGGAAGAGAAAGCATCCTCTATCCGTTTAGGAATTCATTCGTTCAAAAGAAACAGTAACTATGTAAATTTCGTTAGAAGCACAAGACTCAGCTAGATTTAGCTTCATCTTTCCGTAGCAATTATACCAAATCGTCGACCAAACATTGCAACAAGCATGCACCAATAAAAAGACACACTCTTGCTTCATTCGACAAAATAAAAAAAATCTAAATGCCGGTAGTAAATTGTCTGAACCACCATCAGCACCTACTAGTTACGATAACACCCAATCAAACACTACAGATCCTAAATGCAAACGAGTATATCAACCCCAAACCGTCCGAGAACTGAAGCCGCCACAGAGTCAAGTATGATGCTGACAAAACCACATCTAAGGCAATAAACGATTAAGAAAATCACAATTCCACAATTGTGCCTTAGATGCTGTGATAAATGCAGCCAATGTCAACCCTTTCACACTCAATGGCCTACTAATGCAAAATAGGAAAAGGTCGAGGAGCAGTTGGGGTGCGAAAGTGTTCACAACAGCACGCTGCCCGCGAACGCATTCAGCGAGGGGCCGAAATCTTTCACGAATTACTCGGACTTATCTGAAGTGAATTAAGCACCAAAATATCTTGCCCTGCGAGACTCAGATACTAGCCGGTATACCAAAGAATTTGTAGATATTTGCAGGCAGCAGGCAGCTCATAAAAAAAACAACCTCAATGAAGTGTGCGTACTGCTATTCCGCCAGGGTGTAAGGCAATCTCATGTTAATTCAAAATGAATTTTGCAGTAGAGGTAGCCTGCAAGCGTTAATGCAAAGACGGTTCTTAGTCGAGGTGGAACTACACACACTCCTCCTGCACATCGCTGAAGGCTTGAAATATATTCATTCGAATGATCTTATGCATACAGACCCGAAAGTCGGAAATATTGAATATATTTGACTGAATAGCCAGCTAGGCCTGCATCGACGATCGACAGCTATGATGCTGGCTTTGAAGATGCCTGCGATGAATTTGATAGTTTGGAGTTTATAATCACACACAAGATCGGCGTTTTGGGTCAAACGACATCTATGAAAGATCTTTAGTTGAAGAGGGCGATTATCGAAATACTCCAGGAGGATAACAGATATTTGTATAAAGTGGATATATTTTCATTAGGAATGACTACGCGAAGAAACCAGTGGTAGCCCGTTACCTAAGAATAGATCCGATTGGCATAAGTATAGACACGGAGAGATTCCTGATTAAATTAAAGTCGAGAGTTTAATGATCTGATAAAATTAATGACACATCCTAATCCTGAATGTTGGCCAACATGTACCACCATATTCACTCACCCAATATTAAATCCCATCGAATTAAAAATTAAAACACAATTGAGTCATGAATTAGCGATCGACTGACAGAAGAATGAAATATTGCTGCGGAAACTGAAAGAAGCGGAGAAAATATTGAAGTCTTACGAACAATCGAAAACACCAATTACCAATAGCATCAGATCGCAAACTGCGATCATATACCTGCAAAGCACAACCTTCGGTATTGCAAAGAAGTCGCCGTGGATTACGTGATAAAAACAAAAACGTTAAAGATGTTTGAGTGTTTTCCAATTCAATTCATTTTAATTCTAGAAGATAACCCCAATATATCTTAAGAATAATAATTTACAATACATGAATAGAATTTGAATAAGTCTTTATCTATATACACAAAACAACAAAACATACATTTGAAGAAACCCCAAGACATGCTGAACATCGTAATTGGTACGCCAAAGTCTCCTAAGTGCAAAACCTTCTTTTTATGAAAACATCAATCAAACATTGTGAGATATCTGGAATTTTGTATATTGTTGGTTCGGATTATTGTCAAATATCCGTAAAATGCCTTCTTTCACTATTCTGCTATAAGATTTAGCTTATGGTTGACCATGGTGTCAGAAATGTCACTTGGGTGAGTTTGGCAAAGTGTAATTTTGTTTAAAGTTATACTTTGGTGCACAAATAAATTTGAAAACAACACGTTCACTGTTAAAGTTGTATTTTATTTTTTTTATTGAATATTCAGAATTAATAAAAACAATAAATAAAAATCAGGGTTTAAAAATTTAAACCCTGATTTTTATTTATTGTTTTTCCCAATTCTGAATATTCGTAGCTAAATAGCTACGGTCATTTTTAGTCATCTACGTCCTTATGTTAGTGCTTAGTCATGTTCGTAGCTGGGTTCCTCACTTTCACGGGGCTCAGCCACGTTGTCCCTCTGGCCAGACGAGCCTGTGCTACCGGAATAGTATGTGTGGTTTGGCTTTCCGCTACCGGAATAGTATGTGTGGTTTAGCTTTGGGATGGTCAGCTCCTTGCACATTTTATCAGATCCATTTTTTGCTGTTGAAATCGAAAGCAGTTGAGTGTACGCCTGTGGTGGAGCTTAGTTGCTGGGTCTTCCTCTAACAGTCTTTAGATTTACAGGCACCAATTTATTTTTATAGTCTTTTCGTAGAATACAGCTACTCCATCATCGGTCTTCCTATACTCAAGGCAGCAAACCTTTCTCCAAGGTACAACATCTTTGTGAAATTTTCATGCCAACTCGGTGAAATCGAGAAATTCGTCGTATTTCATTTTTGTCACATGGAATGGTTCAGGATGGATACGAGCCCAATTTGAAACCAACCTTCTGGAACATAAACTGGAATGTTTTTGGATTTCCTTTCCACTTTCAAGTGAATCGAATCACATTTCATCTCAGAATGTCCTGCCTCGAAAAAAGAATGTTTGATTAGGTGCAATGCGGTAGTTTTTAGTAGATGAACACACATTGCAGCAACCAGCGAGTTTTTATTCTGTCCAAAATAAGAATCAGACATCATTCTTATTTGGCGAATTTCTGAGTCAGCTCCCAATTTCATTTGAACGTACTTCATGAGACAAGAGACTATTTCATTAGCACTTCTTTTACCATTCGTTTCATCAATGTTGCATCTAAATATTTTATACTAGAAGCTTTGAAGCAATAGTGTGACTCCATTATTAGAAAAGAACAAATGAATTCCCGAATGTACTTTTCTGCTTCAGAGGATAGATTGTGGGATGGAGTATGACGCCCTCTCATGACTGGTACCACTATTCCCGTGTCCGTAATCTTTTTCAATGCAATACGTACTAAAGCTTCTGTGATGTTCAGTGTGGCTAGGAAAAATTCATGACATACCTGAATTTTATCATTGCCAACAGTCAGAGTATAAACACGAGTAAATACTCTCTGTGTAGTATGAGCCCTGGTTGAACGCTTCTGGGCTGTATTACTCACATGTTGAGCAAGAAAGGATCTCTGATGATCTATTGATGGTGACATTCTAAGACCGTTATAGATTTTTCGCCTCTGATCTTCGCTAACGAGTGAACTGCATTGATGATTAATCTTACCAATACAAGGAGATGACAGCATGGGACGGGTGGCATATTTTACACCTCTGAATCCAGAATATGACTCACCCATCAAATTCTTCTCAAGACGGATTTGCTTCTTCCATTTCCTTTACCTCGTTTTTCAGGCATTGATTTCTCCATGCTTTTTGTTATTTAAACCTGAAGGTCCTGGTTGAGGTGAATTCCAAGAGAGCTCATCTTGGTCATTCCTGCACGATGCTGAAAGAAAAAGATGCAGAGCACAATGATTATTCCTCAGAATAATCCGAAGAAAAAGAATAATGAACGAAAAGAGTGTTTTATTGAGATTACCTCTTATTAGTTGGCTTCTGTGGAGTACTGAAGATGGAGTACAAGCTGCTGCTGTCACTGTCAGATGATTCATTTTCAGGGAAATAATTTTCATCAGAATCTGAAAACGTTTCCTCTCTATCTGGTTGAATACATTTTCAAATCTCAAAAATCTGCTTCCAGAACGTCAAAATTACAGAAACCCGGCTGGTAACGAAGCGCAAGCGATAATGATCAAACTGAAAATCTGCGTTTTTTTAAAAACAGTTGACCAAATACGACATAACCAGGTTAATATGGAAACTACTTCTCATGCATTGAAAGTGAACATCGGCGAACCATTTCAGATAGGAATAAATGAAGTACTCTTTGCTAGACTCACGCAAGTGGTAGATAAGTTACTTTGTGGAAGTATAAAATAACAATTTTGTAGATGTGTGAAAAGTTGAATGATAATTTAACCTATTTGGGATTGGAATTCAAATGCATACCTTTGGCATCTTGTAGAGTGACACCGAACAATTATGAGAATCAACTTAGGTAAAAATGGATAAAAATGTACTTAGGTGGCTTTGGCGTATCATCGACGGCATGTAATTATGAGAATCTTATGATTATTGTAATCTATGCATCAATATGAACGCAAACTGTCCTACTGACATTTGCAGAATTCACCTTTTCCCCACACGGATTATCGAGCAGTTGAAATTGACGTTGGGGATGGAAAACAGTTGCAACGTCCGGGAAGTGAATTTACTTTTGAGTGAAAATTCAAAACAACTGAGTGGAACGAGAAACAATACGGGGGTTTGAACTTTGTAAGGTGGTTAGCAGTCACTAGGTCGAGAAAAAGTCAAATAGAAATTTTGGCCCACGTTGGTCTCTTTGAATTATTTTGAGATTTTATCTCGAGACGAGCGGAGGTGGTAGCAAAAAAAGTTCATCTGAAAGTGAAATCTTTATACAGTTAATCAGTTCCTGGTGCTTTTTTATGGTTTTGTAAAATAATTTTACAAAACCCTACTAGTTTCGCGACCTGTTTGTCCGTCCGTCCGTGTGTCACAGCACTTTTTCTCGCAAACTACTTGAGCTAGAAACATCAAGTTTTGTATGCAGGTGTAAAGTGGTGCTCTCTTCAAAGTTCAACTAAAAAAAAATGTATAAGGTATTTAAGGGCGGGACTCCCCATATAGGAGAGTGGCCCCCGAAAAAAAAAAATTCATCAAAGGTAGCCGATATGGGTATCAAATGAAAGATCTAAATGAGAAATTTTCAAGACAGGTCTTAATTTGATATTTTTGCTTCGAGGGACGCGCAGAGAAGGGAAATACACGAAAAATGTGTGTCCCTCCCTCGCGATTAGACACCTGTGATCCGAAAAATCTGAAAAAAATTATGGTGGTAGTTGTTTATGAGTACAACAACAACAAATACCTGAGAAGTCGAAATTCGCTCAACTTTCTTAATAATCGTATGATATTCGAATTTCACATTTTCCCCAATAGAATTGTATGGATACCCTTAAACTAAACAAAATTCGACATTTACATAGTCCTACCAAGGGTTTTCAAACTTTGTAAGTTTGATGAAAATCGAATGATATACACAGAAGTTATAGCCATTTGAAATTTCTCCAATTACAACAACAATAACACATGATTTTGGTATTTTATGGACTTTCCATCGAATCAGTCACTGCAGTTTTGACTTGATCTTCTCGAAATTTTTCAATAAGGTCAATAACCAGTGGCGGCTCGTGGCTCGGAACATAGGGGGTGCGCTGTATACATGTTGGTCGATTTATTTTTTATTCTACCGTATTCAAATATGCTGTTAACTGAACGTTAAGTTTTAGTTTCATACGTGGATAAGATTCTAAAAAAATTGTTTTTAAGTAAGTAAGCTGGTTTCGTTTCCTCTTTCATATATACATAAATAATTACGATTCATTTGCAAATCAAATAAGCGGTTTATAGTGTGTTTTAGGAGAGAAATTTTCCAAGATGAAGTACTAGACTTCAAAAAACCCAAAGAAGATTCAAAATGTCGATAAAATGAATATCTTAACAGTAAAACAGTTAAATTGATTAAAAAACACGGGCAAGTGATGTGAATCTTGCCCATTTTTTTATATGGTAACTAAAAAAAGCTTTCTATGGCATTGGATTGAAGGGGAAACTACTGAATATGTATTGTTGTTAAAAAATGTTTTTGAAATCTCCTTTTTCGTTCACTGTTAGCATTCTTAATTCATTCGGTTGCAATTTTCGAAATGCATTTTAGAATTGAAAACCAAATGCTTTAAAACTGCAGATTTGTATGCACAATATTAAAAAAATTTCCATTTTATTTTTTTAAGTATAGTCATCTAACAGGTTTTCTTGTAATTAATAAGCTAAGAATATAAAGAATAAAGACTTAAAAAATATATTTCAGATTGTCACAACAAGACCTATCATTTGATGTGTCACGCGGTACACTTAAATACATAGTTTTCCATTCCTCCTGCTCCCATGCAAAAAGTGACCCTTTTTTCAAAATTCATTTCTTTTTGTTACACGTTAATGTTTCGGTTATCTAAATCAATACTTGCACCGAATCCCACCGGAATTGGCTCAGTATATTCAAAGCAAATGTACTTGACAGACAGACAGACAGACACACGAATGATATTATGAGGGTTTCGTTTCCACATTTGCATGTACATAACCCTTCAAATAAAAATTGTGATGATCCAGTTGTTGGTTCAAACAATCTAATAATAATCCAATATTAGTAAACATTATTTAAAAAATCAAGTTAATTGTTTCTTTTCAATGAAAACAATATAAAGTATTATTTTACCTAGTATGAAATCAAATTACGATACTTACTTGAACAACAGGTCAATTCGCCTGTTTTTCTGTTTTGCAAAAGTCTCTATAACTTTCTGATTAAAGTTTGGAAGAGACTGTATAAATCTTTTTTCGATACTTAAAACCGAAAGCGCATTTAGCCTATCTTGGCACATTGTATTTCGCAGAAACGTTTTGTCCCGTTTCAATGTTGAAAAACATCGTTCACTTTCCACAGATGTCATCGGGATGGTGACAATAATTTTTAAGAGTTTAACACTTTCAGAAAATGCTTCAATTAATCCATTGTTGTTGAAATACTGTAAAATTGCCAGAGCTCCATCCGCTTCTTGAAAGTCATTCCTATTATAAATTGTACTTAGCTCATTCTTTAATTTTGATTTGTCCAAAAAGTCGTAAGTATTAACGGTCTGCAAGAGAACATTTTCTGGAAAATTCACCTTATATTCATTGAATTTCTCGCAGTAAAATAATGATGATGCCATAAGATGATCTTGAAATTCAAATCTTTCTTTCAACTGTGTTAATATCAGATTACATACTTCTTTGCAAATAACACAATTCGATGTCTTACTTCTTTTTGGCGGCGGCTCCTCAAAATAATCGGTTGAATCTCGGACATTTTGAATTGCTTTTTCAAAATTAAATACATGTTTTTTAACTTTGAGCACATCCAATGATCTGGATTGAAATTGCTGAAATAAAATCTCACAATGAGGTAAAATTTTTTGAAAAAAATTTAACTAATTAATGAAATTTTCATCGTGAAGATATCTCATGAGCATATCAGCTTGGTTTATTGTATTGGTATCATTTTGTAAATCTAAAATTATTCCGAGGCATTCAACCAGTTGTTCCTTGTAAATAAAGACAGTCTTGACAGTTCGTATATCAAAATTCCATCTTGTTTGAGGAGCTGAAGGTATTTTTCTTTTGACTGTTTCCATCAAAATTTGAGCCCGCTTTGCCGATCTTGCGAAAAAATTATGGAAAGCATGCAAGTTAGCAAAAAATCGTTGCACTATTTTGTTTTGCGAAACAGCCTTTTCAATAATCAAATTCAATTGATGAGCGTAACAGTGAATATAATGCGCGTAAGGAAATGAACTTTTTATCTTTGCTTGAACTCCACCAATTTTTCCGCTCATCACAGCAGCACCATCATAGCACTGCGCAATGAGTTTATTCGGTGTAATATTCAGATATTGGAGTTCTTCTGTCAAAGCAGAATAGATTCCATCGGCGCAAAGAGAATTAGGTAGCAAATATTTCCAAAATCTTTCATAAATATGACCTGCAATTTCATATCTAATAATTAATACCAACTGAGCATCTGTAGAAACATCTGTTGTCTCATCAGCTTGAATTGAAACAAAATCGCTTTTAGCAATATCGGGTCTAACTTCTTCCTGGTAAACCTGCAATATCGCATCCAAAATATCGTTTTGAATCGTTTTGGATGTGCCCTTAAAAACTGTAGAAGATTCTAAATGTTGTTTCATAACTTTATCCAATTCGGAAACGAAATCAATCAAGCCTCTAAAAATTCCCTGATTCAAAGAATCTCTGGATTCATCATGACCTCGAAACGCCAATTCAAATGCACTGCAAAAAACCACACAGTCAATTATTTTTAATAATATATATCTATTTTTATGAACTGTGTCGTTGTGCGTTTTTATTTGCAACCGATAGGTAGAATCTAACTGCTGTCTTATATCGACGGTTCCCAAGGCCGCCAAATTTATGATGTTGTCTAAATGTGATTGCGAGCAGTTATGTTTTTTTATTTTTTCGGATAGATGCGTGAGGTCATCTACTCCTTTCGCTGTCCATAAAGAATCACCCTGCAAAAGTAAACAAGGGAAACAAAAAAGTCTATTTAACTTTTCACATCCACAAAACCAATTTGCTTTCTCATAAAACTCAATTTTAAAGCACCGCGTATACCTTTTATTTTTACACTCACACACTTGCTTGATATTTAAGAATGGTCGAGGTGGACCAACTTTCTTTAAACTTAGTTTATCATCGTATGTTAGCGCATTTTCTTTTATATATTTCACACTCATTTTAAACACTTTCGTCTATCAACACTCCACACAATCGTACAAATTTCGCACGACTAAACTTAATCAATCGAACCCACAAAGGGGCAGCCAATGTGCACTTGACTTGTTGATAGCATCGACCAAATAGACAGTTGAATAAATGGTTTCTTGCTTTTCTACTAATAATCTGCATGGCAGCCCCGATACCAAATTAAGTGGGCATGTGGGCTAACTCCACAACAAAATATGTATATGTACACCAGAAATAAATGTTGAAGAAAACTTTGACTCTGGTGCGGCGCTCGAAAAAATGATGCATCGCCATACATTTTGCCAATCTCACGGTTATGTGGGCTTGATGGTTTTACTATAGAAAATTCGTTAGATGCTCGTGCGGTATTGATGTCGCACGCGCATCATGATGCACGGCACGGATCATATTGTAAACACATGTTGGAATATTGTAGATTATTAATAAGGTGTTACCAATCGATAAACTATTTTTATTTTAGATGGTTATTGCTAAATTGAAATGATTATTTTTCATCAAGCTGAATATTAATTTTGGTGGTTCGTTGCACGAGCGCACTTAAAGACCAGCCGCCACTATCAATAACGTTAACATTTTTGAGAATTCATGATTTGAGTGATTTTTGTCGTTTTACAACAAAATGGCGACCGTTGAAAGTAGAAAAACAATGGATTTTCCTTTGAACGTGCACATCTTTTTGACATATTTCTTGACGTTCTTCATTGCTGGTGACTGCATTTCTGAAAAGTTGAGTACAAAACCCTTCTGACATGAGCGTAGGTCTGTTTACCCAACTTGTTTTATTTTTTCTGGCGTCTGCTGAAAAAGTGTCCCAACAAGTAGGGTTTAGATGGGTAAGCCCGCTTAGTTATTAATTCGAATGCGAATTTAATTTGAAGAATTTGAGATAAGTTAAAGTGAAACGAAATTAATTTGAAGAATTTGAAATGTAATGAATTTGATTTGTATGTTAAAAGGTCAAAATTTAAAGTGAACTGAATTTGATTGGCGGGTTGCGTTTGATCTCCCTTTGAGCGAAGACGTTTTGTGGTAATTTAAAGATCGGGCTTCGCTAGCCTTTTATAATTGGCTTAGGTAGTGTAAGAAGTGCTGGCCAAGTGTGAAAGGACCGAAGTCGAGGAAAGATAGCCTCTTTTACTTTCAATTCCCTTTTGTTGCTCTTTGTTAGGAAGTTTTCAGGTTGCGGGAAAAGCTCGTTTTTTCGTGAGCGTTCGGCGTTTTCTTGCCATTTTTTTCTCGAAGTATACAAGGTCAAAGACTCTGGGAAGCCTCAAACTCACGCGGCGGTTCTTGGGGCTATCAATGTTACTGAATAACGCCTGCGACCCGTCCTCCGGCGAGCTGACTGAAACCAAGGAGCTCCACTGGAGTGACCTTTTTTTAGAGGCTAACATATTTTCTGATTTCATTGAAGCAGCGCTCCTAAGAAATTTTTAAGTATAGCGCCAATTGATGCACAGGTCAGTATGAAGAAGAACAGCATCAAAATTGGTATGGAAGTGACATGCTCAGGACCAAGTTATTACTATCTGATTATTGGATAGAAATTTCTGTTTTTGATGGGTTAGGCCTTGAAGAAAGAAGATTAAATCAAATGAAAAACTTGATAATTAAGACCTCCAATGAAATGTTGAGAACTTAGCAAATATCATGGAATATGATCACTAAAAAACAAAATATTTTACCTTAGAGTTATGTGTAAAGCCTCTCCGATTGTCAGCGATAGAACACATTTTACTTTTTTGTAGATTGTAGGCTCTATGTTCCCTTGGAGATGAATGTATAATCGTGAGGTTTCCAATAAAACCGTACGGTATAAAAGGAAATTTATGAAATTGTTAAAGAGAATCTACTAACATGGCTATTGTTTCAACATTTAGATTAGTTTCGTTCACTGGAATGATATCCGGGCATTTAGATAACTAGGGAATGAAGATTCACGTAACATTGGACACTATCTGCTTTCTTTCATATTATTCAGATAGTGCAGCTGCTTTATCTTCAGGGAATACACTACCCATTTTGTTCGAAACTCTTTTATTTTAGTCATGAGTACTCCTTCCCAAAAGTTTTAAGTCTAATTTAGTTCAATTTGTTTTTTATAAAAATTCAATCTTAATATTTTAATAAAGTTTTGTCGTAGACACTAATTTGAATTTTATTGTTGTTGATTAATGTTAAAAATAGCTTGTAACGAAAAACAAAGCAATTTCCTTGCCTTAAAATATGCATTTAGATTAGTGATGAAAGATTTAATCTAGCGCCAATTCTAAACGAGTGGTTGAACTCATTCTGGAAAACTAATTCATCAAATATACGAGTACATTAATTGCAACAAATTCCCCAATTAACGACCTACAGTTCATTCACTTTTCTTGGTCCATTTCACTCAATATCCAACTTTAATTAAAATTTCTTTTGCCGACAGATGTGCGAATCATAAATATTATTATTTTCAAAAATTATAACTCGAAACCCATTTAAATTTCCTCAGATTGTTGGCGTCCAAGCAAAACATAAGATAAACTTTACGCACCACACCGTTCCGAAATATCAATTTAATTACATAACGACTGGCAACATTTTTATCAAAGAAATTCAAATCCATTGAACATTTGAGTTTAGAATGTATTTGTGTCAATATATTCGTGTAATTGACTAAATTACTCTTATTTCCATTGAATTCACTGATCCTAAGACATTGTTGCTTTTGCAAAGCAATTTTTCACTTACAATTATTTCTCACACCATTTCAAATATCACATAGTCGAGCTGCCCTGGCACTTTGCCAATAAAAAAAAATTTAAATTTCGGGAAAATTGATAATTTCACGATTTTGAGGGCAAGTGAATGTTGTTAACAATATAAATTTTCCATAATATTTTGATTAAAGTGAAGAAAAGCCGACGATATTCAACATTTTCATATTTATTGTTGTTTGCATTTTTTTATTTCAAAGTTTGTTTATTGACCTCTTAAAAAGCTTTTAATCATATTTATGTCTTATTTGTGTCTATCGCGTGTGGAAGTTAATTATTATACAATATTAAAAATGTCCAGCCTTCAACGTTTCAGGGACCGCCTACATTGTCCTCCTAAAAGCGTTGACAAGGTCATAGATTTAATCAATTATTAGGGACTCCCTCCTATATTTAATCCAAAATCAACAAACGTTTGGCGACTGCAATCCATAAATCGTCTGTTTCGTGAAATATGCTTACGTATTAGCATTAAACTATTGAGACTCATGTTTACAATTTTGTATTTTAATGCCAGTATATAAATTTAGAAATTACATCACAAGCAGAGCGTGATAAATTTTGATGGGGGAGAATAAACTTTTTGTTCCAAAAAATTTAATCCAATGTATCTTTGCTCTAGGGGGTTAAAAGCTTAATCGACCCAAAAATAAAATGGATTTCATAGGATCAAAAAAGTAGCAACCAGAAAAAGACATTAATTTAGTTGTTACTGGCTCAACGGAAATCAAATGAAATATTTGGATTTCCGTTTTAGTGGAAATTTTTTAAGAAAGAAAAGTTACTTTTTCTACAAATTTGTAAACTCAGATATTAACAGGGGTTTAAAAATTGATATTTGAAACTATTCAGTACAATTTTCAATCGATTAGTTTGTCAGTATTTTTTCCGATTCCTTGGCATGTTATCGTTTATTAAATTAATATTGGATCTTAACCTTGACTATCAATAGAATGAGAACTTTGTAAACGATGCCAAGAATCAGCGTCCACGCTTCATATATTAATTACGCTAATATGACATTAAACGTTGTATTTATAAACAATTTGGCACTCGCATTTGTTCAATTATTTGGTTGATTTCACTTTCGAAATGATAGAAATGAGATTTAAAAATTTTTATTGTAGTTGATGTCACTTTAATTGTTAAATTATTGTTTTCTGTCATCAAGTTTATCTAAGTTGTATAGTTGAATTACATGAAAACTAGGTATATTATAATTAAATTAGGGACGTACTTTCTACTTAATGCTAATTTATATCTAAATTTTGTTACAGGTTGCCGGAAAACGTGATCCACAAGCTGAAGCTGAAGCTCAACAATGGATCGAAACTGTTATTGGTGAACGTTTCCCTCAAGGCATGCGATATGAGGATGTCTTGCGCAATGGTATCATTTTGTGCAAATTGATCAACAAACTGGCACCTGGAATCGTCCCAAAAATTAACACCTCCGGTGGAGATTACAAAATGATGGACAATATTAGCCAGTAAGTAGATATCACATTTTCTGTTTTTTTCCATAGTTTCAAAGTTATGCGCTTCTTCTGGATGTTAAAATAATCTAAAAAAGATATGACAATGAAGATGACTCAAAGGAGTCAGAACTCTGCTCACTCAAAAAAGTATGCACCTGCGGTTATCAAATAAACAAAAGAATCGATTGAAAACGTACAAAAAACAAGTTGAAGTAGCAGGAGAGTGCTCCTGCCAGAAGGGTATTGTAAAACAATTAGGAAATCAAACAATATATTCTGCATATCAAAACTTGACTAAAATACAGATTCCATAAATTGAGTTCGAAGAATTATTATGGTTATTATATTTTTATATTCGCCGCCATTTTGTTTCAAGTGTTTTGATCCCACCGTTTAGCTAGTCGTGAAAACTCATCAATATTACAAACCATTTCTAAAATTTTTATCAAAATTCCTACATATTTATAGTGCCTAGCTCCGTTGCAAACGTGTATCTACCTAGTATCACACGTGAATGTTGTTGTAATTGTTAAATATTCAATCGGCTATAACTTAGCTGTTTATTGTTCGATTATTGTGAAATTTTCAGAAATATACAATTGTTTCAAAGAAATTTAAGTTTTAGTCTTCGGGGAATTTAAGGGCCCCATTTTGATTTTATAGGCAAAAACGTATAATTTAGAAATGTACTATTATTAACAAAGTTGATCGAATTCCATCTTCTAAGGTATTTGATGCCCTTGTGCTCTTAAAATCTCATCTCTGCGATTTTTTTCACATTTTTCGGGTGAAATGTCGCGAGGAGGGGGGGACACAAAATTTTCGTACATTTCCCTTCCCCCTGCACCCCTCAAAGCAAAATTTGTCATTTTAAGACCTATTTTGAAAAGTTCTCATCAAGACCTTTCATTTGATACCCATATTGCCTACATGTGATGAAACTTTTTTTTCGGGGGCCACTCCCTTATATGGGGAGACCCCCCTTGAACACCTTATATTTTTTTTGTGATGAAACTTTGAAGAGGGTATCACTTTACACATACTTACAAAATCTTATGTTCCCAGCTTATGCAGTTTGCGAGAAAATGTGGTGTGACAGACAGGACGCGATTTTAGTAGGGTATTGTAAAATGATTTTACAATACCCTAAAAAATATATAGTTTGAGATCAATCACTTAATCTTTTATTTTTCACGAGCTTTTGGTTTTCAAATTTCAAACAAAACAGATAAAATTGCTGTTTTTTAATTGAGTTGATGAGCGCTAGTCACTTTTTAAGAAATTATTTGACATAAATTTTGGTTACAACAACGTTGCATGCAATGATTCTAACTTTGAACCACTTTTTGAGCATTTTGGCTGGTATCTTGTTTAGAAATAAGTTGAACTGGAAGTTAAGTGCTCCAACCAGAACGGCTTTATATTCCTCATAATGCTTAAAACAACTGTTGATATGAATCGATTATTGTAGCTGTACATTTATAAGAAATCGTTAAAATATTGACAAGTCTAAAAAGTATTGAGCTTTTTTATTTTATTTAAGTATATATTGTCCATTATTATCTATGACCTTTTGCCATTTTTCGGGTAGAGCCATTATTCCATCTGTGTGGAACTTCTATGGTTTATCGGCGAAAAACTTGGCATCACATGGCCAAGTCGCTTTTTGAAGCTAATTTCTTTTCATTAAGGAAGTTTTGCCGAGACCGAAACAAATGGTAGTCTGATGATGCAAGGTCTGGACTATACGGTGAAGGCATCAAAACTTCCCAGCCAAGCTCTGTCAATGTTTGCCGGATCATCAAAGAAGTGTATGGTCTGGCATTGTTATGATGGAAGGTAACGCCCCTTCTATTGCTCGATTTTGGCCGGTTTTTTGAATTGCTTGTTACAATCTGATTAATTGCTAATAGTACAGAGCCAAAATGAGTGTTTGGCCAGGTGCCAGCACCTCATGATAAACAATCCCCTTCCAATCCCAGCATAACCTCATTTGGTGTCAATCCTGGCTTTGAAGTTGTTTGTGATGGTTCATCTTTTTTTGACCATGATCTTTTCCGAACGACATTCTCGTCTCTAACCCATTTTCCATTGCCTGTAATGATTTGCTTCAAAAAAGGCTCGATTTCATTGCGTTTTATTAGCACTTTGCAAATGGAAATTCGGTCGATCAAATTGTCTTGTGTTAATTCATGCGGCAACCAAAGGTCGAGCCCCTTTGTGTATCCAACCTTACGCAAATGGTTCAAAACTATTTGGTGATGGATATTCAGTTCCTTAGCAATGTCATGGCTGCTTATGTGTCGGTCTTCTTCAATTTTTTGTATGATTTCATCGACTTTTTCAGTGATTGGTCGACCTAGGCGAGGTGCATCCTTGACATCAAAATTTCCAGAATGAACGCGAGTGAACCATCTCTTGGCTGTGGCATTTGATAAAGTATGTTGACCGTAGACACCACCAATTTTTTCACGAACCTACGATGCATTTTCACCTTGATCGTAGTGATATTGTAACATACTTTAACGAATTTTTACAGAAATTTCACTCATTTTTAAATGAATACAACTTTTGACACGAATGACGAAATACAAAACTGTCCATATGAAAATTGTAGACTGGAGTCTCATCTTTCAAACGCATGTCAGTTCAACTCAATCTGATTAGTATTGCCCGATATATGACAATGAACACCATCTGGTGACAAAAAAGGCAGAATACTTTTTAGACCATCCAATATATCCGAAAGCCCGAGGGCTTCTTTTATAAACACACAGTAACCTCCACTTACTTTCTGCTTAAATAATTTTTCAAGATATCTATCTTACTGAACATACTCGTATTCAAATCAAACAATATATCCAAAATTCTCATGAAAGAAGAAAGAAAACTGTAGTGTCGATTGGAAGTACCGTAGCTCACAGCTTATTTGATGCACTAGAATAAAAATCCAACAAGCTGTTGTGCTGATATAAATAAATATATGATATAAACCAATATATGAAAATATGAATATTTTTGAAAATCAGAACATATAAGAAAGTAAGAAAGGTCGTGCACAAAGAAATTATAATTTTAACGCCAAATTTGCAAGGAAGAAGCCTTTCATCTCTACCAAAAATCAAAAAAGCCGCCTGAACATTGCTACTGAGCATATTTCAAAGGACTTGGGTTTTTGGAGGACCGTCTTTTTTGCTGACGAGTCCAAGTTCAACATACTTGGCTCAGATGGAATGACACACGTATGGTGAAAGCCAAATACAGAGCTCAAACAAAAAAATCTACGTAAGACTGTTAGGCAGGGTGATGGCAACGTAATAGTTTTGACCTGTATGTCAGCAGCTGATGGTGGAAAGCTGGATTTTATTGAAAGTAATATGGACAAGATCATATATATTAATACCCTAAACGAAATCTACTCCAAAGTGGAGGCGAACTCATAATAAGACTTAAATTTAGATTCTACCAAGATAACGACCCCAAGCATAAGGCAAGAGTTGTGCAGTCCTTGCTTATTCGGAATTGTTCATATTTGATGGCCACAGTGGCCCGGCTTAAATGTAATTAAAAATTTTGGGTATTTTTTGAAGAATCAAATCGTAACTACATTATTTGGAACATAAATGATTTAAAAAAAACTTTATCGGAAGAATGGAATAAAATAACCCCAGAAATGTCAGGAACGCTGATTGAATCGATCCTAAATAGACTTAGAGCGGTGCTGAGCCAAATTGGTAGCCATACCAAATATTAGTATTGGACTGGAAAACTTCCAGTCAGATAGCTTCAAGGCAAACTGCACCAAATAAGCTGTAACATAAATGTCGTCTTCAATGTTGTATTTGTTATTTAGATGGTTTGGAATGAATTTTTTAAAACTAATGAAATTAATAATTTAAAAATGGAGGCTTTATACAATTGAAAGCAGTTTACATTTTTTCAATATATTTTTTCATATTGATGTTATGCCACCTTAACTTTTAAAAAAATATACTACATACAATAAGCTGCGATCCACTGCACGAGTATATATTACGACGTGTTATTATTGCAATCTTAATATATCACTTGATTATAATCTGATTTTCATACACTATTGTCGACGCAGGGACCCTCACCGAACTCGGAAGTTCGCAAATTTTAGGGATGATTTTGGTTGACGAGCGGTGAAGTGGCCATTAGACGGCAAATTGACAAAAACGCAGGAAGAATTCATGATCATTATCTTTCTTTTCAGGTAGGCTGTGTTGCCTAGTGCTTAGAGCATGAACCCATAAGTCGAAGGTCCCAGGTTCAAATCTGGTTGGGAGCAACGTGATTTAGTTCAGGGGATTTTCCGGACAGACTACAAGTGTTCACTCAGTGGTGATATGTACAGATTTAATCAGATCATATCATAGTTGAGCAAGCACACGGGAGCATGGTACTAACCCGGCCAACTTCCGAAAAAATCAATACGATCATGAAAATGAGATACTCTAACTATCTCTAAGCGAAGGCCCGAGAGGGGCTGTAGTGTTACAAAGAAGAAGAAGAAAGATCTTTCTTATCAATCAAACCGTTTAATTTAAAAAATTTTCTCACCTATTTTATTTTTAAATGGATTTTGCACTGCCAGAACATATCTTATATCAAATAAAACTTTATGGAATCACAATTTTTAGAAAGGAAAAATTTGATCATAAAGTAAATGTTTGAAGCTTTGTTTTTATTAAATAAAATACATAATTCTCATACGGATAATATAAATTTTCATGAATAAAAACCATACAAACATCTTTTTCTTAGCACTACAACCCCTCTCGGGTCTTCGCTTCCTGCAAACAGTGCCTTCAACTGTCTCGATCCGTTGACCGCGTCTTCCAATTCCAAAACCCGAGCAGCGATGAACTGTCTTCGTCGACCAAGTTAGACCAGCGTTTCCTCGGTTTCCCCACTGGCCCCCGGCCTTCAGTTCGCCCAACGAATACCTTCTTGGGTATCCGTTGTTCGTGCATACGATCTATGTGTCCAGCCCATTGCAGCTTTCGCAGTCTTACAATCGTTAAGACCTCCGGTTCTTCAAAAATTTCATACAGCTCATGGTTGTATCGAATCCGCTATTGGTCCCCGTCAAGCTTCGCTCCGATTATTCGCCTCAGGACCCGTCACTCGAAGGCGTTCAGTATATTTGTGGATGCTTGGGTCAGGGTCCATGTTTGACACCCATAGCATAACACAGGTCTTATTACAGATTTGTCCACTTGTGCTTTGCTCTCCTGTGTATACAGCTGGTCTTCAAGATCGTCAATACTGAATGAAATATTTTATTGGCGAGCTGTATTTTTCGGCGTATTTCGTCTGTTTTATTGCCCGTTTTCATTATTTTGGCGCCTAAATACACAAATTCGCTAACATTCTCGATATTGTGTTCACCAAGTGTGATATTTTGTGTATTTGAGGTATTTTTCCTCGACTGCGTCATGAGCTTTGCTTTATTTTCATTGATTTGTAGCCTTACTAGTTTTGCTTCGCTGTCGAGTTACAGGAAAAGTTCTTTGGCAGTTTTTAATGACCGTGGCAAAATGTTGATGTCGTCTGCATAGGCTACTACTTGGCTCGACTTGTATAGTAATTTACCTCACGTATCGACAGGTAGCTTCCTTATGATATACTCTAGAGCCAAATTGAATAGCAATGGGGCCAGCCGATCTTTCTACTTCAGTTCGATATTTGTGTCAAAGGCATCGGTGAGTTGGTTATTGATGCGGACTTGGGAGGTCGTTGACGTCATTGTCATTTTGGCAAGACGGACTGATTTGGCTGGGATGCTAAAGCAAAGCATTATTTGGTACAGTACGTTACGATCAATACTGTCGTATGCTTGCTTTAAGTCAACGAAAATTTGGTGTACGTGTATGTTGAACTCCCAGCATGTTTCAACTACCTAATTGACTGTGAACAATTGGTCTGTTGTTAATCTACCTGCCCTTAAACTACCTTGATACTCCCCAATAACACTGTTGGCGTATGATCCGATTTAATTTTTAAAGATTTTTGAAAATATTTTGCACGCCATACAAATTAGTGATATACCTCTATATTTTTCGCAATGTAGCTTGTCACTTTTTTGTGGATAGAGAATATAATTGATTGGCTCCACTCTTTCGGCATATGTTCTTGTTGCCAAATGTACTGGACAACTTTGTGAATAGCTTTGTGAACACTACTGCCACCATATTTGATGAGCTCAACTGGAATCTCATCGATGCCCGGCGCTTTATTATTCTTTTGGGCTTTGATGATGGAACAAACTTTATTCAGAGTTGGTGCGGCCAATAGAAGCCATACAAACATACTCAGGTGGAGGCCAAGCCCACTAACTATGGTATTTTGTTTTATCCAGCTAAGGGCCATACTCTTCCATAATTCGCCCACATAAGCTAGAAAAATGTTCCATTTTTATCCAAGGTAATTAACTTGTTTATTTTTGCATAATTGCATGCAAGCTGACTTGCAAAAATTTAGTATCGTAAAAAGCACTACCATATTGTATATTTCTGTATTTCATTATGCACCACTAATTCTCAGAAGTCTTTACAGTCAACGGAGACTAAAAAATTAGGCCCCAAACTGTGTTCGAATATACTATCACTTAACAATTTAAGATTTGTGAACATAACTGCGATTGCATACACTACGCTGCTCTTAAGAGAGGCAAGGTTGAAGATTGCAAAATTCGCGCAAGTAATGTCAGTAACAGGCCAATTGAAAAGTCCCCGTCTACCATTGTAAAACACATTTTTTTGGCAAAATTCTATTTTATTATTCGACACAGTTGCCTTCGAGGGCCATACAGCAATCATAGCGATCTTCCAACTTTTCGATACCATTTTTGTAGTACGATTTGTCTTTCGCTTGAAAATAGGACCCAGTTTTGGCGATTACTTCTCCATTGGCGCTAAATTTCTTTCCAGCGAGCATTCTTTTGAGGTTTGAGAACAGAAAAAAGTCACTGAGGGCTAGATGTGGTAAAGACGGTGGATGCAGAAGCAATTCGAAGCCCGATTCATGCAATTTCGCCATTGTATTCATTGATTTGACACGTTGCATTGTCTTGATGAAACAGCACTTTTTTTTCTTCAAAAGGGGCCGTTTTTACCGATTTCAATAACGCTATATAATAATCGCTGTTGATTGTCTGGCCCTTTTGGAGATAATCAATGAATATTATACCTTGCGCGTCCTAGAATACTGATGCCATAACCTTGCCAGCTGACTGTTGTGCTTTTCCTCGCTTTGGATTCGGTTCATCGTGTGCAGTCCACTCAGCTGACTGTCGATTAGACTCCGGAGTGAAATGATGGAGCCATGTTTCATATATTGTCATATATCCATGCAAAAATTCTGGTTTATTGCGCTTAAACAGCTTCAAAAACTGCTCAGAACCATTAACACGTTGTTGATTTTGATCGATTGTGAGCTCGCGCGGCACCCATTTGTCACATAGCTTTCTCATGTACAAATATTCGTGAATGATATGATGTACACGTTCAGATGATATCTTCACAATGTCTGCTATCTCGATCAACATCACTTTACGGTCATTCGAAATTATTTTGTTAACTTTTTTGATGTTTTCGTCGATGGCAGTATCTTTTGGGCGTCCACTGCGTTCGCCGTCTTCGGTGCTCATTTCACCACGTTTAAACTTAGCATACCAATCAATGATGGTTGATTTTTCTAGTGCAGACCCTGGGAACTCTTCATCAAGCCAGGATTTTGCTTCAATTGTATTTTTTCCCTTCAAAAAGCAATATTTTATCAGCACACGAAATTCTTTTTTTTCATCTTTTTTCAAATAACAAAAGTAGCTACACTTACAACGCAATATCTCACAAACTAATGTTCGGACTGCTGTCAAATTTTGACACGTAGCGTTTGAAGGTTGGTACTAACTAAAAATCATATGGATTTAACACTAGCACCGCCATTTGTGTATCAGACCGGGGACATTCTAATTGGGCTATTAAATCTTTAATACGCGAAGCTGCATGGGTGATAAAAGTGAAGCTTATCTGTATGCATCTATTCCATGTTTCTCCCTACTTAACTCAGTCGGAGTAACCAGAAGCTCTACCAGCTGTTATTTTGTGACTATTGTAACTAGCGAGTAGCGGCTGACCACATTCACCTGAACTGAAACACATTTCGGGTTTTGTACTAAAATAAAAAAAATATTGCAAAAAATTGTGTTATTTTTCGCGAACTTCAACATTTAAGGTACATGCTATTAACACTTGATTGGATCTATGTATTTATGAACAGCTGAAAATAAGCAGCTAAAAATAATCGGTGAAAAAATTAACAAATAATTCAATGGTTGAAATTCGTTCAACTTTGCTAATAATAATAGAATATGTAAATTGCTTGTCATAAAAGTTTTTCTTGAATTAAATCATTCTTTATTGTCCTCGTATGTCTGCATATCGTTTGTTAAGTACAAAACGCTTCTGACACGAGCGAAGTTCTGTCTACCCAACTTGTTTTGTAGTTTACTGGTCTCATATAAGCATACCCTGAAGGATTTAATTAGTTATATTTTTTAAGGGAAATAATCATTCATTATACATATTTCACTGAAAATTATCGGGTTCCTTATTTTTCCTAGTCTATTGTTGTTTATTAAGTATAGAAATTAATATTCATTTTTTTTTTATTGAACTGTCTTGAAAGAATGAACCTATGTGGTTATGAACATGAGCCGATAAAGATAACTATTCCCACAAAACTAATCTGATGCTAATTGTTAATTTTTTTTAAGCTATTATCGAAAAAATCTCAGAATAGCAACCAAAAGTTTATTGCCATCATAAAATACCCCAGAAATTTCCGCTAGGAAAAAAAACTATAAAAATTTATTTTTAAAATTAAATTTTACACATAATTCATCATTTTTTCTCCATAGTTACAATATTTGCTCACTTCCATGTGAATGGAAAATACTATAAATGCAATTGTTTTGTGCGAAAATCTGAAATGCAAAATTCTAGATGGCTGAAAAGCAATTTAGGTAATTTTTCCGCTGTGTAGAGAGTAATGAGCAATATTTTCTCAATATGTGTCGTAAAGTCTATGAACTTACTGTTCTAGAAACACATAAGAAAAACTTTTAAAATTAAAAATAGAAATTGTGAAAGTTGGAATCCTATTCAATGGGTGTGTGGGTCATACACTATGTAAAAGTGGACTCAGTCATTGATGATGAGGTAGAATCTTAAGTATTTCCGTGAACTTGACGCGCCTTGGGAAATAACAATTGGCAAACTACACAAGAATTGTCCAATGAATAATGGTCCTTGGTCATTTGTTTTGACTTGAACTAGTGAAGGCCGCCAGAAGATGTGAAGGAAGGTTCATGTAATTTCTAGATTTTTTGGACGCTAGTATATACAATGAGAAACATGAACAATATTGAAAGAAATTTTCGAACTTAAGGTGGTTAATCAGAGGCTTATTTTGAATGAAGGTACCAAATGCCATGACGCACATACGTAAAAAATTGACATGAGAATGAACAAAACATGATGTGTCCGTCCATAATCATTACCACGAATTAATGAATTGAAAGCGATATCTTTATTGATCGTAATCTACTTTTTGAAAATTAATAGTAACATGCCTTAAAAATAAATAAATATGCTTTAATGTTTACACTGATTTTTGAATCATTATCTAAAATAGATAGATATTATGGCATTTTCTATTTTTTAAGCAAACCATATTTAATACAATGAATTTTCAATTTGCAATATAATCCAAAATGCAATTTCCTTTGCATGCAGCTCTACACTCAAAAACATCTTTATATCGTTTGGTACTATAAAACCGTCGTTGACGGTATACACCCCACTCATTTGATTTTGGATTCTAGTCAATAGTTCAAAAGATGTGTTGTAAGTAACTAGTGATTTATTTCTTTTTTCTCTCTTCTTCTTCGTAGCACTATAGCCTCTCTTGGGCCTTTGCTTCCTGCTAATAGCGCCTCGAACTGTCTCGGTCCATTGACCGCGTCCTCCAATTTCAAATTCCGAGTAGCGATGAACTATCTTTGTCGACCGAGTTAGACCAGCGTTTCCTCGGTTTCCCCACTGGTCTCCGGCCTTCAGTTCTCCCAGCAAATACCTTTTCAGGTATCCGTTGTTCGTCCATACGATGCATGTGTCCAGCCGATTGCAGCTTCTGCAGTCTTACAATCCTTGAGACCTCCGGTTCGTCAAAAATTTCATACAGCTCGTGGTTGTATCGAATTCGCCATTGGTCCCCGTCTAGCTTCGCTCCGATTATTCGCCTCTGGACCCGTCGCTCAAAGGCGTTCAATATATTTGCGGATGCGCTTCACACCCATAGCATAACACAGGTCTTATCACAGATTTGTATACTTTGAGCTTTTTTTTCTGTGTATGCATCTGGTCTTCAAGATCGTCAAAACTGAAGAAAATATTTTATTTGCAAGCCGTATTTTTCGGCGTATTTCGTGTCCTTCATTACTCTTTTTCATTATTTTGGCGTCTAAATACACAAATTCGCCCACATTTTCGATACTGTTTTCGCTAAGTATTATATTTTTTGTACTTGAGGTATTTTTCCTCGACTGCACCATGTGCTTTATTTTATTTGCATTTATTTGTGACCTAACTAGCTTTGCTTCGCTTTCGAGTTGCAGGAAGAGTTCTTTGGCAGTTGTTAATGACCGTGACAAAATTTTGATGTTGTCTTCATAGACTACTGCTTGACTCAACTTGTATAGTAATGTACCTCGTGTATAGACAGTTAGCTTCCTTATGACGTAATTCAGAGCCAAATTGAGCCCATTTCCCTGCTTTCGTCCGATATTTTTGTCAAAGGCATCGGTAAGGTGGTTATTGATGCAGATTTGGAAATTCGTCGACGTCATTGTCAATTTGCTAAGACGGGCTAATTTTTAATTACTACTAGCTCATTTTCACATACGACTTTGGATGGTAATACAAGTATTTCACATCGAAATCTCAAATCGTTGATTTGCAGGTTGTGCTTCAAGAAGTATCATTTAAACTTTCTTGTAGGATGTTCAAGATATGTTGTTGCCGGTTGTGCAAAAAAATTACTAGCATTTGATTCAATACTTGCAGATAAAGAGCGAACAAGGGATTGAAGATTTTTATCTCACTTACGAGCATTATTAGTTGAATAATTTGAAAGCTTTTTGATAACACTTGTGGTAAATCTGAAGTTCCTTTTTACAATAGAAAGTGATATTATTTGTAAGAAGTGTCTCAATTCAGAAAAATTAACTCTTGATGATCTGAAATAATCTGATAAGGAAAAATATGCTAGTTATGGGAACCTAAATTATGAGTAAAGTTATTAATGTTTTCTGTTAGGGCTTTTAAAAACTTTGTTTGGCGGTAGTCATACAGTCTATAGAATGGCAATGGCATCATTAGATTTGCGACTTAGCCTCCCTTGGAAACTTGAATTTAAAGAAAAGAGAAATAAAGAGCCATATAATTCAATGCCTTTTCCAAAATATTGTGAATCGTCATTAACATTTGGCACAACTTTATAGCTAATTACAGCTGCAGAAATCTATCAGAAGTTGCAGTAACATTTTCTAAGAGTGTATTTTTCTTCTGATATGTTTTAACTAGTCGCAAAGAGGTTATGAATTCGTTGACTTCATGATCCTAAATAACTTTGGATTCTGTTTTTGCATATAAATCTACATTGCTTAAATTTATTGTTTGGTCCTAGCGATTTTTGGATTAAATGGGGAACGGGTCATATAATCCATGCCTCAAAACGAATCTCCTACCCAGTGAACTGATTCCGAATCATACTCTCAAGTAAGAACTCACCGGAAAGCAATATTCTTCACTAGTTCTTCCTCAAGACCAGTAGCTGCTACAGCTGAGGAATTGGTTATTACCTTGCATATTACACAGCTTCTCTTTTACTGTGGTAAAAGTATTCTCTGATGAATTTTGATTTTTCTTAAACACTTCTACGTACTTGGTCTTTCGGTAATCAAAAGCTCTAGATCGTGCTGAGAACTCTTTTATTTGTTTATTCTCGAATTTTCAACAGCCTTCGGATGTCGTCATCATCAGAAGAAAGCTAGAAAGCAGAGAGCATTGATACCAACATATTTTTTTTTTTAAATTATAAAACTTTGGTTCACACTCAAACTTCACAATACATATAAAAGTACAAAAAAAAAACAATTACTTTACTGCACAAAAAGTACATCCCGAGTAGAAATTTAATTCAGGAAGTCATTTAGCTCTGATTAGGTATGCTTCAACGGGCATTAGGGCCTAATGCGCATTCCACATACCCTATCACCGCCTAAATTAGGCAGTGATGGGGCTTGCCTAAACAGTTTCTAGTTTAGGCTGTAATGAGGCTTGCCTAAACAGTTCCAAATTTGCCTAACTAGACCCTCGTAAGGCCCACATTAGACATGAATAACTTAGAGATGCCCCATCAGGGCCCCATTAAGTCCACGTTAAGCATGCTTAAACTGACAAAAAATGAACAATGGCTAATCTTACTTTAAATTACAAAATTTTCATTTGATCATTTTTGTCGTTCACCACGTTTAAGTAAAATGCGAATTTTTCAAAAAAGTATAAGTTGGGCGTACCTAATTATGCTCCCATTAGGCCTGCATTTGGCATGGCTAACTTAGGCATTCCCCATCATGGCCCCATTAGAACCGCATTAGGTATGCCTAAGCTAACAAAATGCGAAAAACTCCCAGTCTCACTTTCAATTGCATAATTTTCATTTAAATATTTTTTCACTCTCCAGATAGCAATAAAATTGCTGAATTTGGCAAGACCCGCTGTTTCCGCATTAGGCACTAATGCCTGTTCATTAGGCACTAATGCCCGTTCAGACATGCCTAAATTGATTTCTACTAGGGATGTTGATGCTTCTTTGGTTGTTCCGATATTACTGATTTCTTATCAAATACCTTTATGCTTTAGCACGGTTATCAACATCTGTTTTATAGTTTACATCTTTTGTTTTTTTCGGTACATTTATAGTATGTAGCATCTTCAGCATTAATCAACGTAAAAAGTTTCACTATTGTTTAAAATTTTCACATTACTGAATGCCCAGTTCTAATCAGTATCCAGCTAAGGCACACACATTTTTCGTATATTCCCCCTCTCCCTACGCCCTAAGAAGCTGGTAACACTGTTTTAGATCTGCTTTGGCAAGTTCTTGCCAACACCTCTCATTTGACACCCAACATAGCTACGCAGAAACGGGCAAACATATGGGCAGGTGGACGGACGGACAGACAAAACGGATTTCAAAGCGTTTTGTAAGTCGTTGTAATAAATCAGCCCAACGCCATTGAGAGCGATAAGCAGGTCGCTATTGACGTCAACGGTTTGGGAGCGACCCTTTAACGACTCGCTGACACTGAACTGCGTTTGACAGTTGTCAAGAAAAGGAATTTGGCAACCATGGAATATATCTTCGGGATTTTCAAAAAGTGCTGGCGCGGTTTTATCAAATTCACCTAAATCAATTAAACGTGTTGAGGCATCATTTTTGACATTTTTGGAGGTGAATGCATGCTTCTTTTGGGATTATTCTTTTGATGAGAAGGCTGCTTTTTAACAATATTCGTCAACATTTCCAATGAAACTATTGGCAGAATAATTATGGCGTTTTCATGTGAACAGGATGGTCAAACGCAACAGTTATAAAGGTAGCCGGGGACCGATTTTAAGATCAAATGACCACCACCGCCCACAAAGCATTTTCATCAACGTCTCCGTTATCGCCACGAGTGGTGCTTTCTCGGTTGGAGCCACGCGATTTTGAACAACT
Organism: Odontomyia ornata; assembly: GCA_963969285.1. NCBI lineage: Eukaryota > Metazoa > Arthropoda > Insecta > Diptera > Stratiomyidae > Odontomyia > Odontomyia ornata. Next base: position 416,622,503 of record OZ017738.1, on the reverse strand, counting down.
TCGACTATCTTCTAAAGTTCAATATTGGACCAAAGGCGGACGTGCAGCAGCCGCAATAGTGGGTATAACATTCTAAACAGTCCTGTTGAAGTCAGTGAGACCCACAACTGTCAACGCAAATACCAGCGAGTGTGGCAGCGATAGGCAATGGTTTTATGACGCAACAGCTATCTCTGCTACTGGCAAACTCTCGTCCATGTGATTGCCTCTGTCGAAATGTTTAAGTCTATTATTTTGTAGCGTAAATTTGCGGCAGGGCTATATAAACTCGCTAACAGTCAGGGCAGGATCAACTGTATTATAAAATTGTTTGCTGTTGGACTATCAATGGGGCTGTGGTTTTCTGCCTATTGTAAATGATGCGAACCAAAAACTTGTTGCTGTTTTTGTGTGGAATAATTGTGACTAGTGTTACATGCATACTGTTTAGTCCAGCGAGTGCGGCAGCATTAGCGACAGGCACAGCTTATACAAATGCAACAGCTATCTCTGTTACTCGCAAACTCTCGTCCACGTGATCATCACTATCGAATGTATCAGCAGCGCCGATCCCACATCAAAGTCTTGAACAGCATTGGCGATTATTGGAAGGTATTTAAACAAAGAAACACTAATTCTCAAAACTCTATTTTAAATGGAATTCTAAGGCACCTTTCTGTTTTTTTGAACATTTATGAGGAACCCTTTACTGAGCTCTGGCACAATTAAGCATTGCCGTGGATTGTAAAGTCTCCCCTAGCAAACAGCTCGGCCTTTTTATTTCAAGTTGACCTTCGTCACGCGTAACTTTTTGTTCAATGTTATATTTCGAGACGAGTTTATTGACCCCTTTCGGATTTGCCTATCGATAAAACTGATTTGAGCAATTGCGCAGTTGTTCCTCACTTCGATATTATGAATTATAGGTGCTCAAGACTCCAGACTTACGGCGAGTGCGAATCGAGTTATAACTTACATATTGTTTTTGGACTATTCAATACAAAATGAGGTTACATATAATTTAGGAAAATTCGTGACTCCCTAAAAAGAGTATTAAAATGTTATTTATTGTCATGTACATATTACACTTATTACTTTCTGTATAGACAAATAGTTTCCTTTTAAGTTTTTACTAGGTTGTTTTTTTGATTCTGTGAAAAATATGCAAAAGCGTTACACATGGAATATTAGATATTGTTCGAACTTTTTTCTTGATTAAAACGGAACAATCTTTATAAATGAAATAGAGTAATATGTCAAAAAACAGGCATTGCAGATTTTTCTTCAAAAAAATTGTAGCAGACGACAGTGAGCTACAAAAATTTTTTAAAAAACCTTTTTTGTATTGTATGCACTTAAATAAAACACATTAATTGTAACAGTTAAACTTTTAAATATGTCAATATTTACTATTCAACTAAGCTATTCAATGTTTAAATAAATTTTTAAGTCAAATATTGATTGCGTGAAGGTTCCTCGAAATGTTTTCCTAGGCGGACTGCTCGATTACTACAAGTGAATACTTTCAAAAGTTTTTCAAACTCATGGAAAATCACGTACACTAACTGTTAAATCAGTACTTTTATCCTTTGTTTTATATTCAAATCGAACCGCCCTTTTGTAATTCCCTTTTAATCGCTTTTGGAGCCACCTATATTTTTGTTCTTAATCTAACACAACGATAGTTGTCAAGTTCAGTTCTTCTTTGTATTCTGTCGAGACAAGTTGTACTTTTGTGTTCTAATAAATCTTTATTACTGGACAATAAACCTGAACAGTTTTCTTGCACGACCTCCTGGTTTTCCTGACAGGTTATGGGCCCAGGTCACGCGGCGCGAAATAAAGGAAACTGTAATAAGTTAGATTGATCGGAAATCGGTACGCGAGAGTGAAGTTGCGTTTGATTCTCGAACGTTCGACGAAGCAACCAAAATTCAAGATGGCTACCACCGCCATGACGCACATCGAACTTCTAACAAAGGACAACTTTGACACGTGGAAGATCCACATGAGGGCCCCTTCTCATAAAAAATGACGCGTGGGGCTACGTGAATGGCTCAAAGGTAAAGCCTGAGCCAGGCGAAGAGAACAACGCCGAAATAGAAGGATGGGAAACGGGCGATAGCAAGGCTATGTCGGACATTTTCCTGGGGATTTCATCCTCGGAACTGCAACAGGTCAAAGATTGTGTGACGTCGAGAGAACTTTGGCTAAAGTTGGAGATTGTTTACCAGTCTAAGGGCCCGCGAGGAAAGCGAACCTGCTGAAACAAATCGTCTTATAAAGGATGAGCGAGGGCGACGACGTTCGCGACCATCTGCGAAAATTCTTTGACGCTGTTGACTGACTGAGCGACATGGAAGTGCCGATAAACGATGACCTACTGTCGATTCTGTTGCTTTACAGTTTACCGGCCAACTTCGACAGTTTCCGGATTGCTATCGAGTCACGTGACGAGCTCCCCACTCCGGAAACACTGCGAATCAAAATCGTGGAAGAAAGTGACGCGCGAAAGAACAATGGACCAGTGCAGAACGCGATGGTAGCGGACAGGTCGAATCAACAGAAAACGGGTAAATCGGAGAAACGTGACGGAAGCAAATTCCCGTTCAAGTGCTACAAGTGCAACAAGCCGGGTCACAAAGCAGCAGGTTGTCGATCTAAGAAGAAGAGCGATCAGGACAAGACGAAGACTGGTAGCTTTACCCTGTACGCTGCTGTGGAATCGAGTGCGCCTGGTGACGAGAGTTCCATGCTGGTTTATTCGACGCAAAAACGGTGGTGTCTAGATAGTGGTTGTACCGCGCACATGGCCAGTGACATTGACAGTTTCGAGAGTGTAGATGAGAACTTTTCAGACTCATTGAACCTGGCCAATTCTAGCTCCACGAAAATCAGTGCTAAGGGTGTCGCGCAATTGGTTACCCGAGTGAACGATGACGATGAGACAGTTAACTTGAGTGACGTGCTGTACGTGCCGGACTTACGCATGAACTTGTTATCGGTCGCGAAGATCGTGGACAAAGGTTACCGAGTGACCTCTTGCAAACGTTCGGCGGAAGTCGTCAGCGAGAAGGATGATCGCGTGGTGTTGTGCGCGGAGCGAGTCAACGACTCGAGCGCTGCCGAGCGCCGCGCTTGCCAGCGGGGATCACGAGAAGTCCCTGATGGATTGGCACAAGGCTTTGGGTCACTTAAACGTGAAGGTCATTCGCGAGGCATCCAAAATCAACGTTCTCCGAGGACTTGATTTGAGCGACGACGATGCAACGGTGGAGTGCGAGGTGTGCATCAAGGCGAAGATGACACGCCAGCCCTTCCCCAAGGTCTCCGAGAGGAAGTCAGCTCCAGGCGAGCTGATACACTCGGATGTGTGCGGACCGATGCGCATGCAATCCAACGGTCACGCCAGGTATTTCGTCACCTTTATAGATGACGCTACTCGATGGGGCGAGGTGCGATTCTTGCGATGGAAAAACGAGGTGTTCTCGAGTTCCAGGCGTTCAAGAAGATGGTCGGGACGCAGCACGACTGGAAGATTAAGTGCCTGCAATCCGATAATGGCACCGAATATTCAAACAACCAGTTCGATGACTTCCTGAAGCGCTCTGGGATCAAACGTCGGCTAACCGTTCCGAACAATCCGGAACAAAACGGTATAGCTGAACCGAGGAACCGCACTCTGGTCGAGATGGCTCGTTGTTTGTTGATCCAGTCCAGTCTTCCTCCTACTTTCTGGGCAGAAGCAGTGTGTACCGCGAACTTTACCAGAAACCGCTGTCCAACTTCAGCATTGGACGGCCGAACTCCGTTCGAGTTGTGGATGGGAGAGGTCCCGGATGTGAGCAGTTTTCAGGAGTTTGGAGCACCGGTTTACTGCCTGAATCGGACCAAGGATACCGGAAAGTTTAGACCTCGTGCCCGGAAAGGAGTTTAACTCGGCCCCGCTGCAGATTCGAAGGCACTCAGGGTCTGGATACCTGAAGAGCGACGTGTCGAGATCTCACGAGATGTCCAGTTCCTGAAAACAACAGCAGAAAACAAGGTCGACCAGTACGAGGAGTTCTTCCCAGAACAGGCGGATGTTCAGCCAAACACCGAGCAGGATGTAGAGGGTCCTGCCACATCTTGTGCAAAATGCACAAGGCTCTATACGGCCTGAAACAGGCGGGACGATGCTGGTATCAGTGTCTGGACTCGGAGCTGGTGAAGTTTGGGGCGAGACCGACGTCAAGAGACGCGAGCGTCTACGTAAAGGACGCAGACAACGATCCACTGCTGATCGTTGTGTACGTTGACGACATTTTTGTCCTGTCACGTGATACCAAGAGGATCGACGGAGTCTACAAGTTTCTGAGCAAGTCCTTCCAGATCAACGATTTGGGCGACGTGTCATACTGCTTGGGAATTGAGTTTGCTCGGGACGAGTCGACGATCACCATGAGTCAACGGGGGTATGTGCTGGACATACTCGATCGCTTCGAGATGTCGGACTGTCGGCCAGTTGCAACGCCACTTGTTCCTGGAGTTGAACTGTCTAAATTACATGGGCATCGAAAAACAGATTGTTTAGACGATTATCGCTTTGAGGGAGAGTGTTAAATCAGTACTTTTATCCTTTGTTTTATATTCAAATCGAACCGCCCTTTTGCAATTCCCTTTTAATCGCTTGTGGAGCCACCTATATTTTTGTTCTTAATCTAACACAACGATAGTTGTCAAGTTCAGTTCTTTTTTGTATTCTGTCGAGACAAGTTGTACTTTTGTGTTCTAATAAATCTTTATTACTGGACAATAAACCTGAACAGTTTTCTTGCACGACCTCCTGGTTTTCCTGACACCAACTAAAGGTATCACTGAAAACCATGATAAAAAAATTTTTTCGGAAAAACAAGGAAATTGAGTCCAAATCGCCCTTAAAAGGATGAAACTATTGGAACGAGTTTCCCCATTTGGAAAAAGTCAGTGGCAAATTCTTATTAATCAGTTGTAACTAAAACGATGAAAAACTGATGTGGCTCCCACTCCAAAAATTTTATTTCACCCTCTTTAGGTAATTTTGAAGTAGTTTTTCTTCGTGAAAGCTTTTTTTAAAATTAAATTGTGAATAAAATATAAGTTTTCGCCATTGTAAGTATATTTTTCTTAAACGTTATACATAATCAGATGAAAGCTCTTCTTCCATATGATATACATAATATTTAGTTAATATTTCGGCCATGAAATGTAAAATTAAGAGTTTTACAAATCATCTTGATACAAAACTAAAAATTATTTAAACTATTTTGTTATGTATATATTTTAATTTAACTGAGGATTAATTTGTTCTTTCAATCAAAGTATCTTTCCATGCTTGATATACATGAATTTCCATTAATATTAAAATCGAATATTTTATATTAAACGTGCCAAAGCTGGCACGTGTTCAACGCATTAATTTATTGTTAAATTATTTTCGTCAGAACGATTCAAATTTTCTAATTAAAACTAATTGCAATGAACATCGACTGTATTGCCCCCAACTTCCCCTACTCATAACGAATTGAAACTGATAACACCACACCCAGGTAGCAAGCAATTTCACATATTCCATCAAAAACCGATTCGCTGCCTCCAAGATCTGCTTGCCTGGTACAGATGGCATAGCACGAATACATTTCGTCGACTCGGCGTTTCACAATTTGCCGTCGTTGTCTTTCTCACACATTTAATGCATGCTCGCGCCGACGTTGAAATGTATCGTGTGGTAGCCATGCCATATGTCGCATGTGAGCATCAGCCAAGCCAAGCACTTTGCAGGCATGGAAGAAACGTTCAACCTCGACTTAGTTGCTGTCATTTCTGAACGCCTGATATGAATTCTCGAGTGCTCTCATTGATGCGGTCAACTTTGGAAACTAGTGCACAATCGCAAAATTCGAACGTCTCACATCCTAAATACCACTGGAAGTTTAGAAAACGCAATGTGTGGCAGTTGTGGCGATTCTGCACATATGATTTTAAGGTCGGAAGTTGATTACAGTGGAAGGAACTGAGTCTCGTACAGTCAATAGTGAGAGCACAATTCAATATTATCACAATCGATTATAGATTTACTGCAAATGCTGTGGAAGATAATTGCAATAATGAGTAAAATATACAGGTTTTCGGGCTATGTGAATGCAAGAACTTCTTTTATGTAATATGCGCATCATGCTGGTAACAAACGACCATGTCCAATCTTTTCTTGCTACCATTGTGCATGGCGTATCGAAAGTCGATTCAACTTGACTTTCAGTCCGGAAAATGAAATTGAATTTAAATCCAATAAGAAAATTGTTTACACGCACGGATCATCCCAACATTAAGTATGAGCACTGCTTCCTCTACGGAGTGTCGAGAAATCGATTCCATTTTTAAGCTGTTGTGTCTAAACAACGGATGGGAACTTTTAAGTCCGCTGCAATATCCGGCGAGCAGAAAATTTAGTAGGCCTGCGTTGAATTCAACTGCTTCGTATTAGACTGATTTTGGTTTGGATCGTTCGGATTACAAACTGTCTCCACCTGTTTCTCGACTGAACGCTGCCGCTGGAAAGATTGAAGTGTGTGAAATAAGCATTCCTACCTCTCCACGTATGAAAAATAAATATTTGGTATGAAGTGTTTGTTGGTTTACGTATCGCACATGTAAACTAAACGTCTGGGGAAAATAGCTGATATGGTATAAATCATGAATATTTTCCGGTTAATTAAATGAATTATATAATTATATGTTGACAAAAGTGTTTTATGAGACTCAAAAAAAAGAAAACTGCATGCCTTTGATGATGTTAATGTTACATAACACCAAATAGGAGATGACTGTATTGGATTAAATGAAATTTTAACTAACTTCCAAGGGGAAGAAGGTTATCAATTCATCACGTATATTTTGTTGTTGTACTTTTTAGGGTTTTGTTAAATAATTTTACAAAATCCTACTAAAATCGCGGCCCGTCTGCTCGTGTGTTACAGCAATTTTTCTCGCAAACTAGATAAGCTAGAAACGGCAAACTTTGTTTGTAGGTGTAAAGTAGTGCTCTCTTCAAAGTTCAACTACAAACAAATGTTGTATGGGATTTGGGCTAAAATATTACTTTTTAGGTCTTTGTAAAAAAATTTTTTACAAAGACCTACTAGTTTCGCGACCTGTCTGTCCGTCCGTCTTTCCGTGCGTCACAGCTGATTTTCTCAGAAACTATAGAAGCTAGGACGCTCAAACTTTGTGGAAAGGTCAGAAGTGATGATCTCTCAAAAGTTAAGGCCTTGACAAAAATTTAAAAAATGTTTAAGGGGGGTCCCCCCTAATAACGAATTGGCCCTTAAAAATTTTTTTAATCAAAGGTAGTCGAGTGGGGTATTTAATGAAAGGTCTTGATTAGAACTTTTAGAATCTGAAATAAAAAAATCATTTGATGAATAAGGGGGTCGAGGAGAAGGCAAAATGTACCCAAAATTTGTGTCCCCCCCCTCGCGATTGGACACCTTTCAGCCGAAAAATCTGAAAATTATCATGAATGTGGACCTTTATGAGTACAAGGACAACAAATACCTTAGTAATCGAAATTCACTCAACTTTGTTAATAATAGTATGATTTGGAGATTTTACATTTTCGCCCATAAAATCAAAACGGTACCTTTAAACTTCTTGAAATTTTGCAATTATATAGACTGACATAAGATATATATGTTCACAAAATTTAATTGAGATCGAATCATAATCAAGTGAGTTATAGCCATTTCAATTATATGGAATTACAACAACGATAACACGTGTTTATGGTTCATATAGGGTTTTCCAATAAGAGATGTTATTTTGATATTAAAAGAAAAATGCCATGTTTTAAATGAATGATCGGATGTTTAGTTCATTATAAAGAAGAAGATATGCCGTTAATAGCAATAATTAACATTGAGCAAATAACCTCTACGACACGCTTACAGGACCATATCCTCTTCATGAAATTTTCCATAACCAAATCGCAAAGTGGCTGCCCTATGTCCTCGATAGCCTCACGAATTTCATCTTTGAGATCTTGAATTGACGCTAGGTTATTGGCATAGGCCTTCTCTATCACGTGGCTCCAAAGAAAGAAGTCGCAAGGTGTTAAATCAGATCTATTCAAAATAACACATCTTATTGGGAAACCCTATATATATATATTTAAAATTGACTTAGGTACTTTTATTTTCTTTCAATTTTCATGAAAATTTAAGGAATAGTGTTTAACTTGAACATGTTCAATCGGCCGAGCATTCAGAAAAATCATTTAAGCTAGATTAAAATGGCGGCTGCAATGTGCTTATGAAAGAAACTGTGCATCTTTTGTATAAATTTGAACGATTTCATATCTAAGTATTGGATGAATAATTCAAGTTATCGATTCACGCCATTAGAAAACTTGCTTCTAACCCTAGAATGTTTGCAAAGACCTTCTGGTAGGAGCACTCTCCTGCTTACTCAACTTGTTGATGCCTAAAAACGAGTCCCTTCGCTTCAATTTTACTTCTTATTGGGAATCAGTTCTAATTTTTGAAAAAGTTACACCGATTTATAAACATAACACTATTTTCCTATTTAATAAATAAATACAGAAGAAATTTTTGCATTATGTAATCGCAAATTACGGTCACAACGTTGTCTTTCTTAGTAGCGCATTTGTTTTTAATACAAAAAAGTATTGTCCCTGAGCACGCGCCTCATGTTATAAAAGCAATCTCTCATGATATCTCCTAGATGCCGTTTTCTTGGAATATCGTTATCAAAATTATAAGCTTTGAATCTCATTACAGTTCCAATAGCTATTTTTGACATAAATCAGCTTAATTAAAGTAAAAATATTTTTCATTTTGTTCTTAACAGAGAATGAAATCCTAACCACCTTGCGTTTCTATGTGTAAATAAACATTAGAATAAGTATATTAAAATGTAATGTACCCCATTTTGTTTGGTTTGCTGTAGCTCTTTATACAAAAGATAGCCACTGTACGTGTTGAGTACGATAGCCAAAACAGTTGCTTCACAGTCGTTGGGAGAGGTGCGTATATTTAATGCCGCTGAGTTACCGCTGTCGTAAGGTAGTGCTGACGAGATTTGCATTATTATTATTCTATACACAGTTATTTGAGTGTCTGTTTTGATAGTGACAAAATGTTTGCGGTGTGTTTTTCTATTTAGTGCACTTATTGTAGGTTTAGGGACTTTGCTTCAAAAGGACTTCAAGTAAATACCTGTGTAGCGCAAGCGGTACACTGATGGCATCCGAAGAGCCGATATTACTAAAGAAATAAAAGACACGCCAATTGTAGCAGGGTGCTTCAAGAAGGATCAGAGATCGACTGTATTTTCCAATCACTTTTACATTGCCTTAAATACAAATTCTATGACCTAAATTAGTTGCTTCTAAATTCCTTAATGACTAATTTGTGAACAAGACTTCTTCACGTGACCAATGTGTCATCAATACGATTTACTAAATTGCTAACTCACAAATGCTCATTTTAAATATTCATACATCAACTATCATTTACAAAACATTATAATAACCCAATCGCCAAGACTATGAATGAAAATTCTGTAGTGTAATGTAATACAATATCTTTAGCCGTGCTTCTTGCATTGTTGCGATATGAAGCTTAGTACAATGCAAAAGGGAAAACATTTTATGATGGAAATGTACTGTAGAGAACATTTCTTGTGATCTGAGATATGTATACATGCTCTGAGTTCAATGTCAAGGCGTTTGTGTACGGAAATGAATTACCGTCAAATGTTTTAGTTTTGAATGACAATGATAATGGGTCAATTTCTTTTAGAATATGAATGAGTGAGTCGTTAATTCTAATTGTGTTTATTTTGAGATAGTGTATATTTTCACACTTTTAACACTTTTTACGATATAATCAAATGTTTACAGCTGTGTTACTGCTACACTGTGTTACTATAAAAAGTAACGCTGTTGTTGCATTGGTAACGCAGTTGTTTTAAGTGTATTTTTTAAGTATAAACGTTTTCAAAACCAACATACACATAAATTGTGTCTTTTTTTAAGCAATAAACTTAAACACTAAATGGCTTTGAGACCCACCCACAGAAAGGTAACGTCACTTTAGGCTTAAGTTAAAACTGGACCCCATAAAAAATGCTGAAGCCAAAAGAAAACACCTTGAGAGGTATCACGCAAAAAAAAACTTGTGAAAGATATGCCAGCGCTAGAACATAGAGCTACTAAGCGTAAATGGAAAACTGCAAAAAGAAACGAGCTTCTCAACAAATTATGGACATTACACGCCTTCCACCTCACGTTCAGGAACTCCAGTTTCGCCTAGGTCTATAGGCCGAAGGCAAATACGACGACACCGATCTTTATTACATACAAAAAATCTGAAATTGCAGGGGGAACTAGAAAAACTGACAAAGAAGTATAATAAATAAAAAAAATGACACCAACGAGCTAGAAAATCAAGCAAAGTTTCTTAGCAAAATAAATATTCTACGCTATCCAACGCCACCAAAGATCATTACAAAAGCTTAAAGACAGTAAGAGAAAAGGTAGACTTGAAACGAATTTTTCAAGGAGAAGGCGTGTCAAAGTCAAAAATGAAGACTGCTATTGTGCGTGAGGCTTAGGGCATTGATCGCATGAAGCAAAAGCAAACTACCTCAAAAACAACCATTCTGATTGAGAAAATCAAAAAATTTTGGATCGCGACGCTGTTTCTAGAGCCACAGCTGAAAAACGAGAAACTGGAACTTATAACAAGTTGAAGTAGCAGGAGAGTGCTCCTACCAGAAGGGTATTGTAAAACAATTAGTAAATCAAAAAGTACACTCTGCATATCAAAACTTGACTAATATACAGATTTCATAAATTGAATTCGAAAAATTATTATGGTTATTATGATTTTAAACTCAAAACCATTTTGTTTCCAATGTTTGGACCCCCATCGCTTAATGAGTCAGATAACACATCAATATTACAAACCATTTTTAAAATTTTTATCAAAATTCCTACATATTTGTAGTGTCTAGGTCCGTTGCAAACGTGTATCTCCCTAGTATCACGTGTTAATGTTGTTGTAATTGGTAAATATTCAACCGGCTGTAATTAAGCTGTTTATAGTTCAATTATTGTGAAATTTTCGGGATACATACAGTTACTTTAAAAAAACTTAAATTGTAGGTTTTGGGAACTTTAAGGGTCCCATCTTGACTTGAGAGGCAAATATGTAAGATTTATAAAATATACTATTATTAACAAAGTTTATCGAATTTCGACTTCTGAGGTATTTGTTGCCCTTGTGCTCCTATAGTCACACCTCTGTGATTTTTTTTTCAGATTTTTCGGGTCAAAGTTGAGGGGGGAGGACACATAATTTTCGTAGATTTCCCCTTCCCCTACACCCTCAAAGCAAAACTTGTCGGTTTAAGACCTGTTTTGAAAAGTTCTTATTAAGACCTTTCATTTAATACCCATATTGTCTACATGCGATGAAAACTGGTTTTTAGGCGCAACTCCCCTATATGGGGGGACCCCCCTTAAAGACCTTATAAATTTCTTTTCGTGGTGAAACTTTGAAGAGGGCATCACTTCGCACCTACCTACAAAATCTTACGTTTCTAGCTTATGTAGTTTGCGAGAAACAGTGGTGTGACACACGGACGGACAGACAGGCCGCGATTTTAGTTTGTAAAATGATTTTACAATACCCTAAAAATAAAAAGTGCAAATTGATATCTACTGAATACCATGAAAAACCTTTATCGTTCATTCAAAAAGGAGAACCCTGACAAAAGATGTTGTTATTCATATTTCATAAAACACCGGCCATTCAATGTAAAACCGCCTACAGTTGCTGGTAGAGACAATTGCCTATGCAAGACACATACTAATGCGCAGTATATGATAAATGCTCTCTACAAAATCATGAACATTCCTCAGCCAAACATGAACAACTATATCGCAGGCACAGTATGTTCAAGATATGACCAAGCTTGCAGGACTAGTAACTGTCACGACTGTAAGCAAAAACAAATAGTGTACAATATACATAATGATCTTGATGTAGTTGAATGGCCTCAATGAATGAGGGAATCGGAAACGATCGAAAAGTCAGGCAAAAAAGTAAAAATCACAAAGAACGTTAAAAATTTTTTTGAAGAGCCTGTTTCCGAATTGATAGGAAGGTTTAATCAGATATCAGTGTATTTAAAGAAACATTATAACATCAAAATACAATATAAGAGTTATCGAGCCGCTATAGATAATTTGAAAAATGACGAAACTATTCTGCATATGAATTTCAGCGAAAGCTATAACTATAAACATTTTGAAGAGGTGTAGTCCCATCACTTTGCCGGGTCACGAAAGCAAATAACACTACACATTGGAGTTATGTACACCAAATCTGAAGGACAAGACACACCAACGGTAATTTCATTTTGTACCATATCCAGAAATAACTCCTATAATCCTTCCTCTATTTTGGGCACACCTGTATCCAATTATTAGCGCCATAAAAGCTAACTCTTCTCACATAACTACAATTCATTTCCTCTCCGATGGCCCTGCTACACAGAACCGGCAGAAGCAAAATTTTTATTTCATATGTTCTAAAATATTGAAAGACTACAATTTCATTCGCGTCACATTTTTTGAAACTGGTCACGGAAATGTGGCCGCCGATGGTGCTGGTGGCTATCTCAAACGCACTGCAGATGAAAAAGTAGCTGCTGGTTCGGATATTTCTGATACAGAAACCTTTTATCACACCCTAAAGGAGTTGAGCAAGGTCCGTCTGTACTCAGTGACTGACAGTGGCATTCAAAATATTGAAAAAACTATTCCTAAAAAACAGGTGCCCCTCCAGGGTACTATGCGTGTGCATCAAGTTTTTAGTGATTCTCCAGGTGAACTTCAATACACAGAACTTTGTTGCTTTTGCCGAAGAGGTTTTTGCACTTGCATGAATCCAAAAATATACAAGACAATTCCTGTTCCAGCTGTTAACACATTTAGTGAGAAGAATTATTCAGATGGATTGAACGAGAAAGACGTACTAGCTAATGTATCTAATATCGTTGCTGTACCTAGAAAAACTTACTACAATACGGTTTATTCCTCATCTGCTAGCTCTGACGACGAGCCTCTTGCAAACCCCTATATGGGGAGACCCTCCTTAAACACCTTATATATTTCTTTTCGTGTTGAAACTTTGAAGAGGGCGTCACTTCACACCTACTTACAAAATCTAATTTTTCTAGCTTATGTAGTTTGCGAGAAAAAGTGGTGTGACACACGGACGGACAGACAGGACAAGATTTTAGTAGGGTATTCTAATACATATACAATCAGCGAATAGCACAAGAAAAACAGTAAATTTTAAAAGGTAAATACATGAGAGAAAATTAATCATTATAGTAAAATTCAATAAACATCTCATTGTAATCGAGTTTTATGTTCATACAAAGTGGAAGGCATAGGACCAAGACCAAGAGTGTTGTGATTTCGAGGCAAACGTACAAATGCGAACTACTCGTAAGAAAAGTTTGCGTACGTGCAAATGGGACACTACGGGATGCATCAGACTACGACTATTTAGCCGCACTTCTGTCGCAAGTTACACATGGTTAAATGGAAGCCCGCACACTGCGATTTTCGACAATTTTTTCCAGGTCGGCAGTCACAGGAAATTGCGATTTATCCTAAAACCAGTTTAGTAGGTAGTTTTTATGATACTCGCGCAGGCGCACATCATTTGGACATTTGACGCTGACGTGCATGGAAGTTTCTTGCATAGCGCACAAATGAGTTGGCGCATGTGTTCCTGGCAAAGACAAACTTTCAAATGAGCATATTAGTTCTGCGCATGCCAGAAGTTCCTTCGGAGATCTTGTCGCAGTGTGTCCGTATTTGCGTCTAAAAATCGCTGGTTACGACTATAAAATCGCAATGTGGCCGAACCCTAAAGGTTACTGAAGTTCGACTGAAATGCTCAGAAGTAAAGACTGAGATGTTATTACACAAAGTAAGCAGCAACAAATTGTGATAAAGATCGAGAGGAGAGCAAGTGTAGGAGAGATAGACGTTCACTATAGGAAACATATGGTATATGAAATTTGAAGAGAAGAGATCTTGTAAATCTACGTTGTACTGACTCTAGAGCATCAATTAAGTAACGCTGATAAGGACACTATGCTTGAGCACAGTACTCTAATTGACTACGAACCAGTGAGAGAAATAGAAAGATACAAGAGGAAATGTTGGTGAAGCCTTTTAGAAGCAGTAAAATAAAACCAAATGACATAAAAAACTTTTAGAAAAAAAAGAAAACCGACTTCGGAATGCCCTAAAAAGGATGAAATAAATTTTTTGGAAGCGGTGCCATATCACATTTTCCCCCATTCTTTTGTGATGGTGCAGATTTTGGAAGTATCTATGTACAAATGGGGAAATTGATTTGGCACAGCTTCCAAAAAATTTATTTCATCCTTTTTAGGGCATTCCGAAGTCGGTTTTCTTTTTTTTCTAAAAGTTTTTTATTTCACCCTTTTTAGTGGCAAATTTTTTCATTTCAAACCATTCAAAACTCAGTTTCTTGAATACATTGTATCATGTTCTCGTATATTAAAATATAATTTTTTACTGCAATGCAAAAACCACTACGGCTAAAATCTGCAGCGTTCACAGGAATCGAATTTAACTCTGGTACATTTAATCCATGATCTCATCAAAATCTACCTTGAATTTAGATTTCATCATAATCCAATATGAATTGAAGCTTTGAGAAATTTTCGAATTTTGAACTTTGCATAGCCCGCCATTTTTATATTTTGACCTGACCCTGAAGTGCTTTTTTATCGTTCAACTTTTTTCGACCTTTGAGCGACCGCCATTTCGTTTCAAATTGTTCAAGTTTGGATTTTTTTTTATCACACAATTGAATAAATCTTTGTACTAGTTTTGATACAAACTGGAGCTATACTTTGGCCAGAACAGAAATATTGCTGAAAATTTGGAGATAATCGAAGCAAAAGCACACACATACACACACATAGCCATATATATATATATATATATATATATATATATATATATATATATATGATACACATATATATATATATATATATATATATATATATATATATATATATATATATATATATATATTTATTATATATATATACAAATATATATACATATACATCCATACGAACATATATATATATATATATATATATATATATATATATATATATATATATATATATATATATATATATATATATATGTGTGTGTGTGTGTGTGTGTGTGTGTGTGTGTGTGTGTGTGTGTGTGTGTGTGTGTGTGTGTAGACATATGTATTTATACATGTAAACATAAGTTTTCTCCACAATCAATCTCAAGAAAATAACATAAAAAGATCCTTCTTAAGCGTATCACTCGTTTACCTTTATTCGATACTCATCGCCTTCGTTTTTAGTTAAATATGGCACCTAATTTTTATGAAAGTTTCAAGAAAATCATACCATATAGTTCAATGAAAACTCGGCTATGCATTTTCATCTTCATCTGTACACTTATGATCAATTATAGCAGGAAATGTATCCCTTTTTAGGTTGTGATTAGCGCCGGTTTTTAGTATGGAAATCATTAATTTTAGATTTCTGTGCATATGTTGTAATGTAGATATAATATTAACCGGAAGGTAACAATTCAACTCTATAATTTGCAATCACTCACTCCTTATTATTTCTTCGGGAAATTTTATAATCCTATATGTAACGTTTACGTCTAAGGATGTAAGCAGGATCCTATACCAAGCTCATTAGTAAGCAAAGAATGAATGCGGAAGAGAAAAGCATCCTGAAATGTTCCCTTTAACTGTTGTATTTATGCCACACTTGGAATTAATTTATTGGTTATTTCCGGTAGAAATGATGGACTAAAATGTACCGTTTATGCAGAAAATTAAGGATACTGATCATTTTTACCATCCGTCACCAAAGGACTCGGTATCTCCAACAAATCCTTGCAGAGTGCCAACTAATTGGCACTTTTCGTACGAAATATCATTTAAATTTAATTTCTTCACATCAATGTATCATATTTAACTGTTAATATCTACAGGTCCTTTGAAGGATTTCAATTCTGTTCCGACACATTTTAGCTCAATATGTTGTCTTTCATTTGAAACCTCTACAATCAAAATCCTTACACGCGTCGATCAGTTATGCTGAAAAATCGGGATGAAAGTCGGAATTTTTTTAGTTTTAACGGTAAAAGTCCTTTCCCGTTACTTGAATTTTTTATCCTTTAAACGGGACCTAACTGGAAGAAAGACGTATCATTTGCCAAAAACAGGACTCTTCTATCTATCTCCGTTTAAAAGTTATGCATGAACATACAAAAAAAAAGCAAAAAAAAAAAATATACGCAATGAATTGATAACCTTCTTTCTTCTGGAAGTCGGTTAAAAATTGTCTGGCTACACCGATTTTCAGGTGTAAATTATTTGCAGTTAAGTAATGGAGGCTTATAAACCAATTTGGCAACGACGTAATTCCCGATTGTTTCAGCTGTAGTATGATAAGCGAATCGAGAGATAACACTTGAATGGGTGGAGACATAATGCAAAGTTTCCGCAAATCAGCAATATCTGACGAAACAACGGAACCATGTGGCACTATAGCATGGTCAGCTTGCATCATGATTCCCGGTGCCACTTCAGATGCAACCAAGGAGTTGGCAACTGCTTCAGGTCTTTGAGAAGATAAAGCCTGCTGACGACAACTGTCGACTTTCTCATTTCTAGTTTTGGCATGCTGTGTCGGTGAACTCAATGAACCATCATTTAAGTTTGTCGGACAGTTAATAGAAATTGCTGTGTCGGAGTTTAAAGGCTGATCACTTCCAGATTCCAGTTAGTTTGAGATGTCTGATGCTTTTGGTGACACCAAAACTTGAGCAGCGTCTGTAAACTTTACCAACGAACTTATTTCTACATCGGCAGCGTCAAGCATTTCTTTCAAATTAGTAAAAGATTTTGATATGCCTTTGATTGTGTTTTCTGTCGCACGCAAGCGAGATAAGTAACCTGACATCAAGTGCTTACGGCAAGCAGAACAGAACCAATACAGTACTTACAGCATTTTGGTAATCTATTATGAAAGATTAATTATCACAGTTCTCAGTTGATAATTTTTTTTGCTTTGGCACTACAGCCTCTTTGGGGCCTTTGCGTGCAGATAGTTAGAGTATTTCATTATCTTGGTCGAATATATTGACACTCAAGAAGGTGATAAAATCTGTACCATGCTTTGGGTTGTGGTACGCACTGATTTTAAACAAATACGTATCATAACTGAACGGGCTTGTAATTCGTCCGAAGAATTACTCGAAATAAATCTCGTCGTCACTAACAAGGTTCAAACCAGGGAGCTTTGGCTTCCGCAGTAAGAACTCTAACCATTGCACCACGCGGACTATATCTCGGTTGATTAAACATGCTGTAAAATTTTGAGAATACTTGTCCCATCATAAACAGAGATGCTCCCGTTTTCAATATTTAATTACTTTTCCTCCGACCCAAAAACAAAAATCGAATAGCAAAAGGACCATAAGGATCATTTGAAGACTTGCTGTTACCAGAATGAAGACAAGGAGAATAATTTTGGGCCTTATATTCGACCGAATTTGATAAGTTTATGTTCATATTTGGAATGAAATTTCATACAATTTATTCCAAGTTTAATCTTAAAGGTCTTCCTAAGTTCAGGGGCAATTAAGGATCAAATCAGATTGGAAATTTTGACTTGGGACTCAATGCTCAAGGAAAAAGATGTAGAATGCACCATCTTTGCTTAGATTAGATCAGCACTTTTTAGAACACTTGGACTGAAAAGTAGCTAATGGTTGTGTTGGTCTACATTTTGGACCCATATGCTTGTTTGGTATCTATATGCCTGCCAACTGAGATGAGGCTCTATAACCATTTCCATTTTTAAATTTCATCGTACTTTGCAGGATCCTGAATGTCTTAGCGGACAAAAGTTTTTCATTTTAACTTTTGCCTAGTGTTAAATGAATTACTCCATTCATTTTCGGGGTAATTGTGCAATTCCTACATTTGATTCGGTAGTTTAAATGCATTCTTTAGATTCCCACTTGAAAAATTCCGAATGCATAACAATACTGAAGAATAAAAACCGTTTTTCTGAATTTTTATAAAATAAAAGCAATTACTTGTATTTCAATTAAATATTCAAAACATTGACTAAACGAATTTCAAACTATATACATATTTCTTTAATTTCAGGTTCCAACGGGCATGCACAGAATACGGTGTAGCAGATGTTGATTTGTTCCAAAACCGATTTGTGGGATCGTAAAAATATTGCCTTGGTTACACAAACTATCTTTGCTTTAGGACGTTGCGTACGTAAAATCGAATATAAGCTGATCTTCAGATGTTTACTTTTTCAATTTTTTTCCTTCCTCAGACATACAAACACCCTGAATACCGTGGACCCCATCTAGGGCCACGCCCAGCCGAAGAAAATCGTCGCGACTTCTCTGAGGATCAATTGCGCGCTAGTGAGGGCATCATTGGTCTACAAGCTGGAACTAATAAGGGTGCATCACAATCTGGTCAAAGCTTTGGTGCATCTCGCAAAATTTTGTTGGGAAAGTAAACTATGCTTGTTTACTAGCCGATCTCTGATGAGAACAAAGAAGAAGCGGAGTTCGTTTGTAGATGTTGAAAGGTGTTATTCCAGAGTTTTTATAAAATTTGATATTTAAAATTTTTGTGTAACAATAGTAACTAATTTATACAAGAATTTTGTGTTTGAATTGTAACAGCAATATGAAAAAAATTTTTGCAAATATTGTTTGACCATCATTGAATAAAACAAAATTTTCAATATGGAGTAACTTTTGATTTAATTTTGATTATTTTCACACAATAATCCATTTATGAGCGATATAATATATATATATATATATATATATATATATATATATATATATATATATATATGTATATATATATATATATATATATATATATATATATATATATGTGTGTATGTATATATATATATATGTATGTATATATATGTATATATATATATATATATATATATATATATATATATATATATATATATATATATACATATATATATATATATATATATATATATATATATATATATATATATATATATATATATATATATATATATATATATATATATGTAATGAAGTTACTACTTCCTTAAACCATTTTGAATTCTCCTGCATTATCGTACTTGTTGGTAAGGTAGACTTTTACAATGCGAAATAAGATTCACTCACATGTAAATAGAATTTGAGAGTTGACAGCCAGAATTTATAAAACAGAACCAAGCGATACTTCTAAAACTAAGATATAAAATTGTGAATAAGCGAAATTAGTGAATAAGTAACATTGAATGTTGTTTCTTTGATTACAGAGAAACTATTCAACTTATTTATTTGCATCTGCGTAGATAGGTTAGAAGCCAAGCATTATAAAACAACATTATAAAATAACATCCTCGTTAAAATATTCCTTAAAATGTATAAACTGAGGTTTGAATTTACAATTAGATCATCTTTAGATGTAAAATCGAACGTACTATTGATAACCTCAATCGAGACACAAGACAACCGCATCTTCAACTTACTAATATAGTTTCAGCCAGTGAATTTACACAAAGAACTTGCGTCTCTTCCAGCTTTTAATAAAGTGAAAAGTTCATTAACAAATCGACATCAAGTAAGACAAATCTGGATAACTTTGACAAGTGAAGTAGCCAAAGTGTATGTAGATGTTGATGGAAAGATACAATTCAACGAGTATTATTTAGAAGAAAGAACAGGATCTAGCTCCAGCCGATGCCAGCACTTTCGACGAACATCTGGCTAAAATATTAGAAAAACTGGTAGAATTACAACAAAACAAGAACAGTAAGAGTTTACCAAAAGTGGCGGAGCAATTCATGATTGATAAATTTACAAGCAAAAATTCAAATGCTTACCAGTGGATGATTGAATTTGAGAAAGAGTGTGATCGATTAAAGATAACGCAAGACGATAAAAAAATCATGATTTAAAATTATTGCTAGATAAACCGTGCACAGACTGGTATCAAAGCATGACGATAAAATACTCAGTCGAAGCTGAGTGGAATAAATGGAAAAAAGTTTCATCGAAACTTTTGCAAATAAAGGTTGGAGTCCAATTAGATACGCATTGTCGTTTATGTACCAAACAGGAACTTTGAAGGATTATGCAAGAAAGAAAGAAATATTACTTTTAGAAGTTAGGAAACAAATTGATGCATGTACGCTGATTGACCTAATCGCTGCTGGACTACCAAATTTTGTCGCAGATATGATTGATCGAGAAATTTTAAGGGAGGCTGAAGATCTTTACAATGAGATTGGTAAGCTGGAACACTTAGTATATAAAAAAACATTAGATGGTAAAAAAAGCAAAAATAATAGTACTCGGGGAAAAATTGAAAAAACTTTGTTCTATATGCGAAAAGAAAAGTAAGATTCCATCCTGAAGCTACCTGTTGATTCAAACCTGATGATAATAAAATTAAAAACGTAAATAACTGTAGTAATCGAGGAATTATGGCTCAAAATGCCATCGCAGCAACCAGCGGAAACTCATGTTCAATTGCAACATATGCCAGCTCAGTCATCCAAAAAGACCGATGAGAAAACTCTGAAACCGATTCATTTAGATGACAGCAGCATTAAATCGAATAAAGTCGATGAAATTAAAAAGCCAAATAAAAGTAACAAATTGGGGAAAAAAAGATTCGTCGAAGTCACAATTATATAGACAACAGCAGCAAGTGCAGCATGCGTTACAACAAAACTTAATGCAAAATTGCTATAGACTTTCAACGCCTAGTGCTGCTAGCTACGGATACAATAATTATTTACATCACCATTTATTAAGCAAACCCCAATTTCCAATTGAGAATTGGCAAAATTTTCAGTATTTACAAACAAATCCTCAATACATGTCGTACCAGCAACCACAAAATATTCCACTTCTAAATAAATTAAATCAAATGGATTATCTGAATGGGATTCTTAATAAAGATAACAAAACTGATATTTCATCACCTCCAGTCTACTATAATAACACACAAGCACCTGAAAATACATCGTATGTCAAAGAAAATAACGATATTAACGATCTAAATCAGAATGAAAAGGTCTTTGATAAAAAGGATTTTTATAACTGATTGTGATAAGCAAAAGTATAGAATTTACATTTCGTATAAACGATACAACTAAAATACACAACACTCACTGTACATAAAAATAATGTTACAGCAGAGTGTAACTGGCATAGCTTTAGCCAGCATATTGCAGGAGAAGCAATTGCAAACGGTAGAGCAACAACAAATGCTTCGAGCACGGCAAATGCAACAAATGCAAGGGACGAATCGTTCGGGAAACTGGCTAAGCGAAAAAAAACGAGAATTGCACGGCGATCGATTGGAGATAGACAGGGAGTCAAGTTGCAACCGCGAACGCGCGTGGACGGAGGAATAGCAAGAAAAGCGAACAAATAGCCGCATTGAAACTTTGTGAAATTTTGGAGTAAAAACAACTTGACTTGAGTGAGTTTTCAACGCGACCTAGCCCCTGAAAAGTTTTTGAAAATCTTAACAAGAAAAGATGAATAGAAACGGAAAGTGAAAAGAGCCAAGTGTGTGATTATTACTCTTTCGTGGAGCCGGTAGTCAACGGATATGTGATAGGAAGAAAAGCTGGTGCTAAAAATTACAAGTGAAGAGATAGGAGTTCAATTAGAAACCGTAAAGTGATTATCAAAGTTACCAAACTTGAAGAATAACGAAAAGAAGAGAATAGAAAAAAAAGAAAATAAAACAAAAACAAGGATAAAGCGATTGTGATATACAAAGTGAACGCGGGATTAGTGAAAGTTAGCGGTCACCAAGAACAACGGGTTCAAGAGAGTGCGCTATTTTGGGAAGGTTGTAGAAAACGGTTGTGTGAATAGCGTTTGCACTATTTTGTTCGCCCCAAACGCTTGCAAAGTCCGACGAGATAAAAGGTGTCGCTTGCTTTCGAAGAAAAGATGCAATTCGGTGTTTTGTGGTGCTCGCCTGTTTTGTGTACGGAAATCGCGAGATTTTCAAGTGTACGCTCCGTTTGTGGCGGTTTTGTTGCCAATTGACGTAGACAAATCATCTTCACGCGCTCTGTGCTTTAGTTGCTATACTCATTTCGTGAGGTTGCATGGACGTTGCAACCACTTTTCCGTTCTCATTGGCTACCACGCACCATATGATTGCTTTCGCAGCCTTGGGACTCCACCGCGTAGCAACGGCCGGTGCTAAACGAGGAACGCCGCTGGGCTTGGATAAAAGCATTTATGAGACTTCTGATTTTAGTTTTTTTTATTAGAGCTCTCAAATAGCTCATGAGTAGTATTCGGGAGGCCGAATTAGATCGCATTACTTTCAATATTTATAGTCCAAAACGTAGATTTGTTGTCGTAGTTTATGTAAACGTGTCGGAGATAATTAGTGGACTCGGGAAAAAAGAGCGCGAAGTGTTACTATACATAAAAGGAAAAAAGGAAATCAAAAATAATATTAACACCAATTTGCAGGATTTACCCGCCCCGAATACGAGCGCTCGTAACAGGAGGTCGTGGTAAGTACCCTTTCTTTTGTTCAAACACAGAAAAAAAAGGAAAAAAAAGGAGATTTCCTTTTTTTCATGTTTTATTTTATTTTTCCTCTATTGAATGATGCCAGCCGTACATTTGGTGCTTTGACACCTAAACGAAGCTCGTTTTTTTTTGGTTGTCTTTATTGGAAGAGCGCGTAAATAGAACCGACCCTAGCAGTATATTAGTGAAATATTTTCTCCATCACGGGATAAATGAATTGAATTTTAAAAAATTTGGATAAACCTTGATACCTTAAGTTTTGTTTGATAACGTAAATTTGGATAAACTTTGATACTTTTAGTTTTGTTTGATAACGTAACTTCTGATAAACCTTAATACCTTTAGTTTTGTTTGATGAATTGTGTATCGGCGAGGATATTTGTAATATATTATAAAATAATAATGGTTGAGTAACCTGCAATTGTTGGTCTTTCCTTTCCAAAGATTCTGACCGGGTATGGGACCCGGTACGGTGGCAGGCTGCCCCTAAAACCATGAGCCAGCCGCCGGGTACAAGTTAATCTTTCTGTTTCAGGTGACTTTTTGGGTTGAGTGGCCCAAGCAGAGTGCCTTTTTATGGCATAGAGTTATGCAATCAAATTGTATAATTCTATGGCATAAATTGGTCACCGGGGTACTCCCCTTCTGATGGGAAAGTTCATACAGTTCAAGTTGTATGAGTTTTCCACTCAGAAGAGGAATACCTGGCCACTTCAACAAGATATCTATGGATTTATTCCGGTTGGGTGGGTACGAAGGGGCTCCACCACCACCCGGTTGCCCCTCTTTCATTTGTGAGCCATGAATTTCGTTGGGTAATGACGAGGTCACCCCAAGTTCGCCTTTCTTTTCAGGTTCCACTTGTTCTCGTAACAAGTTCCATTCGCTCTGTGAGGTTATCTACAATTTTTGCGACTTCGGTCGCCTTTTGAGCTGTAGTCCAATTCGTGAATGCGAAATTTTTTGTAGTGGGTCCTCGTGCTGGGGAAATGAACCCGCCCCACGACAACGCAATGCTAGCCTGCCAGCGCATTCACGCGTCTCCAGACGAGGGCATTCTCGGCAGATACCGACACCTTCCTCTGCCGGGGCAGCAGAACATCGCTGCAGTCCTTCACGGGCTCATTTGAACATTTAATTCACTACATAACGCTAGACTAGAATTGGAATTAAACTTCCAAGATCCAAAAAAACTAATCATCCCTCCATTAATCAAACTCAAAGTATTATTAAATGAAACGTTGGAAGTAACTGGAATTTATGACTCAGGTTCGAATGTCTCATTGATAAATGCGAAAATCTTGCAATTAAAATTGAAAGATGACAACAATAATACGACAAAAAAAAGTTAATTTGAGAACGATTAATGGTGTTAATAAAACAGATGGAATGATAACGATAAAAGCAAAAATTATGAACATTGAAGAAAATATTGATGCATTTGTCATTAATAATGAAAATTTTAAATATGATTTTTTGATAGGCTTAAATTGTATAAAAAAATTTAAACTGATTCAAAATGAAAATTTGAAAATAGAACAAAAGGCTCCTCAATTAGCAGGTAAAGATAGTAAAATAGAATGTGTGGAAGATAGTAAAGATTCTTCTGTTTCACTAAAGGAAAAATTAAAAATGTGTTTGCATGATAATGAGAAATGTCGGATAAATTTTAATGAAAATGTGAATCTGGATGATTTTGAAATCGTTATAAATCCTTTAGAAGATTATGAGAAATTAGAGATAGAAAACCGTGACAATAAATACAAAAGTATATTTGCCAAAGATAAATACGACATTGGAACCGTGAAAGACTATGAAGCAAAAATTGATTTAATTATTGATAAATGCTGCAGCAAAAGACCATATAGATGCACGATACAAGATAAAAAAGAAATAGAATTACAAATTTCAGAACTGCGAAATAGAAATTTAATTGAAGAATCGTCCAGTCCCTTTGGCTGCTCCAGTAACTCTGGCCTTTAAAAAAGATGAAAACAAAAAATCAAGACTCTGTATAGACTTCAGGGAATTAAACAAGATTATTGTCCCACAATCACAACCGTTTCCACTAATCGACGATATAGTAGCGAAAACTAGGAATTGTAAATATTTTTCGACCCTCGATATTAACTCAGCATTTCGGTCAATTCCATTACAAATTCAAGACAGATACAAAACTGGGTTTGTGACTCAGGAAGGGCATTTTCAGTGGACATTTCTTCCTTTTGGATTGGAAACGTCACCGGCAATATTTCAAAGAATACCATCAAATATTATAAGAAAAAACAATCTCTCTGACTGCACAGTCAATTATATTGACGATATTTTAATATTTTCAAAGTCGTTTGAAGAACACATTGAGCATTTAACAAGATTATTGGATGCAATATTAAAGGAAGGATTTAGACTGAAATTATCGAAATGTAAATTTGCTTTAGATGCGGTTAAATATTTAGACCACATAATAAATTATAATTCAATTTCACCAATAAAGGATAACTTAATCTCTATCAGAAATTTTCCAATACCGAAAACACAGAAAAACATCAGGCAATTCTTGGGTAAAATAAATTTTTATAACAAATATGTACCGAGAATTTCAATCATTTTAGAACTACTTCATAATTTATTGAGGAAAAATCAAAAATTTATCTGGACAGAAGAATGCCAAGAAGCATTTGATTATTTAAAACATTTTTTATGCACCCAACCAGTTTTAGCCATCTATGATCTAGACCTACCAGTAAATATTTATTCTGACGCAAGTTTTGCAAGGTGTCGGAGCAGTTTTGAAACAACCCCAAAGAAACGTAGAAAATGAAGAAATTGAAAGTGGCTCCTTTTTTTTTAAGAAAATTGAATGGATCTCAAAAGAAAAAAAAAAGCTATTTACTTAGAATGTTTGGCTATAAAAGAAGCGGTGAAATACTGGCAGCACTGGCTTTTGGCAGATCATTCACAATTTACACAGATCATAAGCCGTTAGAAAAACTGAACATAAAAGGAAGGACGGATGAAGAGTTAGGCGATTTAATCCACTATTTATCGCAGTATGATTTCGACATAAAATATTACCCAGGAAAAAGAAATTTAGAAGCAGACTGTTTGAGTAGGAATCCTGTATTAGACTCAAATGTTGAGGACGATTATAACTTAAGGGTTGTAAATCTCATATATTTAAACAATATTATAGAAGATCAAAGAAAAAATGAAGAAATCATTCTTAGAAAAATTAACTAATATTGAAACAAAAAATAAAAAGAGAAAGAAAAAATTATATTAGCGGAAGACCTAAGCAAAACGATTATAGAAAAAATACACAGAAAATTTTGTCATATAGGGATAAAATTAATCCATTTTATAAAGCAAAAAATTTGACGAAGAATATTATAAAAGTATGCAAAAACTGCGAAGTTTGCATAAAAAATAAATCAAGA
Source organism: Odontomyia ornata (assembly GCA_963969285.1). Classification (NCBI taxonomy): domain Eukaryota; kingdom Metazoa; phylum Arthropoda; class Insecta; order Diptera; family Stratiomyidae; genus Odontomyia; species Odontomyia ornata. The sequence continues at coordinate 416,596,307 of OZ017738.1, read as the reverse complement.
GGTCAAGATAAATATGGTTTGATGTCCCAGCTAGGTCCAGCAGAAAAGCCGTTTGAAATTATTTCAATGGACACAGTTGGAGATTTCGGTGGCTTGAAATCAACAAAAAAATATTTACATCTTTTAGTGGATCATTTTACCCGATTTGCTTACGTCTTGACATCAAAAAACCAAACTGCATACGATTTTATCAAACTAAGTCAATGCGTACCAGATAACAACGACATTGGTATGATTTTAGCTGATCAATATCCTGGTATAAACTTCAAGGAATTCAAAAACTTCCTAGATGAAAAAATCCCCGTTGGCAGCACCAGCCGGAAAGGTAAATTTCTCGTATGTAGCGTAAAGTTTCGAAAAAGAATTTGGCTTACCTACTACTAAACTTCTTTCTGCAATTTTGGTAGTACCACATGGGTATTTATTAACGTAAAAAAAATCTGGCCACCTTCGTTTTTAGAAACCTTTTATCGGGGCGCAAATATTTTGCTAATTAAATTGAGTTCCATGCGTATGGATTACATATTGTTGTAAACATATAAATACCGGTTTCGCCCTTCTCGCATCTGCTGTTTACACAGTTCACAGTGGTAACCACACAAAGGCTTAAATAGCTCGAATAGTTAATTTCAAAAGATTTCCATAAAAGTTTAATCAGCACTTGCATTGCCATTAATATATGCATTTCAATTTTTTTCTGAACTGTGAGGGCCGTCATTTCGATTTTTATTGAAATCGGCTGCTAAAAATATTAAGCTGTAAATTTTCGACTGTTTTATTTGTCATTCGATTTGCATAATCAAATTAAATTAACTTGCCTTAATAACTTATAATTTCAAGTTTCAACGGAATCTGTTGAGAATCTTGGCTGCTAGAGGGCTACAGAAATAAAAAAATTGTATGCCATCCGCCTGTATGGGGAGACCCGCCTGTATGGGGAGACCCCCCTTAAATACCTTAAAATATTTTCTTGCACTGCAAATTTCAAGAGGCACCACTTTTGACCTACGTAGAAAATTTCCTCATTCTAGCTCATGTGGTTTGCGAGAAAACTTGTTATGACGCACGAACAAACGGGCGGAGGGACGGACAGACAGACAAGTCGCGATTTTATAATTTTTTAGGGTATTGTTAAAAATATTATACAATATCTTAAAAATGATCTGGTTTATAAGTTCTTTCAAGTAACGTCATTTAAAACGTTTCCATGAAAAATATTCATTATTTCAGTTGGCACTAAAATAGCGAATTGCGCTTGCCTTCAGACCTTTGGGGGCCGCCATTTTGAATGCATGCATTTGATTTTGGATTATTTTAAATCTTCGTATGCTAGGACCTCATCAATCAATGTACTATCTCGTTCAAATAGGAGTTTCACTCTAGACAGGGCAAAATAATTCAATTTTTAAAGAAAATGGCAGCTAAAAATATTAGGCTTTAAATTTTCGACTTTTTTATTTTTCATTCAATTTTAATAATTTCCTGCGAAATACAAGAACATAGTACAGGGACTCATAATCTCAAGTTTCATCAAAATCCGTTGGAAAATGTGACCGCTAGAGGGCCACAAAAACATGAAAAAAACGCATATTTAAACGGCTGCCATTTTGAAATTTGCACATGCATGATCACCAAAATATCAAAGACTGTAGGTGTAAGTAATCTTGAAACCAAGTTTCATATATATCGGATCAAAATTGCAACTTTTAAAAGCCTTTGAGATTTCGACTTTCAACTGGCCGCCATTTTGTTTTTTGCAACCTGACCTCCAGTTTTTTTACGTACTTCTTTAGATACTTATAATTTCTATCAAACTACCGAATTTCATGAAAATCTGTTGAAAGCTTTGACCACTATTACAACAACAAAATTTTGCACGTTTTTCGACCTTTGAGCGGCCGCCATTTTGTTTCTGCCATACCGACTTTGGATTTTTTATTGTGAGATTCATCACATACTTCAATGAACCCTTCTACCAAATTTCATCCAAATCGGAGCTACACTTTGGTCAGAACAGAAATCGCGATTTTTCGTCTAAAATGGCCGCCATTTTATTTTTGCCCAGCCGATATAGCTGGTTCACGAGCATAACCGAGACAATTACTCAATACACTTTTCCTCAAAATTTGGTGAAAATCGAAGCAAAATTGCAACCTCTAGCGTGGTCACAAATTTCGTTATATCCCATATATATATATATATATATATATATATATATATATATACATATATATATATATATATATATATATATATATATATATATGTATATATATATGATGCTCTCGGCAATAGGTAAATTTCTCTCGAGAAATTTACCTAAAAACATACCACTCGTGTTTGCTGCAAGACATGCACCATTTTCCAATGGTCTAAACGAACGACTAAAACAAACGCTTGTAAATTCGTAGCACTACAGCCCCTCTCGGGCCTTCGTTTAGAGATGGTTAGAGTATCTCATTTTCATGACCGTATTGATGCTCCCGTGTGCCTGCTCAGCTATGATATGATCTGATTAAATATGATCTGATTAAATCACCACTGAGTGAACACCCCTAGTCTATCCGAAAAATCCCCTAAACTAAATCACGTTGCTCCCAACGAGATTTGAACCTGGGACCTTCGGCTTATGCGTTCATGCTCTAACCACTACTGGCTGGCCGGCGAGATCGTGTGATTTGACTCCTTGTGACTTCTTCCTTTGGGGATTTTTGAAGAATCGTGTTTACGCTGATGCTCCCCAGACTACTGAAGCATTAAAAAACAATATTCGAGCCAACATACGCCTAATAACGCTGGAAATGTGGGAAAATGTCATCGAAAATTACAATCGTCGTTTAAGCAGCACAAGGTGCACATATGCCCGAAGTAATGTTTCATATTTAATTGTAAGGGACCAAATTTTCATAATAAATACACATTACAGCTCAATCTTTGCAAAAACTATGTTTTTTTTCGACAAAAATGTGTACACTTGTTATGAATCGCCCTTTGTATATATATATATATATATATATATATATATATATATATATATATATATATACATATATATATATATACATATATATATATATATATATATATATATATATATATATATATATATATATATATATATATATATATTTTTTTTTTGCCCTGTAATGATTCTCTTCAGTTTTTGGGCTGATAAATGATATAATCAAATAAATGAATGATTTTTAGGAGTTTGCCAAATTATTTTGAAAATCCTACAAGCTTCGTCAACTCGTGACCTGTTGGTCCGTAAAGAAGTTTCATATGAATCGAGCGGTGGTACTAGGCACTCTGTGTGCAGTTAAGCAGACATATCGGTCTTCTATTGTAATTCTGTCTTCTCTCTATCTTCTAATAATTCTTTCACTTTCCTAAAAGCAATCACAAGCATTCTACATGGCTCTTCGTGAAAACACCAGCTGTAAAGTTAGGAAGTTCCACTTTCCACTTCCTGAGGGCATAGTCGATGGCCTCAGATTTCGATAACTTCACTCTTTCACTTGCACGCTGACTATTATCGAAGACACACGCGGCATGGTAAACACATGTAGTAGTAAATATTAAGTGTATTCATTTTGTTCTAGTTTTAATAAATATAATATGTAATCAAATCGTTTTTGATTGTAATTGAAGTTATTACAACTTGGTGACCCTGTGTTCAAGTGAGCACCAAAAACATTAGTAAATTAATTAGAGTGACATCGCGGAAATCTAAAAATAGAGACCAGTCATATACTTGCAGAAATTGTGCCCAAGACATAGACTCCAAAAACAAATTCTGAGTTTCGACGCAGACTTGACGAGGACTTACCACAGCGAACAGATCAAACGCGCATCGAAGCTGCACATGATTTAAAACTTCCACTATTTTGAGCCAAATGACCTGCGCTTTGGTCGCCCAAGTAGGAGCACAATTTGCTACACATCGCGACCTTCTGGCAAACGTGAAATTCGATTCCGTTATTTCAAATTTGTATTTCAACATTTTGTAATTTGTAGCTGACATCATGAAAAAGCCACCAGGACTCACCAGGTACAGCGAATTGAAACGACAACTGATTGCGCGTTTCACCGATATGCCCGAAAGCAAATTGACCAAGGTTTTAACAGATGTGGAACTAGGAGACAAGCGTCCACCACAGTGTTAACGCAAAATTCTGTCACTAAATGGAGAACACTTGCCAGTGTAGGCACTACGTGCATTGTGGTTACGGAGATTGCCGCCGCGAGTTACAGCAATCTTGACAGTGGCTAGTGATTCCGAAATGAAAATTTTGATGAAAATGGGTGATCAAATTATGGAAGAATTTAATGCCGCGCCACGACCAACAGTATCCCTGATAAAACACGGATAGGTAGGCAGACCTACCTTCATGTTAGAAGGGTTTTGTATTCAATTTACAAAATGCAGTCACCAGATCGAACGAAACCAAGAAACATGTCAAAGACGATTTTATTGGAGAAAATATGAAATTCGAAGAACATACTATTATTGACAAAGTTGAATGAATTTTGACTTCTGAGGTTTTTATTATTGTTATACTCATAAATAACTCCCTTGATAATTATTTCAGATGTCCATTCGTGAGGGAAGAAACACACTTTTCATGTATTTCCCCCCTGTGCCCCCACTGAAGCAAAAACTGACAGTTTAAGAACTGTTTTGAAAAGCTCACATGAGAACTTTCATTTCATACTCATATCGGCTACGTTTGATGAATTTGTTTTTTCAGGGGCCACTCCGCTGTACTGCTATCATAGATTCATGGCCAATTTTTTCGAATCCTACAGTGGTTACAAAGCCCTTTTGCTAGGAGCTCTCTCCCGCCTCCTTGGCTTGTTTCAGTATTAATTGTAGGTACTCATCTTCAGTCATTCATTAAATTGAATCAAGTGTTCAAAGCATGCACCTTAAACGTTGAAGTTGTGAAAAAATAGCTCAAAATTATTCAATCCGCATTTAAAACAGCCACTATTTTGTTTTACGATTACTGATACTACTAGCTGAACCTATTCTCAAAGATAATCATGACACCTATCATTCCTGAAATTTTCATGCAAATTCTAGCAAAACTGTAGTGTCTGAGTCGATAAAAAGCGCATGTTGTTCCGTCGTAGCCATATGTTGCCATAGTAATAAATGCAGCGCATATTGTTCCATAGTAATACAGGAAAATTCAAATCGCTATAACTTCGCTCAATATGATTCAATCTTTATTAAACTTTCAGGGTAGATCAATCTTATAAATAGTCATCGGTTTCATTGAATTTAAGGGTACCGTTAAGATTTTATTCAAGAAAACATAAAATCGATAAATCATACTACAATATTACTAACAAAGTTGAGTGAATTGCGACTTCTCACGTATTTGTTGTTGTTGTACTCATCAAGGCCTACATTCTTGATTTTTTTTAGATTTTTCGGATCACCGGTGTCCAATCGCGAGGAGGATACCAATTTTTCGTGTATTTCCCCTCCCTGTGCGCCCCTCGAAGCAAACTTTGTCAAACTTTGTTTTGAAAAGTTCTCATCAAGACCTTTCATTTGATACCCATATCGGCTACCTTCAGTGAATTTTTTTTTTCGGGGGATCACTCTCCTATATGGGGAGACCCCCATTAAATACCTTATAAAATTTTTTTGTAGTTGAACTTTGAAGAGAGCACCACTTTACACTTACACACAAAATTTGATGTTTCTAGCTTAAGTAGTTTCCGAGAAAAACTGCTGTGACACACGGACGGACGAACGGATGGATGGACAGACAGATGGACAGATGGACAGACGGACAGACAGGACGCGATTTTAGTAGGGTTTTGTAAAATTATTTTACAAAACCCTAAAAAGACGACAATAGTGTTACAGGACAAACCACATTGAAAAGGTTGATGGAATGACTTAACGAACTGGAAGTACATGTACGTAGAAGCAGAAGTTGATCTCGTTCGATATCCCGATCTGGTGAGAAACATGATGCAAGTGTCTGCTACTATCGCCGAAAATTCGGTAGAAAAACAAGGAAGTGTCATGAACCGTGTTCCTTTATAAATTCAAAATGTTGGAAACCTAAAGAAACCATTGTCAAATTATTTGGTCAGCGATGGCAGAAAAATGCATATCCGCTTGTCATTTACCGATAAAAATACCGAAATAACTTTCTTAATCGGCACGGGTGCGGACATATCAACGCTACCATACTCAAAAAGCTTTAAAGGTGCTGCGATGGATTATCTTCTTTTCGCTGCCAACGGATCGACCATCAAAACGTTTGGCGAAAAATTATTACTACTGGATTTCGGACTCTGCAAACAACTCAAATGGACATTTTGCATTGCAGAGATATCAGGACCAATTACCCGTCTTGATTTTTTGCAATATTTCAGCTTCTTAGTTGATCTTTGACGAAGATATTTGGTAGATGGTGAAGAAAAATATAGAGACCGCAGCTTGAGTTGTTCCGGCAATTATATCTACAATTTCAACCATATTAAAAAACAACGAATTCTACGAAATACTCGCTAAATTTTCCTCCATCACAAATCCGTATGCAACGACACACGGGAAAGAACATTCAGTAAAACATCAGATGGTTACACATGGAACGCCAGTTTCCGATCACCCTAGACGCTTAACACTGGAACAATATACTGCAGCACACAAAAACTTCGAGCATACGTTACATTTGGTAAAAAAAAATCCAAAATGGAGACTTTGTGACGACTACTGCTGTTTGAACGCCAGCACATTTCAAGATCGCTATCCGATAGCTAACATTGAAGATTTTGCAAACAACCTGTGTAGAAAATGCATATTTATGACTGTCGATTTGATTCGTTCTTATCATAAGGTTTTCGTGGTTGACAATGACATCCCAAAGATCGTTGTGATCATTCCATTTGGTTTACTTCAATATCGTTACATGCCACTTGGGCTGAGAGACGCTGCACAGACCTTCTAGCAGTATATAAATATCGTGCTTCAAGGTCTAGTCTTTTGCTTTGTCTAATTAGAGGACATGTTGGTGGTCTCAAAAAACCCAGTGGAACATACGTTGTTAGCAAAACTATCTTGTTATGTAATCAAAGTGAATGTGAATAAAAGCAGCTTTGGAAAAGACAAAGTTGAGTATCTGGGTTACCTTGTCATCAGTGATGGAATTTAACCACTTCCAGCGAATGTAAACAAGTACTAACCGCAAAGAAGCCGAAAACTATTTTTGAGCAGCAAAGATATTTGGGACTCTTGAATTTTTATCGAAAATTTATGAGAAATGCCACCGAAATATTACAACCACTTAGCGCCCTACTAGGAAAGAGCAAAAAAAATGATAAAACGACAATAGTTTGGAACGAAATCACAGAAAAAGCGTTTGAGAGAAGTAAAAGCTTACTCAAAACTACAGCCATTCTTGCTCATCCCGTGCAGATGTTTCGAATTTTGCCATGGGAGCGGTATTGGAGCAGCATCAAGAAAATAGTGGAAACCACTTGGATTTTTTTCAGAAAAATTTTGCAACGTGCAAAAAAAATACTGTATGTAAGACCAGGAGCAATACGCTTCACGATAAAGCATTTTCGAGAAATGTTAGAAGGAGAACTTTCGTTATAAGAACGGATCATGAGCCCCTTACGTTTGCATTTACACAGAAGTTGTCAAAAGCATCACCACGTCAAACACGAAAATTGACTTATATATCTCAGTTTACAACTGAAATAATATATGGACAACATTGTACCTGATGCTCTATTTTACCTTGAAGAGATTACGGCCAACGCTCTGGATCCAAATGAAATTGCAAAGGAACAACAACGCGACGAAGAATTTAAAACCATCATCGAAGTAGAATCCTCTCCACAAATCAAAAGATTTCCTGTTGATACTGATCACTTTGTCTATTGTGACGTATTAACGAGAATTAGGAGGCCAATAATACCCAGGCTGCTTCAACGGCAAGCATTCGACTTTGTTCACCGTTTGGCCATCCAGGAATAAAAGCTACAGAGAAACTGATTTGAAGTCGTTACGTGCGGCTAAAGATAAATCAAAACATTGCGATATGGGTAAAAACCTGTGTCAGCTGTCAACGATTCAAAATCAACCGGCATATGGTACAACCTCCAATGTCATTTGCATTAACAGTCAATCAATTCAATCACGTGCATATTGACATTGTGGGGCCGTTGCCTATAGCACGTGGTTATAGATGTATAGTAATGAGCATCGACAAATTTTCATGCTGGACGGAAGCAACGCTTATCACTGGCATTTTGGCTGACACGATGGTGATAGCATTTTATGATGGCTGAATAGTGCAACTCAGATCATCATGCACAATCACCACAGACTGAGGCAGTCGATTCGAGTCATCTTATTTCAAGCGCTTACAAAATTAATAGGATCAAAAAACATCAAAACAACAGCATATCACTCAGGTACAAATGGCATGACAGAACGATGGAACAGAACATTAAAAGCCGCTATCATGTACCATGAAAAAACAAACTTGATCGATACATAGCCAACCGTGTTATAAGGATAGCGCACCGTCTACAAGGAGGAAATGAACGGCTCGCCAGCCGGAATGCTTAACGGTGTAACGCTGTAACTGCCTGGGGAGTTTTTCGTGAAGAACAAAGTACCGAAAGATTCTTTAATCATCTTGGAGAAATTCAAACTATATGACTAGGGAGTTGTGGAGCCACAAAGCTCATTACCTGTTGCATGTTCTGTTCACATGAACTAGAAATAATAGACGAGATAGTACGAGTACTTTTTTCGCCTATCTTATTCATATTGATACCATCCATGGTAGAACAATGGAATGCTCACTCTTCACGTGCCTGGAACTAGAAGAGGCAGTCATGTCAATGAAAACAGGGAAAGCTCTAGCAGCACGCAGTTGTTACTCCATTCTCCAACAAATATTTCTATTAGTAAAATATAAGATCGAGAATGCCTTTAACTACACTAGCTGGATAGATACCTCGGACGCGAACCTTCTTTTTAAATTTCAGATTTTGAGGGACTACCTGACGGGCAAGATCGCGGTAGAATGATAGTGACACTAGATGTTGCTCTAGAATTCATTTTTTCTTGTAGTTGTGAGGTGAAAGCTATTTACAACCAATGTGTGGGGCTCCCAGGTACGCAATATATCTGGGCTGCATACTAAAACCTCCCCTGTCAACCTGAGAACCTAGCCTCGATCCGTTTGATAGATTAATTTGAGTTAAACCTTGTTTTGCTATGCCATGGGGTACTTTCAAGTTGGCGGATCCCTCCTCTAGCAGGAGGGGAGGAAGGAAGAGGGATTGCCATAAAAGTGATCCCTTAAGCCAGATAATCATTCAGAACTTTTTTTTCTTCTTCATAGCACCACAGCCCCTCTCAGGTTTGGGATTCCTGCAACATGCACCTCCAAATATCTCAGTCCTTTGACCACATCCTCCAATTTTGAAATCCAAGTAGCGGTGAACTGTCTTCATCGATCTAGTCAGACAAGCGTTTCCTCAGTTTCCAAATTGATATCCGGCCTTAAGTTCTCCCCACGAATATCTTTTTGGGTAACCAGCCCATTGTAGTTTCCGCAATCTTACAATCGTTGAGACTTCAGGCTCGTCAAAAATATCATAAAGCTTATGCCTTTATCTTATTTGCCATTAGTCCCCAAATAGTTCTATATATTTGCGGATGCTTGGGGTAGAGTACACGTTTCACATCCATACTATAGTATAGGTCTTATCACAGATTAATATACTTGGAGTTTTGTTTCCTTGTGTATGCAGCACGTCTTGAAGATCATTAAAACTGAATAAAATATTTTAATTGCAAGCTGCATTCTTTGGCGTAATTCGTCCCTTTTATTACCAGCTCTCCTTATTTTGGCGCTTTTTAGGGCTGTCTGGGCATAACATATCCCATGGTTCCATTTTTCAACTAACCCAAGCTTCTCCCCTTTTAGATTACCCAAGAAGAGCTCTCTTGTTTCTTTGTAGAGGTTTCAGTGCAGCTTGTCCCATCTTTTGCATGCAAAAACGTGTGGCAGACATCGTCTTCCTCTCTTACGCAAAGTCTACAGTTGAGATGCCAAGGCTTATCAATCTTATGCAAACAAGGCTGAAAACGCCCACCAATCTTATGCAAACAAGGCTGAAAACGCCCATGTCCAACCAAGAGCTGGGTCAGAAAGAAGTCAGTCTTACTATGCATTCTATTAAGCCTAGCCTCAAATCAGAAAGAAGGCACGCAATCCATCTTCCGTTCCTATTGTCCATCCAAGATGGCTTCTAGTCATTCAGTGAGCGTTGTGTTTCCTCTTGGGTAACTGTCTCTCTTGTGTCTTGGTTTTGATATAGGTAGATAGTATGGCACTCTATAGTAAGGAGGGCGATAGGCTTCACGTCTTCGATGACACTCACCACCACCAAATCTGAGACTATTGGGTATGAAGATACAGTCCTTAGTACTCCTCTTCTCTGTATCATAGGTTTTGATCCAACAAGAGCTTAGTCCGCGCGGTATAGTGGTTAGAGCACTCACCCCATAAGTCAAAGGTCCCTGGCTCAAGTCTCATTGGTGACAACGAGATTCAAGCCCGTTCTGTTATGATACGTTCTAGTTTAAAATCAGAAGGTATCGCAGCTGGGTGGACGGATACACGGCCAAAGCGTGGTGGTACTATCACCTTCCCAGGTTGCCGACATATTCGATCAAGAAAATGATATACTCTAACTATCTCTAAGCAAAGGCCAAAAGTGGCTACAGTGCTAAAGCAGAAAAAAGGACTTGAAAAGGGGTATTCAGCATATCCAGAATATCCACCCATCGAACGGAGTTAAAACCATTCCAAACGTCAAGTGTCAGCAACAGAGTCTGCCATGGCTTGGTTTGACTGTGTGGCTCAACCATTTGGACTGCGCTTACCACCTCTGAAATAGCATGGGGGACCGTCCTGCTCTAAACTGCTTCTGAGGAGATGTGTCCCTAGCAGCACCCATCGCGTCAGTGAGTCTTTCCTTGATAAATTTCTATTGCGCTTTCCCATTCAAGTCTAGCGTATATAACGTGTGGTATGCTGATGATGATCTGGGATTATACTTCCCATTGTTGATCAATACAATCCCTTTCCACAGGCAGGCGTTAAATGTGCTGAGCAGCAGCTCAGGACAATGGCGAAAAACATGCTGCAGCAGCTCAGCTGGGACGTGGGCCTGAAATCTTCCTTCATTTCAATGATAGAACTGCCTTTTCCAGTTCCAATAATGTGAAGGGTGAACATTTGACTGCGTCAACATGGATGAAATGGGCGAAGAAAAGTGCCTGCACTATTTCATCCATCTATTTGCTTCATGTATGTAGGGTTTGTGTAGGACACCAAGCTTCCGCATATTTACATTGTCTACTCGATCTTGCCAGTAGCGAGCTTTATTGCTATTAATCAGTTTATAATAGTCCATACTGGCTGACTTATCTCCTGCTAACCGGTTGCATGCCTCATTTGGGATCCGCGCCCGTTGTGATTCATGCCAAAGTTTATGACATTCTCTTCGGCTTTTTAGTGAGTTTAGCCATTCACTCGTACACGGGAGCTCTCTATACCAAAGTATCTTCAACGGGACATAGAAGCACTGTAGGCAGGTGGTTAAGTTCAACATGGTTTGAGCTACTAGCCTTAAAGTCCCTGGTAAATCTTCCAGCATGGCGCACCTGTCGTGAGCACCTTGATGAACCTTTTACAGTTAATCCTTCTAATGTTCCACCCAATCATGGAAGTTCAAGAGCACGGGTATTTGAAGCCACTATCCCAAATCTTAGGCAAAACATGGTGATGATCACTGGCTTAGTAGTCCTCTAATACTTTCTAATTGTGTACTTTGTACAAAGAACTCCGAGGTGGATGGCATATCTGGTATGGTCCCTTCACATTTCACATGGTGGGAAATTGGGGCATTGCCAGTGTTCAGCATGATGAGCTATTTCCTCGCCACCTTCTTTAGAATTTTCTTTTGCCACAGGTCAGTGTGAGGCATGCCCCATTTGATTACTTTAGCATTGAAGTTTCCCCCAACAAGCGCTTGAGACGGCGCCCTCAAAAGCATTAAGCTTGGCTTGGAAAGATAATATTGGTTTATTTGACGCTAGGTAAATACTATCGAATGTAGCTCGCCACACCGATCCCACATAAAACCATCCTTCTGTCCCTTCTGTCATTTTGTCAGAGTACGGTAATAACGAGCTTCTGTCGTGGTGCTGCTCAGTCAGTAGCAAGATTATGGCTTTCATGTCCGTCACAAGGTACTCATTCAAGATTTGGACAGTTATACTGCGGTACGAGTTTATCAGCAAGATACTGTTCATCGAACTTCTACTTTTACCTTGGCTACAGCTTCCGCGAAAATTCGATACTATCTTGTTTCTAAGACACGCTTGAAACCCAGCTTTGGATCACAATTCTTGCAAAGGTTGCAGTGTGCTACCCCCGTACATCCTTTTGTTGTATGTCTGATTTATTTGCATTTGTAGTATAGGGAACTTCTATTGGGTCCCTTGCATCTCTGTGTGGTATGGCCAAGGCATCTCTGTGTGGTATAGCCAGTAAAGAAGTATTGCTCTTTGCTATAACCTGCAGTTCATCGAAACTATTGTTACTTTACCTTACTCAGCAGTTGTTCAGCACTATCAGCACTATCTAAAATCTTTGATCTAACGTTTTGTGCCCATTATATGCCTCCTCTTTTTATCTTTTATCCCGGCCTCTATTGATTGGACTAGAGGCCATTCTTCTTTAGCCTTCTGCTCTTGTTTAGCCTTCTACTCTTCTTTAGACTTGAACTAGCTCCACCGGTAATGCCTAATGCATTCAATGAGCCTGTTGTTTACACCTTTGCTAATGTTTTTTGCGAGTAACATTCAGACTTAATTTTCTTCAGAATACTTCCCACTTTTCAAATTTGCCATTCTATCTCATAGCATTCAATGGCTGTTGTGTTTTCCACCCTTCTCTTTGGAAAGAGGTTCTCTGCTCCAGTTTTGGATCGAATGCTCTCGTTATTCGACTATGTCAGCACCTGAATGCCGCAATTATATTCAGCTAAATGCGAATCTCTTAGCCGTTTTGTTCAGTCATCCATTTCTCTTGATTCTTTAAATCTTTAGTGTCTAGTAATGCCTTTAATGCCTCAGTCATTGTTGTTGTTGTTCATAGGTGCAACATCTGTTTGGTCCGGCTTCAGAGCCGCAATCTCCATTCGTACGTGTAGTCGCTGTTTTGGTCACATGGTTACATTTGCAGGGCAGGGAGGCCATGTGAGGGTTGAGATTGGCCTCTATGAAAACAAGCGGTCGGAGTCAGTCCAGCGCTGATTGGGAGCCCGTATAAATCGAACGTACTCTACCAACTCAATGGTGCAAACTTCTACTCCGAGGCCTGCCAAGGTTTTACCGATACGGAGACGGTATGATACTTAGATTGAAGCCATTCACCTTGGTGGTAGCTTGATTTGCAACTAGGTCAAAAATATCATATCCGCCAGCCCAAAACGTTAGTTCCAATTCAATATCCTATTTGTAGTCCAGAGATCGTTGCCAAGTTGAAATGGGTAGAGGAACCTCATGTTTCCTTACGTAAGTGGGGCGGCACCCGCCAAAGCGTTCTAGCGTCCAAAGATACTCTTATCAACCAGCACTCCCCTCGCGGGGATCCATCCTTGAGCCAGACCTGTGGAACATATCATATAGCACACAACTGAAAATACAGCTGCATCTAATTGGCAAAGCGGATGATGCTCTGGCGCTAGTTTGCGGACGCGAAGTCCAACAACCGCAAAGACTAGGTGTGCTAATCCACAAAGTGAGAGACTGGATCACAATTCACGAGTTCAGTTTGGAGTAAATCAATGTGGCCATCTTGACAAAGAACAAAATACCCAGAGTAAAGAGGAATTGTATCAGGGAAGGCTGCTCAAATAAAAGTCAACAGGCGTTGAAAATTCTAAACTGAGTTTCTTTGAGAAAATCAGGACAATGACTAACAGGGTTGCTTTTTGCATATTGGTTTTGTGCCAACATAAGAGACGCAATCCAATTTTGATATGTGCCATACAGTATGTGCTACTATACAGAGCGAAAATATGGGGCAATGCCTTGCATAGTTTGTAGTGAGGAGTAGGTATAAAAATGTCCGTGAAAGACTGCAGCAACGGTCTGCTGCCTCGGCAAAAGAGGATGGTAAGATCCGCCGAGATTAGCTTTGTCTGGGGACGCGTGAATGCGCTGGTAGGCTAGCGTTGCGGTGTCGTGGGCAGGTTCTTTCCCCCAGCACAAGGACCCACTACAAAAGAATTTCGCATTCAGGAATTCTCGGGTCTCAAAAAAAAAGATCGACCGAAGTCGAAAAATGTAGGTAACTAACTGAAGGTGGAAATTGCTTGTTCAGAAAACAAGTCGAAACGAGCCAAAGCAGACGGACTTGTCTCGTTACCCAACGATTCTTATGGCCCACAAATAAGAGTGGGGCAACCGGATGGATGTGGTGCCCCTCGCACCCTCCCAACCGGATCAAGATCCAAATGTTGACGTGGCCATATATTTCCCTTTTGAGTGTAAAACTCATACAAACATACTTTGCATGAGCTTTCCCATCAAATGAGAAATATAGACGTGACCGATTTATGTTATAGAATTATTTGATCGAATCACATAGCCCTATACTATAAAAGGGTACGCGAGCGGAGGGCCTTTCAACCCGGCAAGAACCCCTGGTAAGCAACAAAACGGTGGAGCGCGCCCGATAGCTAGCCCATATTAGCGAAAAAAGCCTTCCATCGTGGCGGGTCCAATACCCGGTCAGAAAGGCAGAATGGAAAGTCCGAAGGGTAAGTTTAATCACTTCATTGTATTAATTGAATATCTTTATAAACAATTCATTATCTTTAGATTAAATCGATTCGTGGAAACTAAAACAAAAATTCCCGAATTATAATTAAACAGATTTGTATCGGTTATATAGAAGGGAAGTTAATATTAATAATAGCAACACTGTTAACTAAAATGTACCCTGAAATATAAATCAATTATTTGTAGCTGCAATTGCTATTATGTATTAAGACAAATGTTTAATATAGCAAATTTAGGAAAAAGAAATGAAACTTAAAGGGTAATTACCCATCTTCCTCGACGAGCGCTCGTAAATGGGGTGGACACATCTGTAACTTTTAACACTTTAACTTTCACACAAAAAAAAATTTTTTTTTACTACTTTAATTTACACAAAATGATGATATCTTTAGGTTGTGTCCCTGCATTATGTTTTTCCTTTGCACGAATTGTAACTTTTATGTATAGAAAAAAAGTCACGTTATGGAACGTATACTTATGTGCAGCGAAATGAAATTCGCGTCATTGTGAATAGGGCAGACGTAAAGACGCGATGATAGAAGGCGCCACTGTTCAGCACCGCAACAGAATTACACTTTTCAAAAGTCGATTACCATTAATTCTTCCCTTGAAAGAATTTATATGCCAGTAATATTCGCGGACACACTCAAGTCGATTGGTTTGGAAAGGTGATACAAAAGCGCAAACGCAGAGTGACGATACGATTACGTTCTTGAATTCCAACAAAAAATTTCTTCAGTGGAAGCAATGAACAGCGTTCACTATCGCGATTTCAAATCAGGAATCAAGGGAATTGCACTGATGATTTAGATCCTTTCCACTTAAGTGCACCAAAATAGCTCCCCGAAATTAATATGTTTGTATTTAGATAAAAATCTCAGTAGTCCGTGCAATATATGTACGCCAAACACCGCACCGCGTCCAACCGTTGGCAATGCACAATCCGTAAATAAAAGCGACTCAATAGAACCGCTAGTGATGATAATCGTCAAAATACAGTTCGAAACAGACTCTGCACAACATGTCATATTGCGAATTTCAATTACAAATTACTTTCGAAATTTCGATTTGGGATATTTCACATTCGCTTAGCTTTTACTTTGCTTTTCTTTATAAATTATATTTCACAATATTTTCCACAATATTTTCAACACATATATCAATCCTATAGCACTAAAATCCAGTAATCCAAATAATAGATGCAGCGAAGGCCGTTTTTATCCAATCGTTTGCGATCCACAAACAGTTAAAACTTTTAACGAAAAATATGTTCCGAATTTTCCACTTTAAGAATTAAAAATCTTTAACTGAATTTCTTTTCTCAAGAGTAAGACGTTGTTGTTGATCCGCGGTAGGAATTAACACTCTCTCCGATGTGATCACGGTTGCGATCAGCAGCGGAATCCCACCAATCCTCAAAATTATCTTGCAGTTAGCTGGATCGAGAACGAATCTCCAGTTAACGTGTATAAACAGGTTCCCTTTGTATTTCTCAATCTCCACTCACACCACGTAAACTTGCCTCTGTCAAGCTATCATTTTTGTTTCTGGGCGTAGATTTGCCACTCAATACCACCAGCTGTTGACAAACTGCGTGATGTTAATGATTCACTTCGTTTATGTTTTGGGAGAGTGTCCGCTTTTTTACAACAATTCACTGCAGATGATGTTGTGGTTAATTTCATTACCGATGATGATTTCCCTTTACTTTCACACTGTACACATGTTTTATTCAATATCTGACAGTTTGAACAATTTTTCTGCTGTTGTTGTGCAGCTGCACAACTGGGACATAATGCACGCACATTGCTCAGGCTACTCCGCGCTACTCTGTTCTGAATCGGGACATAGACGAATGTAATTTCCATTGATATACTCTGAACCGTCTACACTCGGATCACAATCACGAAGTTTAACGCGGGTTTCATTTGATGGAAGAATATTTTTAAATCGGTTTTTATTGCGATTCTCGGTTTTATAACCTACTTTTTGCGGCTGTGTATCACGGCTGTCCTGTTGTTGAAGTGATTCCAATTCTTCCCAAAATCCACCCTAGCATTTATTCCCGCTGCTGTTATCCATGTTGCATTGAAGATTTTCTGCTTCGACACCCGATATGGTTGGATGAAACCATTTTTTTGGTCAAGAGTATAGTACCGAAATGATATGAAAGGGTTGTTGTCATAAATTTTCAAGTGCATATTCTTATTATTTTGATTTGGTTCATGAATTTCCCCCTCATTTTTAACAATACCATCACAAGCAACTTCATTCAAATCATCATTTTGGTCATTTTCGACATTTATATCAACGTTAGGCTCATTCAAATTTTGATTATTATTATTCTCAACATTGTTTTGATTTTCAACGATTTCGCGTACCTCGTTCACATCAGCTCTTGGTTCAACATTTTTCGGACACTCAAATATACAAAAATCGTAATCGCTAATATTTTCAATTACAATATCTTTTGAAGCATTTTCATTTTTAAACAAAACATTGCGAAACGTTTGAATTTTATTATCATTCATTTAAACACGAAAGCCTTTTACGTTGACATCATACCCAACAAATATTCCAAATTTTGATTTTGGATCAAATTTATGCCTTTTCACCTTGGGTATATGAGTGTACACTTCGGTACCAGAGATTTTAAAGGAATTAAAATCACTCTTTTGACCATGCCATATTTCAAACGGTGTTTTACCATCAACACGAGTTTTTCTACTACGATTCAATACAAAACAAGCAGAATTTACAGCTTTGGCCCACAAATTTTTATTCAACGCCTTTGAAAGCTTCTACAAGAGTACGGTTTTTGCATTCAGCGCTTCCATTCTGCTCTGGCCTGTATGTGACCGTACATTGATGTTTTATCCCGTTCTCAAACAAACGTTTTGAAAGTTCTTTATTGGTATATTCCAATCCGTTATCAGTACGAAGTACATTATTCTCGTTATTAGTTTCCTTTTTAAAACGTTGCATAAAATTTTCAAAACAAGCTTTTACTTCTGTTTCACTAAATATGAAGTACAAGGTCACGTATTTCGAGAAATCGTCTTTAAAAAGCAAAAAATACCTCGAATTGCCAAGTGAATAGACTTCCATAGGACCGCAAAGATCGCTGTGAATAATTTCTCCGAATTTAGTCATTTTATGGTCACTTATCGGCAAAGGAATTCTATGCATCTTCCCCAGCGCACAGGCATCGCAAAACGGAGTCACCACTTTGATTACAATGTTATTTTTATGAAGAAAGTTCCTTACGTGTTCAAAATTTTGATGTGCAAAACCTCGTGCCATATTTGCAATTGAGATTCAACAGAATTATTTTCAGCTATCAAAGATATTTCAACATTTTTATTATTATTATTCACTTCATTTTTATCAATCATCTTAAATTTATTACTTGCGAAAATTTCCATTAAAAATAAGCTACTATTTACCGGTTTTTTACCAATTACTAAAACTTCATCATTTTTGATAAATTTGCAAATATTTTTATTAGACTCAAATCTCACGCCTTTCATAAGAGCAGCGCTCATTGAAAATAGATTAAACTTTAAATTCGGCATATAAAGCACATCAGACAAATATTTACTTGTCCAAACTTTTTCGTTGAAAGCATAAACATCAACATTATCTTTACCAACAGCGTACACGATGTGTCCGTCTCCAAGACGAATAGGAATTCCCTCGATGTGCCGAAACGTAGAAAAATATTCTCGTTCCTTGGACATGTGTTGTGACGCTCACGAGTCGAAAATCCAAGAAGGCAACTGACTGGTATCAACCTCCGTAGATATGAATATTTCGCCGACCAAAGCTGCATTCGAAGAATTCTGCTTACTGGAGACTGAAGAATTCGGTTTATCGGCATTGGACTGTTGCGCGTTCTTGTGACGTTCATTACCAGGAAGGTTCCAACAGTTCTTACGTATATGCCCAACTTTTCCACAGAGCCAACATTTTGGTTTTTGTTTACCACGATTCTTCTCTCCATTTTGATGATTATTCTTATTTTTCACAAAATTCTTTGAATTATTTGCAATCAAAGCAATAGAATGTTCGATTTCACTTTGCAAAGCACGAGTTTCTTCAATTTGCAAACGTGCCGAAAGATTTTCCAGAGTTCTTTCTGCAACTGGCGTAGAATCCCAGGCAGACACAAAATGACTATATTGCGGAGGCAAAGTCATCAGGATTTTTGTCATTACCATGTTATCCGACATTGGCTTATTCAATACTTTTAAATTGAAACTCAAATCCAGGACTTTCGAAATGTACGTGGAGATATCGCCAGAAGGTTCCTTTTTCATGCTAAGCCAATGTTTTTGCAGAACGTGTACACTAGCCTCTGACCTGTTCTCGTAAATAGAGTGCAGCTTATCCCACATAGACTTTGCAGTTTCACACGTCATTATATGCGCCATGGGCTGCCTCTCCATGGATGTCACGATAAACTTTTGTGCAGTGCTATCTTTCTGTATAAAGATTTTCAGCTCTCTTTCATAGTCACTTTTTGCAGTCACGTATGCTGCTTTTGCTTCTTCGTTGCATCTTCTACTGGAGCAACAGGCGGTGTTGGCTTTGACAGTACATCCTTAACAGCATCGAATACTTCATGTGATAATAAAATCACGCGAATTGGAAATAGCCAAACACTCCAATTTTCAGCACCTTTTAGTTTTGCTACTTTTACCGCGTCATTGTCCGACATTATGTCAACTTCACTATTTCTTATTACTCGTAAACTTTAAACAACAATAAGCACTACTACTCAGTGGCCTGGGCCCATAACCTCTTATTAAATAAGCGTTAAACACAGTGAAGTTAATTCTAATCAAGTACTTTATTGAATATAAAATAACAAGTTTACACAGTGAGTAGTGAACGCGTCAAGGTACAAGATGAATCTGACTCAGCCCAGAGCTAAGTGCGCAAAGCACGCTTATCCAGTGCGACATCTTTGAGCAAGAACTTAAACTACTATTAGTAATTTCTATATTTATAACAGATATATGGGCTAATTCAATCCATTTTTCAGAGTGATTACAAGAACTGGTTATGCTAATATATATTTGCGTCTACAGAAAAATTTCACTTCCTCATAATATAAGACATTTGCATTTATAATATATCACAATACCCAATAATCTTCACTACTTGGACCCCTATTGCATTTACATTTCCAGAAAGTATGATTCAAATCGAAGCAAAAATTGTGATCTTAACCATGATTTGAAATTTTCACTCGGGCATAAAAGGAACACATTGACATACTGAAATTTTTATAGATTTCAATTTTAAATCACTTTATTTTAATTATCGAACTTTTATTTCTTCTCCTCTTTTCTTTGTAGCCCTACAGCCCCTTTTGGGCCTTCGCTTAGAGATAGTTAGAGTATCTCATTGTCATGATCGAATGTATCGGCACTCCACAAGGTGATTTGATCATTATCACGCTTTGGTCGTATGTCCGTCCACCCAGCTGCGATGCGTTCTGATTTTAAACCAGCACGTATCATAACTGAACAGTCTTATAGTCCGTCTGAAGAACAACTCGAACTAAATCTCGTTGACGCCGACAAGACTTGAACCAGAGACCTTCGGCTTACGGGCTTAGTGGTCTAACCACTAAGCCACACGGGCTACTTTTTATTTTATTTTGTCATATTTCGATTTCTTTTCCGCTGCCCAGATTCAGTTTTCATAAGTTCTACGTCTAATGGCTTTAACTCATGTCCAAATAGTGAAATGAAATAGAAACAACAGTGTATCCCATTATCAACAATATTTCGTCACTTTGAACCGCTCTCATCCCGTAAAAATCGTTCATACTGTTCATAATCATATTCTACGATTGCACTAAAACTATCGGGATTGTCGAAAGCATCACCGAACCAGGTGTGTCTACAACGGTTAAACGCAGCTTCACTCCACGCTCCTCAATTTCCACCGTCGATACATCCAGCTTGACTGTCTGTTTGAAAGCGTTTGCGCGCTGCTATGAGTGAAGGAAATAGGAAGGTTTTCGAGCATTTGCTAGTGGGTGTGACTGCTCGATTACTACAAGTTAGAAATTTCAAGCGTTTTTGAAATTTGTTTCGAGAATTTATTTAAAGTTAAATCGATAATGCAAGCGGAACAAAGGCCGAGAAAAAGGTTATAAACGAAAAGGGTAAATTGCCAATGTCCGCACTATGATAACGACAAATTTGAACAGAGGGAAGACTAATCGCAGTATTAGCATCACTCCCGATCGAAAAAAGATTTACTGTTGTCGTAAGTATTTACTGGGGTGATGCCAGTACTGAGATTAGCTTGTACATGATGCAAAATTATATGTATGTGTGTATGTGTATGAGGCTGGAACTATAATAGTATTACTCGCCGCTGCTTTGTCATGAACAGACTGAATATTTTCCCCACCTTGAAAACTTCTGTTTTCATTCAATTATTCGATAGGTAATGGACATAGCTTCACGGTTGAAGATTCCCGAAGCTGTACGTACTGTAGCAACTTGAACCTTATCATCTTCGCCGCGTGTCACATCGATAATTCTGGCGAGAGGCCACTTCAGAGGTGGAAGATTTTCGTCTTTCATTAATACAAGTCGGTTAACCTTGGCATTGCTATTGACTGAGGTCCACTTAGATCGCGACTGCAATACGTGAAGATAGTCGTTGCGCCATCGAGTCCAAAAGGATTGCTGGATGAAAGATATTTTTCGAAAGTTGTCCAAAGAATCGAATTTAAGTTGTGTGATGATTGGTTCGGGTTAGCTTGTAATTGGTCGTCCAATCAAGAAATGTCTGGGTGTGAGGGCTTCCAAATCAGTTAGATCTGATGACATCTCCGTGATGGGTCGAGAATTAACGATCGCATCCGCTTGATAGATAACCGTAAGCATTTGTTCGTGGGTTAGCGACTGCTCTGGTAAGATGGAATTTTGCCTCGTTCACCGCCGCCTCCCACAAGCCACCAAAATGTAGGGAGCACGGTGCGATGAAACACCATCCAATACCTTCCAGAAGGCAAGCTTGCTGGACTTGGTCAATATGTGATTGAGTTGAGAAAAGTTTTCTTAACTACCGCAACTGATTATTGGCACCGATTAAAATTAGTAGCGTTGTCCGAGTATAGCTTGTTGCATTTTCCCCTGCGAGCGAAGAATCGTTTAAGGCATAAAATGAATGCTGCTGTCGATAAATCTGAAACGAGTTCAAAATGTACAGCCTTCGTAGCGAAACATATAAAAACCGACAAGTAGCCTTTGGTTGGTGATCTTCCTCGTAGTCGAGCTCGCATGAAAAACGGTCCACAAAAATCTTCACCGGTAACCGCAAAGGGATGTGATACTTTCAGCCTATCCGATGGGAGGTTTCCCATTATTTGCTGAAAGAAGCGAGGCTTCGCTCGAAAGCATATCGGGCACTGATGAATAACTCGTTTAGCCTCCGACTTTACGTTGATCAACCAAAACCTTTGCCGAAAAATGTTTACCAAGGTATGGCAGCCAGCATGTGAGTTGTTAACATGCAAGAAGGTTAACAATGCGTTTGTAAAGGGATGCGCTTGCGGAAGAAGCATTTGATGGCGCGCATCAAAGGGTAGATCAGATTTCGTAATACGTTAACCGACTCGAATAACTCCATTTTCATCAAGGAAAGGACGTAGAGGTAAAATTCTACTTCTCGCATTTACAGATGTACCCTTAAGGAGGTCAGTATAGTCACGATTAAAATATACTCGTTGTACGCAACGAACGATAACCGTGACTGCTTCTTCTAACTCTGACACCGTAAAGCTTCGTAACGCAAAGCTAGGTTTCGTTGAACTACGTGCCGGTGACCAGAGCCGCAACATCATCCGCATAGCCGACCAAGCGCGACTCATCTGGCATATCAAGTCTCAGTAGCCCGTCGCAAGACACGTTCCACAGGTCTGGACCAAGGATAGATCCCTGGGCAACACCCGATGTAATTTCCATCCTTCGTTGGCCCTGTTTCGTGTCGTAGAGTAGGCTTCGGTCCTTTAAGTAGTTCCTCAAAAGCCGCATTAGATATTCTGGAACTTGAAAAGAGTTTTCCAGCGTGTCCAGAATATCCACCCATCTAGCGGAGTTGAAGGCATCCCTGACGTCGAGTGTCACCAACAGGACGATCCGTCGTTTGGTGCGACTATATGCCTCTGCCTTTTGGACCGCGTTCAGTACCTCTGCCATTGCGTCAATGGTAGAACGTCCTGCTCTAAAGCCGTACTGCCGAGGAGGTAGGTCCCCAGCAGCACAGATCGCGTCAGTGAGTCTTCCCTTGATGAGTTTCTCTAGCACTTTCCCAGTCGTGTCTAGCATGCATAACAGGTGGTATACAGACGGCGATTCGGGATTTCTCTTCTCCTTGCTGATCAACACGAGCCTCGCCACCTTCCATCGTACCGGGAAAACCCTGTCCCGTAGGCAAGCGTTGAATGTGCTGAGCAGCAAGTCAGGACAATGGTGATAGACGAGCCGCAACACCTCAGCTGGAACACCATCTGGACCCTACCATTAGAAAATCGTTTAAGGATACACCACTGGAGGATTTCGCAGAACCATCAAAGACTACGCGTAATTTAGTGCTGCTGCCATAATTCTTTACAACACAATGATGGGGGAGAACATAATGAGGTTTATGTAACACACACTGTGAATCAATGACTTCCTCCATATGTCCCAACGATAAATATTGATTCATAAAATCGTAGTAACTGACGCGTAACTCACGGCATTTCTCAAGTTTTCTTTCAAGGCTATAAAATGGTTTTCATGCGATTTCGTATGTGTCACCAAGCACTGACGCATCTTGCCTTAAGGGTAACCTCACAACGAACCGACCGTTTGCATCACGAGTTGTATTGACACGAAAGTGTTCTTCACAAGCAATCTCCTCAGCTGACCTTTTGTCTTTTCACTATTACAGTGGTCTAGCTCCCAAAACATAGCGACGGTATTATATAAATTTTGTTCGCACGGTTCACTGTTACTGTCGGCACTTATGTTTAAACTGAGTGAGTTGTATGAAGTACTGGATGGCCCCGAAACCACCCAGCTGAAAAGAGTTTTCTGCACGGTAGGCCGATTAACACCTAAATCGATCCGTCGAACAGCAAGTAATTTGAAAAATAAGGCAGCACCAATCAAAATATCAACTTCCCGAGGTATGTCTAATTGAGGGTCCGCTAGTGGAGTGTTCTTAGGAAAATTCCAGTCTGATGTATTGATCCTTTGCAATGGCTGCAATCCGAAGAAATTTGGTACGATGAAAAACTCTAGCAATGAACTGAAATCGTTTTGTAGTAATTGCACGGTGGCAACGGTTTTCGAAATACATCGGGATGTCGTCATACAAATTCCACTAATAGCCACATCAGTTTTTTCTCCTCGTAAACGAAGTTGCTGGGCGAGTCTCTCTGTCATGAAGTGCAACTGAGAACCGCTGTCCAATATCGCTCGGCATTCGATTGAAGCTCCATCAGGTGATTTGACTCTGATAATAGCAGTACCCAAAATAACGTTGTTGGGTTGAGCATCTTCTTCCAGGCGGGACAATTGATGTCTAGATCTCGTTTGACCGATCAGCGACGAATGTTCGCCGGTTGTTGGAGTTTCAATTTCAGTCGACTGATGAGATCTTTGAGAGATGCCTGAATTCTTTACGTTACCGTGGAGTAGAATATGATGGCTGCGGGTACATGTACAACACTTGCTCAATAAACAACTTTTCAATGAATGCCCCTTTCGAAGGCAATTGTAACACAAATTCAATTGCTTAGCTCCTTGGTAAATTTGGTCGGGTGGCATGCTCTTTAATCCATTGCAGTCGAATAATGTGTGTCCGCTGCGTGAATCACAAAAATTGCACTCCGCTCTCGTATCACAGTTACTAGCAAAAAAACTAGTCCGCTTGGATTTATTGACGATTGAAAGAGGTTTGTTGTTGGATTTTGTTTCTTCTACGAATTCTAGCGCTGAGCATCGTAGATTCAAGAAATCAGTAAACTTTTCCCAAGTTGGAAATTGAGCGCTAGATTCTATGGATGATCGAGAACAGCTGGTAATTAATTCTTGCCATTTGAGCTGGGACTCAGCATCAAGCTTTGATACGAGAATGTGCAACAAGAATCCATCTGCGATATTTTCCTTTGTACCGAGGCTCAGCAAACAACGCATATGCTTGTTTATAGCATCAGTCATCTGACGCAATTCTTTAGTAGACGGATGACGAATGAATTGCACTTGAAGCAAGTCGTTGATATGCGAAGCGAAAATGTATGGCTTGTTGTCGAATCTCCTTTTTAAAAGCTCCTTCGCCTTAGAATAATTTTCTTCGGTAAGCTCAATCCCCTCCATCACTGAAGCAGCTGTACCGGTTAGTGCAGAACGAAGATATTGGAATTTTTCCAAAGACGATAAGTGGGTATTGGAGTCGATCAATCCCTCGAACATCCCAAGAAAACCTTACCACTCCCTGTACAAACCCGAAAACTTGGTCAAATTCAGTTTCTGCAAATGAAGTCTGGTTGATGAGGTTTTGGAGGCAGCGGTCGAATTCGAAATGGTGGATGCATCGACTGATTGCCTCGGCAAAGCTTCTCGATAATTGATAGCAAATTAGCCTTGAGTTGGCAATAGCTGTCTTCATATAAGTCCCGTCTAAAACCTCGCGTTGGCACTGAACAGTTTCAAAGGTTTTGAACTGTGTCTCAAGTAGACCGAGTTCGCCTTCGGCCTCAAAAACGAATATATTATCCACTTTGTCATCGAGAAAGGTTTTCATCCGAGTTTGCTGGGCCAAGATGACGCCACGTTGTATACGCAATTCCGATATTGCCTTTGCACTTGAGGCGACCTTGGGGTCGAGTTTTGGATTATCGTCACCGGCCATTTCGCACAATTGAATTCACTGATAGCGCGATGAATTTTCACGAAAAGCTTCAAAGATGATCACGCAAATCACAAGGGGAAATGAAAACTATGCGATTACTGATAATTGTCAAGCAAAAAACGATGAGCGGTAAATGCTTTAGATAATTAATTCCGAGAACGAAAACTGCATTGCGACAATTATCCGGCTCGACGGACCATGTAGAAATTTCAAGCGTTTTTGAAATTTGTTTCGAGAATTTATTTAAAGTTAAATCGATCATGCAAGCGGAACAAAGGCCGAGAAAAAGGCTACAAACGAAAAGGGTAAATTGCCAATGTCCGCACTATGATAACGACAAATTTGAACAGAGAGAAGACTAATCGCAGTATTAGCATCACTCCCGATCGAAAAAAGATTTACTGTTGTCGTAAGTATTTACTGGGGTGATGCCAGTACTGAGAGTAGCTTGTACATGATGCAAAATTATATGCATGTGTGTATGTGTATGAGGCTGGAACTATAATAGTATTGCGCGCCGCTGCTTTGTCATGAGAAGACTGAACAGATGATATGCACCTTGGATGACGTCCACATATCGGACTGTCCCTTCGTCGATGGTGATGATCATCGCAGGAATGATACCAATTTTCTTCCTTGCTGGATAATTCAGCAAAATCTACCCACTTCAAAATGAGGGCGATAGAGTGACAGTTGCTATCGGGGAGGGACAACACCCTCTCATCAATTGGCAGGAGTCCTAGTAAAGTAGCACAAGAGGAAGGTCCCTGACCTGAGACCATAGCATAATCAAAGGGTCGATGAAATCGACTTCTACCTGACCCAGCTCTTGAGCGGGCATGGCTGCTTTCAGGCTTATATTCACAAGATTGGTAAGTCATCATCACCTGTCTATACATTTTGCGTAGGAAAAGAAAACGATGCTTGATGCAGCAAGTTAACCTTTATAATGCAATAGGTGAGTTCACTCTAGATTGTTCAACCGGATCAGATCGGTTGGTAAATGAAACCATGTGCCTTATTATGTTTGGGCTCTTCTGACAATTAAAAACGACTAACTTGAACAGCCAGAGGCATCAAATTACGGACTTTGTTTTTTTTCTAGCGTGGTCCCTTCTCCGTTTTCTCCATTAGGAAAGGTATTCCTGCAATCAATGGCGGCTAAAGGCCTAAGGAAACGAAGCCTATCCTAAGGTCATGTCTAAAACGGTTCCAATCCAGGTTCTCATATTGGTAGAGGAAGGTGTCTACCGTGCGGTTCAGAAAACTTACGTATTTCAGTTTAATTACGCATTCTAGTTTAATTACAAAAATTCATGGATATAAAGTTCTGCATCCATTCTAATCGCTTCTCTCTCTCTAATCCACATTAACCCAATCTGCGGAGATTTAACAAATGTGCAGCAAATTAATCACTTATGTTCAATTTGTGAATATTTATCATCTTTTTCTTCATTCAAACACCATATTGTATAAAAAGCAGTGACAGGTTCCAAATTTTATATAAATAGTAAACACGATTAAGCGTCGGAAAAATTTTAAAATATATTTAATATTATGTTAGCGTCCCAGAAAATCAGTTAAATCACATTTGAAAGTAGTTGAAGCATCAACAAGCTAGTGAAATAGTTGTGAACTGAAAACTTATTATGAAAGAATTAAATTTATTATTGGTGTTTTTATGTATATTTACGTGGAGTCAATTGGCCGTTTCCGCTAGGTAGGTAAAATACTTGTAAACAAGAAAATTATTAATGTGTGCTTACAGAAATTTTCGATGAGAGGCAAACCTAGATTCGTTTAATTATAATATCTGATATCGTTATGAACAAGTAATTCAGATTAAATACAATATACAAACTTTTTGCGAATAATACCGTGGCGTAATTTATTTGCCGATGTTAAGGACGCGAAGAAATTTCAATCAAATGCACGTTAAAACATAATTAGACGAATGAGAGATATTTTAATTTTACAGTATCTTCCATATTTCCTTATACTCAAGAGTTTCATTTAATTTTTCAGCATACTACCGAATTGTTCTCATCCAACGGACAAATGTGTTGATCCAAAGCAAATTATTTGTGAAAATGATAAATACCGCACCATGGATGGATCATGCAATAATCCCATTAATCCTACATTAGGAATGGCGATGACTGCGTAAGGAACTTAATGAAAACACTACACCCGGAAAAACATTGATTCATGTTTTGTCATTAAAGATATCGAAGATTACTACCGCCAAGATATACTGATAACATTTCCTCGATTCGGGTTTCAATGAAAGGAAATGAGCTACCAAGTGCAAGGCTTTTGTCGTTTAAAGTATTTGGAAGA
This sequence comes from Odontomyia ornata, assembly GCA_963969285.1. NCBI lineage: Eukaryota > Metazoa > Arthropoda > Insecta > Diptera > Stratiomyidae > Odontomyia > Odontomyia ornata. Next base: position 416,568,124 of record OZ017738.1, on the reverse strand, counting down.
GAGTCTCTGCCCGATCCAAAGTTCACATTACTAAACATGCAATGGGGCCAAATTGTTACACATGACACATCGCTTCGCATGTCTTATCTTAATGAACCAGTTCAACCTATTGCAGGTAATTGTAGTTTAACTTCTTAATCGCTGGGATATATTCCATTATTGTATTTTGGGGGTTTGCAAACAAAAATGATTATAAAGACCTATTAGTTTCGCGTCCTGTCTGTTCGTCTTTCTGTCCGTGCATCACAGCAAGTTTTCTCAGAAACTATAAAAGTTAGAAAGCTCAAACTTTGTGGAAAGGTCAGAAGTGGTGGTTTCTTATCTTTCTTTTTTTTTAAGCTGTAGTGGCCCTTAACATTTTTTTAATCAAATCTGGTCGTGTGGGGTACCAAATGGAAGGTCTTGATACGAATTTTTAGAATCTGAAACATTTCAGTCTCATTTGTTGCTTCTAATGTTCTCTCTGTTGAATGTTGGTTTCCCAACTAGCTCCTCAAGCGAATGGATCCTTAGTCTAAGTTTTTCTTTTTTGACCTTCTCCGTTTTGTCATTAGCTTTAACAATTTCTTCGATTTCGGCAGCTGATGAAATTTTCAATATATTTTTTTCTGCTAAAATGGTATGGAATGCTCGGATAACATCATCTTCCAAGCATTCAGGCTGCAAAATTGATACAGAATTGATATTACTAAAAGCAAAACCTGTATCCTTCTTAAGGATAAGCGGGGAGAAAATTGAATGCCGGTTGGATTTTATGTTATTTATTTATTAATTTGTTAAATATTATTAGTTTGGATATTTTACATAGGTTTCACCAAAACTCATCCTCTTGAATATGTTGAAGCGCAAAAACCACCATAGAAAACACTGCGCTGGCACGGAATATCCCAATGCCAACGCAAGCTTCACGATGCAAGCGGATCCTTACCCCTCGAGAAAACTTCACCTGCGGAAAATTTGCTTGAGCCACTCTTCTAGGTTTTCATAAGTCAATATACCTGAGATAATCTAGGAAAACTTTCTACAAGTTTCATTATCAGGAACATCAACTACTGGTTGCGTCTACCTCAACATGAACTACTAGTTGCATCAACATCAACTACTAGTTGCATCTTCATCAACGTCAACTACAAGCTTCGTCTACGTTCGACAGCATATTCATCATAGTCGTCATAGCTTCACTTATCTGTTTGGTCTCCAACAATAAAAAGTGTAAATTGTCTTTGTGCTCAAAGAGTGGAAGGTTGACTTCTAAAGTGGTGGCCCCGACGTGGAGAATCAGAATAGTGCTTGGGCGAGACAACAATGATGCTGCTCGCAACACCTCGCTGCTGCCATCCCCGGCGCAGAGGCAGCCAGCATTGGCAAGTCAAGCTCGACAATTTGATCAACTGCAGCCACCAGCTCAACAGATCAACGGTGTCGGCTACTGCAAGCTGCCATCATTCTGGCGCGCTAGCCTGAAGCTGTGGTTCTTACAGATTGAGTTCTAATTCCAAGTGCATCAGGTCACAAGATACTCAACCAGGTTTGACCTCACGATCTCATCATTGGATTACGACACAATTGCTGAGGTAGCCGACAGAGTCCACACGTCACCGAAGCTCGACAAATACAGGAGCCTAAGGCCGGCCATCATCTCAAGGTAGACGGATTCTCCGAAAGCACAGCAACACATATTCCTCACAGGTGTCGAGCTCGGAGACAGTGACGACTCCCTTGCTGGGACGCGAGTGAGTGACGATGAAGTACGGGTGGAATGGCTCGACCTCCTACTACAGCAGGTGACATGAGCCCGGTAGCAATGCAAACATCCATAGAGGAAACCATGACACCCTCATCTAGTTTCTCCCCAACACACAGTTCCGACGACCAGATCGCAGTCGAGCTACCCACCTTGCGCTTAGCAATCGCACAGTTGACAGGCTTGACCCACAAATCACCCCAGCAACCGTTTGCTAGTACCAGTATGCAGTCTGGGCGCTCCTTGTTAAGAAAAAGTCGCCAAGGAAGAGCACGCCACACCACTCCAAGTCTCGAACCACATACGGGATATTGCTGGTGTTACAGCAAACATGGAGTCCTAGAGATCCGATGCAATCAGCCCTGCAAATTTTTAACGCAGAGCACCGTTACTGGACTTTCAGAAAACTAAGATTGCCGATGCTGTACTTCGCGGACACGGCCAGCAATAACCTGGAACAGCACCTGTATGTCTCAGGCCGCACCATAATAACACGTTTTCTGGTGGGTTCTGGCCCTGCTCTCTCCATCATTCCACGGCACCTCATTACTAGGCCTCTTTAGAAGTAGAGCCTCGTGTTATAGGCAGCCAGATGGTGTTCTAGCTGGTTGCGAGAATACTACCATTGTCCTGACTTGCTATGTTGACAAGATTCTGTAGATTTATGTCCTTTGCTTTTCTATCATACAATGAATCCAGTTTCTCCTCTGAAAGCGCACTGATACTGCTACGACTTGGTTCTGAAGTTCCATCCTTACACCAACCTGGTACATTCCAAGCGTGACGTCATTCACTTGTTCGCCTCAATTGTACTCCGTTCGTAGCCGAAGCCATTCGAAATTGACTTGAAAACCGCCTAGCTGTTGAGCCAAATCACACTGCAAACGATGCAAGGTGATCGCAATTACAACGCATCTGATATTTGGTTTTTGCGCCGTCTACTGTTGCTTGCCTGACTTACTCCCACTCCTATTGAGTAAGGGCAGTTTGCCAGGGCTGACATTTAAATAATAAAAGTACAATACTTACTTTTCGTAATGGACCAAACTTACTGAATGTACGTTCAATTTCACCATTCGACGCAGATGACCCCAAATTTCCAACGTAGACTTTGCCTCGAAGATGCCGTTCACGATAGCGAGACAGTTTTAGGTTATATTTTTCCTATAAAATCAATTATAAATTAACACTTTCCATCACTGTTTGTACATTCGAACCTCGGGCGTACCAACCTGGAATTTACTGCGTGCACACACTCTGCAAAAATTTTTACGGCAACCTCGCCACTAGCTTTGCCAGATGGCTGAGTCAGTCTACCACTTTGACATTCCCCGACCAAACTGACGTGGGATGGGAAGTCGTCAAAACTGACGTGAGATAGGAAGCCATATGGTAGCAATGTGCATAAGTATTGGTCGCCAGTGGCGTAGTGCTAATTCATTACACACACCACACCGGCCTTAGCGTTTCCCAGTGTTTGGCCTCTAAAGTGAACGCCGTGTTGCTACAGCCACCTTGTTCGGCCGATGTGTCACGCTGTGACTTTTTTTGTTCCCTAGAATAAAATCGGTGGTCAAATAGCCCATTTTGAGTCGATTACGGACATCCAGGTGGCCGTGACGAGGTTACTCGTGGACATCCCAGTCGAAGCGTTCCAGAAATGTTACGGAGCATGGAAAACGCGCTGGAATCGTTGTAAAGCTGCCCAAGGGGACTACTTTGAAGAGGATGGCAGAGTTCTGGAATAATTTTTAAATATGTGGTTTTCATGGAAACAGTCTCATTACTTAATTGGTACACCTCGTAATTCTACTTTTTTTTCTATTTATGTCTATTAAATTAGTGTATAAACATTGCAATATTGTGAAGAGTGGTTTTTAAGAGTTCAAAAATTGCAAAATGAACTTATTACAAATTTCAGAATTCTTGAATAATTAATTTTTTTTTTGGTGAAAAAAATTTATTTTTTTTTTTATTATTTTTTGCCGAAGTCTGGTGTTCCGCAAGGCTCAATCTTGGGCCCTCTTCTGTTTTTGCTGTTCATTAATGATCTCCCATTGATCTTATCCTCCCCTTGTCTATTATATGCTGATGATCTTAAAATATTCAGAGTAATCGAGAGTTTCGAAGACTGCGACAAACTGCAAAAAGATCTTTCTTCTTTAGCTCTGTGGTGCAGCTCCAACCCTCTTAATCTGAATATTTCTAAGTGTCACCAAATGACCTATACGTACAAGAAGACTCCTCTGTTATTTCGCTATTCCATTCTTTGTGAGACCTCAGAAAGTGTTTCGAATTTTAAAATTCTGGGCGTAGTGTTCGATGTTAAACTGAAATTTGAACAACAACTTATGATGGTAGTCTCAAAAGCCTCCCGCCTCGCTGGATTTATTCTAAGATCATCTAAATCCTTTCACCATGTTTCGACCTCGGTCAAACTCTTTGTTTCCCTAGTTCAAAGTATACTTGAATACTGCTCCCAAGTATGGAATCCACATAACAAATATTTGATTGATGCTGTTGAATCTGTCCAACGAAGATTCACTCGAATATTATACTACAAATTCTCTATGGTCTATAGCCCATACAGTGAACGCCTTAGAATCCTAAATCTTCCATCTTTAGAGAAACGTAGGTCCTTTCTTGATGAGTGTCTTCTTTTTAAGCTCCACAACAAACTTCTTCCTGACGATCTCTGCAATCTAATATCTCCCATTAATCCGTTTCGCACAAATCGTCTCCAACTTGTTTTTAATGTTCACTTCGCACGTACGAATGCTTACTATTTCTCACCGCTTGTACGCCTACCACGTGTTCTTAATGAATTGCATCTTGGTCCTTTGCCACAGTCATTTTTAGGTCTTTGTAAAATTTTTTTTTACAAAGATCTACTAGTTTCGCGACCTGTCTGTCCGTCTGTCCGTCCGTCCGTCTGTCCGTCTGTCCGTGCGTCACAGCTAATTTCCTCAGAAACTATAGAAGCTAGAATGCTCAAAATTTGTGAAAAGGTCGGAAGTGATGGTCTCTCAAAAGTTAAGGCCTTAACAAAAATTTAAAAAATTGTTAAGGGGGGTCCCCCCTAATAACGAATTGGCCCTTAAAAATTTTTGTTAATCAAAGGTAGTCGAGTGGAGTATCAAATGAAAGTTCTTGATTAGAACTTTAAGAATCTGAAATCAAAAAATCATTTAATGAATTAGGGGGTCCAAGGGAAGCCAAAATGTACCCAAAATTGGTGTCCACCCCCCCCCCCCCCCCCTCGCGATTGGACACCTTTGAGCCGAAAAATCTGAAAATCATCACGAACGTGGGTCTTAATGAGTACAAGGGCAACAAATACCTTAGAAATCGAAATTCGCTCAACTTTGTTCATAATAGTACCGCGTGTTATTTGGTTCGCGGCCAATAATTTTAATGTTCCGGGAAAGTGAAAGCGCAATGTCTTTTAGTTTAAAAAGAGTTTATTCAATTACAATAATCGATTTAACACTTTCACTAATTTTAATTTTCACTATGAAAAAAATGTAACACTTGTCCATAAATTTCTTATCGCAATTGTCTTTTAAATCACTTCACAAGTACGAAAATCACTTTTCTATTCGCTTTCCACACACTATCGCAGTTCTTATCGCGGTCGAATGAATGATCCCCCCATTCATTCAGCTCGCCTTTATATAGGGTCTCTACCTATTCACCCATTTCTCGTACATTGGCGAATGTTCTACCGAGAGGTACCTGGTAGATTCGAGCAAATTAATGAATGGAGTGACGTCACTTGCAGATGTTGATCATGCTTGTTGGGTTCTCGTGGGTTCGAGTAAATTCATTTGTTGACGTTCTTAATGATTATGAAAACAATTGCAACAGCAGCTCGCAGAATTATTTGTACATGTAATTATTTGTACATGTAACAATAGTATGATTTGTAGATTTTACATTTTTGCCCATAAAATCAAAACGGTACCTTTTGCAATTATATAGACAAACATAAGATATATATGTTCACAAAATTTAATTTAGATCGAATCATAATCAAGTGAGTTATAGCCATTTCAATTATTTGGAATTACAACAACAATAACACGTGTTTATGGTTCATCTAGGGTTCTCCAATAAGAGGTGTTATTTTGATATTAAAAGAAAAGTGCTATTTTTTAATATAAATGATCGGATGTTTATTTTATTATAAAGAAGAAGATATGCCGTTAATAGCAAAAACAAACATCAGGCAGATAGCCACTGCGACACGCTTGCAGGACCATATTCTCTTCATGAAATTTGCCATAACCAAATCGCAAAGTGGCTGCCGTATGTGCTCAATAGCCTCACGAATTTCATCTTTGATATCTTGAATCGACGCTGGGCTATTGGCGTAGGCCTTTTCTATCACGTAGCTTCAAAGCAAGAAGTCGCAAGGTGTTAAATCACAAGATCTATTCAAAATAGCACCTCTTATTGGAAAACCCTATATATATTTAAATTGACTTAGGCACTTTTATTTTCTTTCAATTTTCATGAAAATTTAACTTGAAGATGTTCAATTGGCCGAGCATTCAGAAAAATCATTTAAGCTAGATTAAAATGGCAATGTGCATCTTTTGTATAAATTTGAACGACTTCATATCAAAGTATTGGATGAAAAATTCAAGTTATCGATTCACGCTATTAAAAAACTTTTTTCTAACCCTAGGATGTTTACAAAGACCTCCTGGTAGGAGCACTCTCCTGCTAACTCAACTTGTTTGTTTTTAAATCTATATTAAGAGATATACTTGAATTTCCTAATAATTAGTTTATCTTGATTAGCGACTTAACTTGAATTTCGAATTTATTGTGAATAACGGAATTTAACTTACTTCTAATTATATAATAATACTACTTTTTATTTGCTTTCCTTCTTTTTCTGTCGCATCTTATCAGTAACTGGATGTCTATGTACTCTGTTAATATTGATGTAAATAAATAAATAAATGATAATTAAAAACTTAATTTCAATACTTCATATATCAATTCATATGTTATTTCAGAAACTGACCAATTATGTTGTACCAATACTGGAAAATTTGAAAAGCGAAATACATCAGCGACCTGCTTACCTATTCCCGTCCCTAAAGATGATCCCTTCTTTCCAAATGCTGAATGTCTTGATTTCGACCGCAGCATAACGGATAAAGACCAAAAATGTCCTGGCTCTGAAGACCCAGCCCCAACAGAACAATTAACTGGCGCAACACACTATTTAGATTTATCGTTCATTTATGGAAATTCACTTGAGGAAAGTCGAAGTTTAAGAAAACTTTCAGGCGGTAAATTAAATAGTAGTGACCAAGATGGGAAGTTTCCACCACTCATGGGCTCAGAGTTTTGTGCTAATGATAATCCTAGTGATCCATGTTATAGATATGGAGATATTCGGGGCAACCAAAATACTGGCTTGACAGTTCTACAGTTTGTACTCTTACGGGAACACAACCGAATTGCGGATAAACTTGCTGAATTAAATCCATCTTGGGATGACGAAACGTTATTCCAGGAAGCGCGTAGAATCAACATAGCTCAGTTTCAATACATAACATACTATGAATGGAATATTAACTTTTATGGCATACCCAAAATGTTGAAAGAAGGAGTAATTTATAGAAGTCATCCTGCAGCATATGTGAATGATTATAATCCTTGTTCGGATCCTCGAAGTATACAAGAATTTCAGCATTCGTCATTTCGGTATTTCCATAACCAAGTCTTTGGATTGTTACAGTAAGTTGATCGATCTTAAGCATTTTTTTTTTCTTAAGCTACAAGCAAAGTTTTTTTCCTCAGGATGGTATCTGAAACACGGGAAATACTGAATAATACCATCCGATTAATGTCTCTGGCAGGCAAGCCAGCTGTTTTGGCTAACAAGTGTAAATATAGCTCATTCGTGCGAGGCTTGAGTACACAACAAGCAAAACAAACCGATGCAAATTTTGATGTTGAAGTAAATTTAAAATCTTACAACTTGCGGTTACCAAACTCTCTAACTTTAACTTATTTTAGGCAGCTGAAAACTTCTTTGTAGCAAGTGGTGCCAGCAGTCCGGAATTGCGAGCGTGGGACTTACAGCGTGATCGTGATCATGGCTTGGGATCATACAACGAATACAGAGAATTTTGCGGACTACGCAAAGCACAGCGTTGGAAGGACTTTGAAGATGTCTTAAGCGCTAAAGTTTGATTTCTTTGTTTTATATTTTACTCTTAAAACATAAATTATACTTTCATGTAGGATATTGAATTACTTCAAACTCTTTACGAGTCACACAACGATGTCGACTTATCTGTAGGAGGCGCTTTAGAACGACATGTACCGGGCACACTAGTAGGGCCGACGTTTTTATGTTTGAATCTCATTCAATTTCGAAACCTGAGGACAGGTGATCGTTATTGGTTTGAAAATGAGAATCAACCATATCCGTTTACAAGAGGTAGTAGTGAGGTTTCAATCATTTTTATGAAAAATTTACAGCTTCTTTTTTGGCAGCACAACTAGTAGAAATTCGTAAAGCAAGTGTAGCTCGATTGCTGTGCGACAATGGTGATGTTGACTTTATGCAGCCTAAAGCTTTTCATCAAATATCAAAGAGGTTTGTGTCTGCATCTAGAATATTTAAAGAAATACATGTATTTATTTATTTAATAGAAATCCACTCAAGTCATGTTCAGGGTTGCCGAAGGTCGGTTTAACACAATGGAAGCTGCTCTAAAGTGGATAAGCAAAAGACACTTGAAATGTAATATCCAAAGTAAATATACTATTGATATAATTTTACTTTTTATATGGCTTATGGTATTGTGGCAAAAAAAAAAATTGACATCGAAAGACTCCAAACGGCATCTGTGGCCGAAAATTTCATGGAGACCCTCGACAACCAGCTGGCTCCCATCTTATCAGACGCATCGTTAAAGACGAGCAACGAGCTCTGGATGGAAGTTAAAGTGGCTATCAGAACCGTGGCAGAACAGACGATCGGACATCAATCCCGGCGCAAGAGGAATGATTGGTTCGATGATGAGTGCTAGAATGCGTTAAATAAAAAGACTCAGGCGTACAAAGAATACGTAGGTAGGAAAACCAGGACGAAGAGAGAAGACTATGAAAATCTCAGAAGAGTAGCGAACAAGATAATTGGGAAGAAAAGAAAATACTATGACGACCAATTAAGAAGTAGAGATGTAAGTTTAGCGAGCAATAACACAAGACAAGCATACAAAGTAGCGAAAAGCCAGAAACTTGGTTATCAGCCCAAAACCACGCTCTGGCGTGATGACAGCGGCAATATAATGGCTGATGAAACCAAGATTAAGGAAAGATGGGCATCATATTTCAAGAACCTCCTTAATCCTCCGCACAGCTCCAGAGTATCGAAGCCTATGGATGTCTGCGGAGAGCTTTCATTGACCCCACCAACTCTGGATGAAGTTTGTTCCATCATCAAAGCCCAAAAGAATAATAAAGCGCCAGGCATCGATGAGATTCCAGTGGAGCGCATCAAATATGGTGGCAGTAGTGCTCATCAAGCTATTCACAAAGTCATCCAGTACATTCGGCAACAAGAATATATGCCAAAAGAGTGGAGTCAATCAATTATATTCCCTATCCACAAAGAAGGTGACAATACAGTGTGAAAATTATATAGGCATATCACTACCTTGTACGGCGTATAAAACATTTTCAAAAATCTTAAAAAATAAAATCGGATCAAACGCCAACAGTATTATTGGGGAATATCAAGGTGGTTTTAGGGCAGATAAATCAACAACAGACCAATTGTTCACAGTCAAGCAGGTAGTTGAAAAATGCTGGGAGTTCAACATAGACGTACACCAAATTTTCGTTGATTAGAAGCAAGCATACGACAATATTGCTCGTAACGTACTGTATCAAATAATACTTGGTTTTGGCATCCCAGCCAAATCGGTCCGTCTTACCAAAACGACAATGACGTCAATGACCCCCCAAGTCCGCATCAATAACCAACTCACCGATGCCTTTCCCACAAATATTGGACTAAAGCAGGGAGATGGGCTGGCTCCATTGCTATTCAATTTGGCCCTGGAGTACGTCATAAGGAAGCTACCTGTTGATACGCGAGGTACATTACTATACAAGTCGAGCCAGGTAGTGGCCTATGCAGATGACATCAACATTCTGTCATGGTCACTTACAACTGCCAAAGAACTTTTCCTGAAACAGCGAAGCAAAACTAGTAGGGCTACAAATCAACAAAAGTAAAACAAAACTCATGACGCAGTCAAGGAAAAATACCCCAAATATACAAAATATCACACTTGACGAATATAGTATCGAAAATGTTAGCGAATTTGTGTATTTAGGCGCCAAAATAACGAAAGCAGGCAATGAAAGCGACGAAATACGCCAAAG